>JANZXP010000007.1:10032792-10047398 GCA_027576715.1 Erythroxylum flavicans | reverse complement strand
TATTTTGTATACTACCATTTTGCAATCAGGTTTGTACCTTTAAGTTAGCTTGATTTACTCCAAATTCATCAACCATATTTTACACTTATCCTTAAACATTTTCATAACACACACACAATTATTACTTTAAATCTGGAATTTCAACAAGTTAGATCTATACATTCACCAAACTTTTTTTAGCAATATATATTCATACATTTACCCAATTCTCATTCATAATTACCCTATGTTCTTCAATGCTCATTAATCCATACCTTATACCCATTACCCATGTCCTTAAGGTCATGTTTGGATTAAAAGAACTCATTTATTCCTTTAACAAATCAAAATTTCCAGATTTGAGCTCAACCACATCAAAACAGTTCATTCTTTAAATTATGACATCAATTAACTACATAAACATTTCAAGCTCTTAACCAATTAATCAAGCAACAATCTAGGATCACTCCTAGCCTTAATCAAGTCCAAATATACCAATTTAGAGTGAAATTTATTAGCTGGTTCAACATGTACATAAGGCTGAAATTAAAATTTCAGAATTTGTCATCAATATCACTAACGTGTGCAACTTTACTACCTTTAATACTTCACGAATTTTATAAGCTTAGAGACATCACTAACACCTGAAATCTTTCATGTCCTTTACGGTTACTTCATTTTAGGTTAATTTCACTTCCATATTGGTTATTCTAAGGCTTACAAATTTCTGCTCACTTATGTCATTAACAATCATTTTTTTACAAACATACCTACAACTCTAATTTTCCGGATTTGAAAACACCTTAATAAAACCTATCTTTTGCATAAATTCCTTATCAATTATACTTCAAATCCCAACCTAAATTATTCGTACAATAGCCCATAAACTACTATTTTCATACATGCAAAAACAGAACAAAAAAGTACCCATTCATTCTCCATTTTTCAGCACAACTTCAACATCAACATCATATACAATCTATCTCAATTCAATCATCATAATATTTCTATTATAACATGCCATAAAGAACAACACTTTACTTACTTATTTAGCTTCCAATTCTAGCTCAATTCATCAATTCTACCTAGCCCTCCATGCATGCAAAATCATCCCAAATTCAAGGTGGAAATTAGATGGTTTTCAGCCAGGATAAAGACAATAATAATATGGTTCTTTAGCTATCTTGTGAAGGGTAAAAGCATGTATTTGGTGTGGTAATTTAGCATAGCACAAGAAAAACACAGGAATGGGAGATAGAAGCAAGTTTTGGTAGTTAGAGATGAAAAGAGAAGAAGAATGAACAAGGCTGAGACTACTCCTGCAGAAAAGTAATTCCTTAGATGCTAGATGTCACCATATTACTTTAACATATGTCCCTAAGCATGTAAGCCACTTATCCCCTCTATAAGCTGCCAAATTTCACCTAGTTACTATCCATTTGTCACTTAATCATTGCTTCCATTTGTCAGTTAATTACCCATGCCAAATGTCAATCATTTATCTATGTCATTTGTCACTTATTTTGTAGACTTAATCATCCTAATTTTTCATGTGTCAATTGTCTTGCCATTTGACATTTTTCCTAGTCTAAATATACATTTTAATTCATCACTTTTATAATGGTAGCAATTAATTCCAAATTTACTACTTGTAACCAATCAAACCAAAATTCAAAACATAAACAATACACAATTCATATCATGATCATTTTAAACCTTTCATACTCCGGAATATGTCAATTGAGTGCATATACTATCTTTGTAATGTGTACAAAATCACAATTCATGTGTGTATGCTAATGATATAGATGTGAATGAAATGCATTTCATGAATGCTAAAATGATATGACTCATATGTAATAATCCAAGATTCTAACCCTTAGTATGGAAAACAGGCTTTTACAATTGTCCGTCTTCACTTTGAGATGGTTAGAAGCTCAAATTATATTCATCATATGTAGGTGAAGAAAGTCTCTCATCAAATTCAAGTTGTCTAGCTATTCTCTCAGCAAGGAATTCCATTAGACGATTTGTAATACTTTCAAATCGGTGTTCTTGTTCTATATATTCAGTTAGAGCATAGTCATTCCATCTATATACGTAACGGTTGCTCCACTCTGAATTATAAATATACTCGTATGATGGGCCTTAAGGTCAGTTGTACATGTTTGGTTGCTTCCATATATAGGTCAATTAAGCTTTTGAAAATATGTGAGGAAACGACTCCCTCCTATACGATGATGTTTCATATTGCAAAGACACATCCTGGCTCCCATAATAATATTGTCCGCTCTATCCATCCATTGTGAGTTGTGGCTATGAAGTTAAATATCAATTCCTAAAATAAACCACCACACACTATCAGTGTACAAAAATTTAAAATACAATTAAAAGAATAAGCCAAAATATAAAAATACACAACAAAATAAAATAAAATAAATACAAAAGAAAGGAAAAATAAAAAAGACAAAACAAAATAAAATGAAAATGACTGGAATAATAGCATTCAGGCTTTCCAAATATCAAAGACCAGGCAACAATGCCAAAAACTTGATTGACTTATTTCGTGAGTTGGTCAATTATGTAATAATTGCAAGTGCACAATGTAGCTGTAGTTACTACCGACAACGAGTCGATCCCATGAAGACTATGAATACTAGTAGTTACCCTTCCCTTATTATCTAGCTTAAGGATTGATTTTAGATTCTTAATAAAAAGAAAATTAAACAATTAAAAAATAGGAAACAATAATGAACACAGAGACAGTGGAATTCAGTTTGAAAACTATCATTATCAAAAATTAGTATCTAGGCTCAAATCTCCCTAAAACATTAACAAATTGATCTTTTATGCAATTGTTTTTTTATTAATTAGACTGTGGAGACTCTTATGGTATGCTAGTAGCTAACCTTGACTCTACTAACAACTAATCCTAAGGTCTCTAACCAAATTACTTAGGTTAAATTATATAGAATTGTGTCACTGATTATGAGTCTCTCTATTAGGTTTGACTCTAATCCAGAGGATTTATGTCATCCTATCTCTTGGGTTGCAATTAACTCCTTCTAATTACGATAGATCTATTTACAATAGATTTTTCAATCTTTATGTGAGAAATCAAATTATCAATAAAACATGTAATTATATCACAATAATCAGTCAAACCAATTACATGAATAAAAACAATCAAATCATATCAAAGTATTAACATAAGGTTCATCTAATCTAAATACTAACTGGATGCTTAGTTGTGCATATTTAAACATGAAATCAAATATACATTAAAAGAAAAACAAATGAAAAAATAGAATCATAATTCTAAATCTCCCTTATTGTCTTCTATTGAGTGTTCTTACAATATAAAGGCTTGATCTTGAATTTTGGTGAATCTGTCGATGATTGCTTCATGTTTTCCACTTCCCTAGACCAAAATTGTCCCTTTTGGACGTTCTCCATGTTTGAAAATTGCCTCCCAAAGTCTCCTCCTTTTGATTTGCCTCCGAAATGTCGGTTTTTTATAAAAATCTAGGTTTTCAGGTTGTACACGACTGTGCATAGGACCATGCATAATCATAATCTGTCGAGTATCTTGAAAGTGTATGAGCATGCAAAAATGCATAATTGTGCACTCCTTCTAGATTGATGATTTTCTATTTTAGCCACGTTTTTGGCCAAATTCTTCTTCTTTAAGTCCATGAAGGCAGTTATCATTTGTTAAAGCACATTAAATACCAAATATACAATAAAGTATAAAATATCAATCAAAATACATCAGATATGGGTGGTAAAATATAGCCAAATATTCATCTATCAATAATTCTACCTAAGAAGTGATGAGTATGGTTGGAAACAACACTTCAATTAATGCTTCCTTAAAAAGTCAAGCTTACTGAGATTCTCCATCTTTATTTTAGTTTCTAAAAGAGCAATTAACAATGGTTTTTCTTTAAAGATAAAATCCCTCAAAACTTATTACTTAAGAGGACTATTAAGTCCTCTTACATTCCAAACAATAATGGACATTAATAAGAAATAGCCGGGATTGTCTTGTGGCAGACACAACTTATAAGGCTTCAATATCCAGCTGAGATTGAGATTCCTTGATGACATTATCAACTTGGACTACTACAACAATTCTAGCCTTATTAGGCTCATTTCTATCTAATAAACTAGATTCCCCTACTAGTTTAGAACATTAAATTTTGCATGGATTTTTTGCTATTTCATCAGTCTTCGAGATATACTCTGACCTGTACCTAAAATTAGAGAACTATCAATAACTTTGGATGTGTAGTTGGGGCATTTAAAAGTGGAGTTAAAGTTAGATTCTCATCAAGTTTCCCAGTGGTTGGTATATTTTCGGTAGGAATATTGCCACCATTATCTTCAATAGAATTATGAAGGTCCTTTTGAGTGAGTTCTTCATAGCTATCTGTAAGGAAAACTCTACCAATTGGCTTCCACACCTCTTTTGGTCTCTAAAATTGGAGGTTTCCAAGCATAGGCAATCTTAACTCTATCCTTCACAAGTTCCAAGCTATCATTGAACCTCATTCTTGCAACTTCAATCGGCAGATTTGCAAGTGCCTCCACTGCTATGCAAATTCTCACAAAATTGATCCTTTTTGTTTCAGTAGTGGCTTGGTCGAGGCACAATGGTCTTCCAATTGAGCTAGCTAAATGGCTAAAATCCTCAGTAGTCCAATATTCTAAGGGTATGTCATATATACAAACCCATAATGGAATGTTAGTCTTTTTAAGTTCATCAAATTTAATCCCTAGCCTCCAAGGTTGAACCAGAAAAGGCTTTTGATTCACATGCCAAGGGCTTGCCTTAAAAACCTCACACTGACAGAATCAGGAGAGTTGAATCCAAAGAAGAAAATATCCTCATTATTCAGTATTATTTCCAAGAGTCCAAACTGTTTCCAATTTGCAGCAGCCCAACTTTTCATAAGTTGAAAGGGAATTCGTCTATCCAAGAAAAATCCAATCAAGGTGGATTTTCATTGGTGAACCCTTGTTGGAAGAATGGAGAGTGGAGGGGAAACAACATGGTGTTCCAAGGTAGGATCAGGAAGGCAGAAAGTGAGTTTTGAATCTGGATTGTGATTCCCAACAACTTGCACCCAGGTGTGTTTTGTTGGAGGTGTTGGAGGTTGCTCATGAGCATTTTAAAAGTGTGCAAGAGGTAAAGAAGCAGGAGGATTGGAAGAGGAAGAAGGAAGCTTAGAAAAAGAAGAAGAGGACGAATTCAAAGGCGGGAAAAATTCGGAAGTATGGACTGCTGGTTAAAAATGAGCACTGAAGGATAAGAGGGAGTTCGTGAATGAGAAGGAAGACAGGAGGGAAATGAAGTAGAAGATGTGAAGATAAACAGATAAAAGGCAGGAGAGTGGTATAGACACAAGAAGCAAACAGGAAGAGAGAAGAACCAAGTTAGCAGCGAGTTTAAGAAGTTAATAGGAGTAAAAGAGAGTATAGCTCGAGGCACTAAAGTCCAGAACACCAGAAAATGTGAGCAAGAAGCAGGATCTTCATGGTAGGATAAAGTTGCCAACTGAACTTAGTCTCCCTCCAATCGGCAGCCTCTCTCTCATCTAGATACTGTTCACGTCACTGTAGACTAATCTACGGTGAAACGTGGAGGTGCTCACAATGGAGTTTCGGTCACAGTGTTACGCTCTCGTCTCTCTCTCTCGCTCAGGTGTTTCTCAAGACGCTCACAGTGTTTGTAAACATGCGCTATATGCTTTGATGATATGACTATAAAAAAGAAATATTTGAAATTATGGGTGAATTTGCGGAGCAATTTATGTATCCTAGCATTTACATGAATATTTTTGCTCACCTCCTAAAAGGTTTTGCATGTGAAAGGGACTTTATTACGGTTAATCAAATGTAAAAGTCAAACAGTTAATTAGCATTAATAATTAAAGTATCTTAAATCTCTCAAAGTATTAGTAATAAAGTTACAAGAGATGTATTGAAGCCTAGATTTCAGATTTCTGTGGGATAGCATCAAAGCAACGGAACATAGCTCTTGAGTGAAAACTCCAATGTTTGATTTAACGTTAAAAAGAAAGCGTGTGATTGCCAGCTGAAATTGTCAGTTGGCCGATGTATACTAATTATCCACACATTACAACAGAAGTGCTCGCCTTTGACTCCCCGGATTACTGTAGGTCGTCAGCGATCGATATTTGAGACTATGGATGCAGACATCAGCGACCGGATGGTTCTGAAGTTGGTATACCCCGGACACTTTGTAGAGATTCATGAGAACCCCATAACTGCAGCAGAGATCATGGGTCGGAATCCTCGACATTGCGTTACTCGTTCAGATTTTTTCAGGTATCCTTGGATTGTTGTTCGACCTGAGTCCATTTTAAAGCCTGGAAATGTTTTCTATGTCGTTCCTTACCATACTGTCCGCCGTTTAAGTCAAAGAAGCAGGTTTCAGGACCAGTTAACATCGACGACTTTGGCCCTGAAACACGAGGAAGGAGATTCAACAGAGTTATATTTTAAGAGTTCTCCGCAATACTTCAGACAATTACTAATGGAGAATGATTCTGATTATGAAAAGTCTGATCAAACACGACGGAAAATAGATTGCAAGTTTGAGATTCAAGGAGGCTGCTTGTTACTAAATTGTCTTCCCAGTAAAAGTGATCAAGATCACCATCCTCATCTTGGTAGAAATGATCCCTTTATCAACTCAGGCTTTGAACAGAGGAGTCTAACGTATTCTCAAGATACTACAGAGAAAGCGCACACAACTTTTCCCTCGTCAAAGGGTGAAAATAGGTACAAATCTTGCCGGGGTTCTAAGCAGAAAAAGCCTACCAGTCCATTTCACAAGCCAAGAGCTTTGGTTTCATTAAATGGCACCTCTTGTCCTGAAGCCCAATTTCGTGAGGAACAGCATGGAGACCAGAAGTTGAAGCCTTGTCTGAAACAGAACAGATTCGCCAAAACTCGAAAGTCTAGGGTCAGATTCCAACTTCCAGGTGACGCCGATAAGTAGTTAAAGAGTAATCTCAATTTGTGTTTCAACGGCTTGAGTGTCCTTGGTTCCCCGACGTTTAACAGACCACATATGTGTACGTATAATTATATTTATATCTGTTTAAGTGCTTCCACTTTAATATTTTGCTAAAAAGAATGTAGAATTGACGTCTATTGATTGCTGGAGTAGGACTATAAAGTGTTTTAGTGTCCCTTCATCTTCCTCGCTACTGTTTTGACTTTTGAGTCTACATGGTCCGTCCCAATTTCAGTTGTAGTTTATGTCTGATTGTTCTGTTTTTGACAAGCCTCGAATTATTGACTGCAGAAATTGATCTTGTTATTCAGTTTCTCTCTCATTCAAGTTCTTTGGACACGGCGTAGATACACATCACATTTGATCTCCTGTTTTGTTTTTTTGTCTATTGATCTGATTATGATAATTTCATGAGCCCCATCAGCGAAAAGGATGGCTTATTTTATTATTCTGTTTCTTGCCCACGAGGAGAAAGTCTACTACAATTATGCGAAGCTTTTACCGTCTCTAGTAGTGAAAGGACACGAAAGACAAACTGAAGCGGCCTTGTGTTCATCGTTAATTCAAGTAACTTCTGATTTGCCAGATCTTTCCATCTATGGCCGTAACAATCTTTAAGATGTCCTTAATGGTCTACATAGAAGTCTTCAACAGCGATCGATTTAAGCTTAGTAAGATGTCGCCACTAATTACTGGAAGAACAAACATCCTTGTTGTTATCGAGGCAAAGATATGCCACTTTTCCTTGCTCCATGTAAATTTAAAAGAGGCGTGACAACAAAGACTTATGCCCACTAAAATTAAGAAAAATGAGCCCCACTCACTTATGCCCGCAAAATGAATATTTGCAAAGACTATAAAACAGACATTTAGGGGAGGATTGTCATAACTCACAAACGTTATGACCATTATGCGTTGTTTACATAGGGAAAGGTTATTCTGTTAAAAGGATGCCAGATATTGAAGCTTAGAAGACACATTGGTGTATTGAATTTTCTCATGCACGCGCCTCAGTGAGTATCCAAATTACCGACAAACTTTGTGAGTGAACGTTGCAAATACGACCGATATTCGCCGCTCACATCAACATGAGCTCGATGGGAAGGAACGCCTCTTGTTGTCACTTTATGTTCATTGGAGGGTGACGATCCCTTCAGTTTGCTGCTTAGTCCACTGGTTCTGTTTACAGTTTTACTATGGTAGAGGTTGTTCACAGACAGCCTCGGACTCTCAGAATCACGCTTTCTATTATTGGGAGAATATTCAATGGGCATGTCTCCTTCCAATATTTTAAGGACCTGTATCATTCAATTATGAGAGCCAGTTATACGAGTCCTAATAGAGTTTAAGATAGATAGTAACCTTAGACATCCTTGGTCTTCCATCCGGATTTGGTGATATACATAAACTGGCTGCATACATCATTCTGTCCACTTCTGCCTTGTGAAAATTTTGCCCCAACAGAGGATCTATCATCTCTTTGATCGTCTTCTTTTTGAGCAATGAATTTCCCTGCAGTAATCAAAGCAGAATCAGAAAGCAGCTTTAGTGTACACTGCTTACAACACCAAATCAACGTGCATGTTTCTCGACATCAATTAATGAACAAGAAATCAAATCCTTGTAGCACTAGGTATCGTGAGTAACTATAACATGTCTGCATATGCTGCTCCACTAGGTACGTACCGTGCGTACCTATAACATGTCTGCATATGTTGACACTTGTACATACGAGGAATAAAAAGAAATTTACCAGTTGAAGTACAAATTGTTGTCCTGTACTTCTTGAGAACTCTGTCGATCTAATGCCACTCAATAGCTCCAAGAGAACAACCCCAAATGCATATACGTCAGTTTTTTCGTTTACAAGCCCGCTTTGTGTGTACTCAGGAGCCAAATACCTAGCAAGTCGTTACAGCCGAGTAGCTTGTATCAGAATTGTGTATAATGGAATGTTGACAGAGAAGAACAATGATGTGTAACATTCATAAGATGTCACAAGACATGGCTTCTTCAATTCTTCTGAGTTATTTCCCCAGAAGGGAATTAAGAGACAATTGAGTACGGAATCTAACAAACAAGGTCAGTTCAACGTTCGTCCTCAGTGATTGAGCTAGTTTCATTGGTCTAGTTTACATGGGTAGTTTATTGTAGCTAGTAGAGATATTGGACATAGGAAAAGGTAGGAAATGTAGGGAAGAGTGCAGTTAAAGTACATATATTAGCGAGCACCAGGCTCACAGAATTCCTTCACAGTGTGATGTATGTCTGAAGAGATCAATGTGAGAAATGGAAAACAAGAGAATGAACGTAAGGACATTAGTACCCAAAAGCCCCAATGACACGAGTCTCCTCAGCTGACTGGCCGTCGACCTGCCATCTTGCTAGTCCAAAGTCCCCTACCTATGTGGATAGAAAATGTTATTAGTATATATATGAATACAGTAGCAATAACTTATGCCAAACCTGTAATAAACTATGTGATATTAGCAATTGAAGATTGTTGTTATGAACATTGACTAACCATGGGTTCAAAGTCATGTGTTAAGAGGACATTGTTAGGCCTGAAATCCCTGTGAACAATGCAGCCCACTCGGCAATCTTCGTGAAGGTATCTTAGACCTCTAGCAGCACCTATAGCGACCTTCATTCTTTCATGCCAGGCCATAACCTCATCTTCTTCTTTTCCTGCGTTGGTTTTTGAATATTATAATTAAATAACCAATTTTATTTTTCTGATGTATCAAATAGATGAAGAAACAGCATCAAAAGAGAAACATTAACTTACTGTTGTATAAATGCTTGTCTAGAGAGCCATTACAGGCATACTCATAAATGAGGAGCCACTTTGTCTCAATGCAATAGCCAACGAGCATAACCAAGTTCCTGTGCTGAGCACAGCTTAATACTTCAACCTCTGAACAAAATTCGGATGCTCCTTGAGCACTTACTGTATTGTACTGCTTCACTGCCACAACTTGCCCGTCAGCCAATATACCCCTGTAAACTGAGCCGTTTCCACCTTCCGCAAGGAGACTATCCTGAGAGAATCCATTAGTTGCTAATTCAATCTCCTTGTAGCTAAATTTCCTTGGGGACTTCCCAAAAGCAGGGGTATTGTGCTTGCAAATGGAGCAAAGGGGTGGTGGTGTTGGCCTACGCTTGAGTGAAAGAGACATTGCCCTTCTGATGCTTGATGTCCTTTCTATCTCCGATGAATAAGATTTCTCTTCAGAAAGTTCCCTTGAAATGGGTTGTAATTGCCAGCTTAACCTCTCTCGAGGTTTCTTCAATCCAGACATTGAATCCGTAGACCTTCTGGCTGGAAAAGCTGCAGCAGGAGTCCCGTTACTTTGAACTTTTCCTGTATGATCAGTTTCGTGGTAAGAGTTAAAACAGAAAACGACTTTTGTTAACAAGATGACAAGTTTAATTTCCTACCATTCTTGATGCCTAAATTTCCACTATGGCTTCTAACTTTTCGATCCACGGGACTTGTTGATGATTTATTACACAATTCTTCAACAATCAAAGTTGAACCCACATCCGTTGTCCATGATTTAGTATTAGTTGTAGAGGGGCCACTACAAGCTGTTTGCTCGTCGACTTGGTAATGCATGTAACTAGAATCTAAGCGAAAAACAGGAGGACTATTTGACATGGAGTATTCACTGGAAGGACTTGCAGTACAATTGCAGGACTTCCCTTTCTCCGCGCTTGATAGTGATATTGAAACGTCTGAGTCGGAATTTGGACTCTCTATCCCAAGGCTGCTTCCTGTGGTTGCACTGTTGAAGTTATCATTCGTTAAACTAATCTTGTCGTCTTCACTTGCAAGAAGCTTATTATTATTATTCTTTCTTGATACGCCGCTGACTGACTTCAAGACTTTTGAAAGAGCATGGTCGATGATTACAATGTTGCAGTTCAGTTGTCTGACGCAGATGTCGCCTTCTTTCTTCAAGTGCCTGTGACATGAACAAATTGGAGGCTTTACGCTTACCAACTTCACTCTTCTTCAGACATTATGGTACAATTATATGACCAATCCGTCAATTGTAATTCGTATAATAGAGAGGAAATTTGAAATAACTTAATATTGAAATTATGAACTGCCCAAATCCTTGAGTTCAAAAATCTGATACTAAGTTAGTAATCTGTTTGGTTTTATTTATGATTTTTATTTTCTGTTTTTGTTTTCAAAATTAGTGGAAAATTTTATTTATTTGAGTTATTTGTTTTTGTTTTTAGTTTTGGTTTTTTCTTGTTTTTAAAATTTATGAAATTTTTTGTTTTACGTTTCTGTTTTTTCAAAATAATCTATTTACTATCAATTAAATATATATTAGTCAATTATTTAACATATTAATTATTAATAAAATTTATGAATAATTTAATTTAATATTATACATTTAATTAATCAAAATTAATTATTAATTATTTTATTTTTTAATTAGATTAATAAAATTAATTTAATAAAAATAATTAAATTTAAAATATCTTTAGAATAAATAAATTTCAAATGAATTTGATTTCATAATTAAAATAATTTTAAATTTTAATAAAATAAAATAATTTTGTTGACAATTTATTAATAAACATTATATAAGAGATTAAAATAAAATTAATTAAAAATAATTTATCTTTAAGTTTTATCTAATATATAATTATCATCAGCAATAAAAATATAACCACATTAATATTAACAACTAAATAAATTTTCATTTTTATTTAAAAGAAAAAGGAAAACAGAAATAAAAAACAGAAATAAAACCAAACATCTCCTAAAATTTCATTTTATGTACATTAAACAAAAAATTAGCAAACACATAATAGAACAATAATCAATTAACTATCCCATAAATTATTTATCTTCAGTCAATTGACCATCGCAAGGAGGCAAAAACGCAATTATCAAAGACTTCATTGATAGATTGCTAGTATGCATGATATGGCCGGACTTGCGTTACGTACCAAACGTAGTAAGTTATGGTGACATGGGAAAGGGAAAACCATTAGTTTTTAGTTAATCACCTGTCTAAAATCACCCAGGTCGCCTCCATGTCTCTGGCTACTTTACCAACTGACCCTGGCGCTACATCTTCTGTAACTGTTACTCGAGCATGAACCTAGCTCGCCAACAAAAGAAGAAACAATATATATGTACAATTTTATTTATTATAAAGAAAATACAGTTTCCAATAAGAATGTCGAAGTTAACTGTAATACCTGCTTGTTGTGTTGCAAGCACAATTGGCGCATCATATGCATACAAGCATTCATTATTTGCTGGGACTTGTCTTTATTAGATACGAGATCAGCAGCGTGATGAATAGGGTCAGTTGAACATTCCCTACTGTTTCTCTGACGACCTCCTCCGATACTCCATCTCCTTGGCAGGCCTACAACCAACACAATCAGAATATACAGTCGTATCCATCTATTCTGTCCAAGTAAAACATCTCAGAACAGCTTACATGGAAGAAGATAATGATTATTGTCATAGGACGCATTAAATAATGGATGTCGTCCAACAAAATCCTGTGGAAGCACCGCAAGTACGATGACGACGTCATTAGGTTTGGTCACAGCATTGCAAACTGCCCATTCTAGTGCATAATCTGTTATTTCTTTGGCAGCATCAACGCCTACTATTATCACCTCGCCTTCCATTTGGCTTCCTTGGAAACAATCAGTGATACTTACCAAGTTATTAATGGACACATAGCTTACACTTAAATCCTGAGCAATCAACTTCCACGCTGACTATGCCTCAAATATAATAATAATAATGATGATGTTTTATGATATTGACAAAGAAACTGTAAAGTGTATTTTAGTTGAGGGAGGACAATGGAACGAACAGATGTGCCGATAGGTGACCGAGTCATGGACCTGTTCAAAGAGCGCCATTGGGCAGAATGGACTTCCTTTGTCTCTTTGCTTTGGACGGACTTGTAATTTGTCCGTAGATCACTCAACTTTTTGGATCATCCCTTCGTATCTAGCTTGAACATGGAGTTGTGTGACATCCAATTGAAGCTCTTACCCTTTCTTCATTTCGAAGCCTTTGACGAGGTCATTTATTTCCGCAGCTTCAATGTTTGATTAATCATGATAAATGGTCACTAGCCTTTCATATTCTTTTTATGCTTCTGGATATTTACACATTACGTGATGCATGCTGGCAACTCAACAAATCCCCACAGTAAGAAGCAGGCGTACGATTCCCCGCTGGCATGATATTAAAGTTTGTTATTGTCAATTAGTGAAGAAAGCAAAGGAAAAAAGTACGAAGAGTCCCCTCCTTTGGAATTTGGATCGCCATGCCACACTAGAATCCAAATATTCCCAATGTTCTTTTTCAGCATAGTCATAGAGTATTATTTTGTAAGAAACAACGTTATCTTTCTCATACTGTTTTATATATCCTTCGGTAGTTTTTGGCCTAAACGGAAGTGATGTGAATGCCGAGCACGAATAACTTTCATAATTAACTACCCAATTTGGAGTGCACATTCATTACTTTCAATTTTGGTCAAGAATACATGCTCTCAATTTCATTTTAAGCGAATTAAGGGCTTATGTAGTTTATTCAACAAGATGGTATCGGTATCAAGGTAATTGACACGCGCGCCTTGTTAAAACCTTGTTAACAAGCAATTCACAAATTATAATAAGCTCTTGTTAGAATTGATGTTTTGTTAAACAAAAAAAAAATCATAGTAAACATAGTTCAATTCAGTTGGTGTTATACCTTGGGATGTAAATCCTAATGAGAATATTTAATTTCCTTGTATTGTTGAGAGTTGTCTTTTACTTCTAGCAGGAAATAATATGAAATATAGGAAGTCTATTAGTTTCCATATTCTATTATAATTTTGGTAGGATTATGCTTCTATATTTTATTGTAAGTTCTCAGTATATAAGTAACCTTGGTATTCTATCATTGTACACCATAAGATGAGAGAATAAAATTCCTAACGCGACTGTGGATGTTGGCACCCTGCTGACAACATAAAAATATTGTGCCATTTAATTTTCTTTCTTGCAAATTTATTATTGTTGTATATTTATGGATATCGATCCTAAAAATTGGTATCAAGCAAGGTTAAGAAATCACAGGATTTACAACAATGGAGGAGGGTGTTAGACCCCTAAACTTCGGAGCAGCTCTCAGCGACCTCCAATGAGGAGCCTTAGGGCGGAGGTTAACTGGATTACACGCATGAGAGAGACATGCGAAAATACTAAGGCAAACGTGGGTGAGTGTGATCAGACTTGGTGCGAATTTTGGTAGAGTCTCGAACCTAGTGAAGATTGACTCGGCCCAAACTAAGGACTTGACGGACTAAGGACTTAAACTATGCTCGGATGGATGGACCACGACTAACGGACTTGTTGTGGGAAGCATTGGAACGGGCCAGTATGCTATTTGGGTTTCGGCGAGATCATACTGCATCATCAGCGAATAGAGATCGTGGGGAGATCTTGGATGATGAGGCAATGACAAAGAATTAGAGTTACAGTGGGATTCAACATCTGAAGATAGTAGAGATCTTCGCGGATAAGGATGCTA
>JANZXP010000007.1:9984467-10015161 GCA_027576715.1 Erythroxylum flavicans | reverse complement strand
TAATTCACGTACACTAACATAACTATACATGCATGCATATTATTATTATTATTATTATTATTATTATTATTATTACTACTACTACTACTACTACTACTACTACTACTGCTGCTGCTGCTGCTGCTGCTGCTGCTACTGTTCATGTTCATTAATGCATGCATAATTTATTATTATTATTATTGTTCACGTTCATTTATGCATGCATAATTTATTATTATTACTGTTCACGTTCATTCATCTTTTATTGTTTACTACTGTTAACACTGCTCACAAAATGTTTATCATTGTCAAAAACAACCAGGGATATAACAAACAGTCATCGATGCTCTCTTACACCACCAAGGGAAACATCATCACCATCGACAGCGAGGAGGTAAGTAGATAGTAAACAAACTACACATGCCATTGTCACTAATAGCGTTTGGATCATCACTGACGCATGATGTCACAAGCCTAGTGAATTCATCGTTGTCCTCGACTGTGTGACACCACCGGGAAAATGCAAACATTTCTCACGTAATATATATATATATATATATATATATATATATACGATTTTGTCCAAACAGATTTCAGAAGCTAAAAACGTAACGGAGAATCATATAATTCACAACCAGATGGCTTTAATACCATATGTTTGAACTTTCACTTCATTATACAATTATGTAGGATCTTAAACATATATAATTCTCACATGTAAAGTAGTCGTGCCTTGATCCATAAAATTAAGTGATGTTAATTCTCTTCCATGTTTCTATTCTTTCTCCTCTCTTTATCACTTTCGTATTTTCTCCTTATATGATGGTTATTGGCAGAAGCAACTTAATAGGCAAGAATAGGACTAAAAGAGGTGACTTTTATAAGTGGTTTTTAATAAAACTACCTCTTAACTACCACACCCATTACGTCGGTATTAATCTTTATAAACATTTATTACATGAGACATTAATAATCTAACAAATATAACTTATATTTCATTTACATGCTTTATTTACTTCCCAATTGAAGAAGAAACGAATTCGAAAAAGTTGCAGCTAAGTTAGATGAACATTTAGCATACTAAAGATTCTCTAAAAATCTTAAGTGATTAAAGAGTATTTTTTAGTATATGTGTACATTGCATAAACCATATTGAGCCCTAATTTATTAGTATGAGTAAGAAAGGGATATTTTGAGTTGCATATATTTATATGATAAGTGTTAATTAGGTTATGTTTTTAACATGATTTTAGGAGTAGTTTGCTTATGTTGGATTGTTTTTATATGATTTGATACTCAGTATAACTTATATTTTACTTACAGGCTTTATTTTACCTCCCAATTGAAGAAGAAACAAATTCGAACAAGTTGGAGCTAAGTTAGAGAACTTTTGACATAATTTTAGAGGAACACAAATTGAACATGGACCTATATTTATAACATGGATCAAATATGGTCTTATGTGTTTACCTTGTGCAGACTACTAGTCCTGTTTTTCAGGAAACTTGCCACATAAAGGAATAAGACTCAAATTTGGACCTATATTTATAACCTTCAGACCTATTTTCAATGGATGAACTCATAAAGGCACGATTAAAGAGTTACTACACCAACGTAAGGTCAACAAAGGACCATGTTGGAAACTTGTATTAATGGTGATTGTACATAAATTAAGGTTTTATGCTATTGAAAGAACACAAGACCAACATGAGTTTGTGTTAATCTTGTATTAGGGAAGACATTTTGAATTTTTAGGGCTTTATAAAAATAAAGGGAGTTTTAGGGAATTAAAGAAGGATACGAATAAAGAACAATCACAAGGAGTTAAATTCGAGCATTTTGGGACAAGAAAGGAATAACTTTGTATAGAAAGAAAAGGATTATATTAAGATGTAATTAAAGAACTTTAAGATTTCAAGAATCCATAAGAATGATGTCTTTTATCTTATTTTCTTTCTTGATTATTATTGGTTTCTTTCATCTTAGCATGAATTAAATTTGAATAAATCTACATGGAATAAATCCTAAAATTATCATTTTGGATTGATTTCTTGATTTAAAAAAAGACCAAAGTTTTATTGCCAATTATTCATGATTACTTATTATGATTGAATTTAAATATGTTAGCATTTTTATTTATTTTAAGATTTTATGTATAAGGATTGAGAAATCATATGTATGAATATATCATGACTTGAATAATAAGAATTGTATTGAATCTTAGATATATAAACACCTCAATCTTTAGAGTTAGAATCAAATCCATCAAGGAAATTTATAGGACGAGTTAATGTATTCTTAAGATTTTTTTATTAGAAAGAGATTTCAACTGAATAACTTAATGATAGGGCTATATTTCTTAAGAAAGAATATAATTGTAACTTTGAAATTTCTATTGGTCCAAGAAACTAAGGTTAATAATTGAATCAAGATAAACTTGAGCAAAGAAAGGTTTTAGGGAGATTCTACATCTAAATCACATTTATCTTTAATTAGTTTATTCTTATCTGTCGCTTTAGCTGGTTATTTCATATTTGAACTTTTAGTTTAGTTAATTACATCTTTAAAATTAATCATTCTTTTGTTGCATTAGATAATAGAAAGAAGATTAGTGCTAAAACTTATAGTCTTTGTGAGATTGACACTGGCTTTCATTAGACTATACTATAAGGACAATAGATGCATATATCTAGTGATCTTTAGCATGGCATATTAGTTTCTAGTCATATAAACACATCACAATCATTTTGCTTTGTGAAAAATTGTTTAAGATATACTTGTGAGGGTTCTGTTAAAATGGAACAAGAGTTATCAAGGATTTCTACTTACCAATGACAAAGAAGAAGATTTAGTATAAAAGATTTTTCTTTACTTATTAAAAAAAGAACATTAGTGAAATTCTCAAACAAATCTTGGGAATGATCATTGGCCAAAGGTTATTTAATTGAATGACTATAAATTTTTCCTACTATATTATTATTGTGTTTGTCATTAAGATTGTTTATTTTTATAATTGCTTGATATAAATTTATCTCGCATATTGCGATGACATATTTATATTATCAAGCAATTCATTCATTATTTTTTAAATAGTTTAAAAGTATAAATTGAGAATCTCCCTCTTTACTTGTCATCTAATGAAAAATAATTTGTAAAAATAATAAATTAATAAAATAATATTTGTATAATTTTATTTATTAATAATAAAATACATTGAATTAATTATTAATTATTTATAAATATGGATTATAAATAAAAATAAGAAATCATAAAATCATTATATAATAAATAAAATGTGAATAAAAGTTTTAATTTAATATCATACTAAACTAATAAATCTATCAATGCTAGGGATGACAAAATCGGCCGGGCTCGACCTGGCCTACTTTTGTCCCAAGTTGACCGGGCCTCAGGAGTGGTTGACCCGACTCATGGCCCGCCTAACCTTGGTCCACTTGAGGTTGGCCTGTCCCGTGATCTCTCTGTTACTTCCAAAATAATGTTGTTTTTAAAGTTTTTTGCTTAAAAAACAAATGACGGACCGAGGCTGGGTTGGGCTGTTTGTCAATCCATCCCGACCCCATTGGGCCACGGGCCACCGTAATCCAAGATACCCATATCCAACCCGATTCATTGACATTTTGATTCAATACTAAAAACTCTCTTAAGCGGTTATCAATGGAAAGATAATTATATTTCATGCCAACATTTTAAATTATCAAAATGTGGTATGAGGAAAGTATGAGAAATTCCCATCAGATTTTTAAATCAAGGAATCAGTGAAACTACATAAAAAGTTGATGTGTTTATTCGTTAATTTTTAAATAACTTATATAATTCAACCTCTTTCTTACGCCAAATTACATAAGTCTTAGCAACTTTTTGTGGTCTATTTAAATTAAATATAATAGTCTTTCTATTCAATGACCTTTTTAAAAATAATTTAGGATACTTTCATTGAAAATTCTAATTGTATTATATTAAATATTTTACAATAACATTTTAACAACTCATTAATTTACTTTATTAAAAACGTAATGCGAGGAGATTTTTGTCATAAGACGGGTGTCCAGATTCAAAAGAAGCAAAGAACACCCTCGGTTTTGAATGACCCACGTGGCGACTCTTGCAGTATATATTCTGACAAACACTGTCCTAATTTCCCTCGTAATCCCGTCGTTGTCTGTTCTCGTGTCATTCGTACTCAGTATCGTATCAAAACCTCATGCTTCTCTCTTTTGTGCGTCTTTCGATTCTCGTGTCTTTCGCTCCTTGCTAATATCGTATCAAAACCTCAACGCTTCAGCTTCTCTCTTTTACGCATCTGTCAAGCTCTCTTTTCTTTTGTGTTGGAAAGTAAAAAAGAAATGACCAAAACTAAATGCAGTGTGTCTATAGGTATTATATGTAATTTTAAGAAGTGACGCAATATTATTTCTTCACTCTCTCATCGAGTTGGTTATTTCTTGTTGAACAAGTGTAGAATATTACACCTTTTTGTCATATCTCTGTCTGTTATTCTTTTTTCTTTTTGTTCCACCAAACGGAAGTTTTCTCTCTACTTTCCCCAAACTTTGTTTGACGACATGGCGGAACCGCCAGATCATATTATCAACGGCAGTATTTCCGGCGACGATTCTGTTGTATTAGATATTTGTGATGTTACCGATGTAAACTGCAATGCCTCTACTTCTTCTGCTTCTGGTTTGTTTTTCTTCTATTCTCTCTTTAATTTAATCTATTTTCTTAATATGCTTCCTTTCTGTTGTACCAGATGCAAGAGTATCTAATGGAAAGAGAGAGACGGAGAGAGAGAGAGAGAGAGAGAGTTTTGAGGATGTGTTTTGATTGATTAGATGATCACTAAATTATGTAAACGCTTTTTCCTTTTTAGCAAGTCGTGTTCCGAGGATCCCATCCGGCGATGATTCAGTTGAATACGAGGTTCCTGTTCGTGGCCACGATGCCGACGCCTTTAATTCTTCTGGTATGTTTTCTTTTCTTAAATTTCTTTTTTTATTAATTTTATTCGGTTTTTAATGATTGTCTTCTGGCTTTTTAAGAACAATCAATTTCATGATCTTTTAATATATTTATGTAAATGAATTGATGACTTATTTATTTGTTTTGGTGGACCACATTACATCTATTTGTGGCTTGAAATTTTGCCTCCATTTGTTGAATAATACCTGCAAAAGCTTATATTTTGTTGCATTCATGATATGTTTAATAACGACAAATAAATGTCCGAAACAGAAGGTGAAAATTTTTAGCTTTTTCAATTGAACAGTCTACTGTTGCTAAAAAGGCTTACAGACTGAAATTTTTGTTCACAACATCAAATGCTGACGAACTTCTCATTTACAAGTTGGTGCCACATTTTAGTGAGAGCTAATACTTTCACAGCTTGGCACTTGGCACACGTAACAGACCTTTGAAACTCATGTAAAAGTTTAAATTTTACCTTTATTTGGAGGAGCTGTGTCGGTGTTTGTTGACAAGTATTATACTGTTTTGTTGTAGTTAATTCATGTTTACTTCTAGATCAACTCAAATTTGTTTGTTTTTTTTTCTTTAACTACTTATCCACTAATACATATCTGAAGTTGCTCCACTCAGTACCTGTTGACAGGAATGCTTCAAAAAATGATGTGCCAGAGCAAGCATCAAATGTTGGTAAATCAGGGTCCAGTGCTCTTGAACCTAGAAAGTTAGGTAAACGGATGGAGAATCATCACCTACGTATATTGATGGCAAAACTATTTGAAGAAAGATTGTCTATTAGAAAGAAGGTCAGTTATATTGCTTATACTTTAAGATTTGGCAATTATTGTTGTCTACTGCTCCTCTTCTATCAGTGATTGGCTAGAAACTAGGGATAGACTATCTAATGTTTTTGGATGTTTTAATTACCAATCCGGTTTTTCAACAAACTTCTCATGTGATCTAAAATCAATAGCATGGCCTGACTAGGAAGCCTTTCTCTTTTTCTTGTGTTTCACGACATTTTAGTGTTTTTCTCTGAAGAAGAGTGGTCTTGAGAAAATGTTACACATTTAGGCTAAGGATTGGTAATGAATAAAATTGACTGCAAGGGAGAATAGCGTGCCTCTTGGATGGTGTAGAAATCTCAGTTTCATGAAGTCGATTCAGTTATTTAGATAACATGGTGTGGTAGTTCCCTCATTGTTGTCTTACTACGAAATATTTATGTTCCTTATTGCAAATAAGAACTCCATCTTTTTATTCAACCCATTTAAATTCATCGTTACTATATATTTTACTTTCATATTAAATAAACAACACATCAACCCTGGTTAGTGCTGGATGTCAGACCTGGTCATAATTGTGTGAGGTACATTGGTTTTCATATCTCTAGGGGTTAAATGTGGTAGTCCACTTAGCTTGTTTATAGATAATGTGAAAAAGAAAGGACTTAAGGATTGATGTATATCATTTATGAATGGAATTCTTTCGAATCCCTGCCTATTGACCTTCCACAAGCAATTTTTCTTTTGAATATGGCAGTTATATCTTTAAAATATTGCTAGTGGCCTTTTTTTTCTCTCTCTCTCCAACTTCGATAAAATTCGTGTGATGAAACTTTACCACTTGTCCTCTTTGAGGTCAATAAAAACTATATGGACGCAACAGTTATCTTCTTTGTTTATCACATTTTGTATCAAATGGATATTCAGGTCTATCTATTTAATATTATTGAGATATTACCTTGTAGCTCCTTCGTTATTTGTAGTTTAGAAACTCTATTTTTCCTTTGTCAGTTTGGAAAGTCTTTATTTTTCCTTCACCATCTCTCTGTTTCTCAATATAGTTCTTGATTAACATTTTCAGCTCAAATTGTTTCGTCGACTAGCTACTGTCAAAGATGATGGAACTGTACAATTTGAAGTCCCTGGAGATATCAAACCACCAAGCCTTAATGTTGGAGCTGGAGTTGTTTGTGGAGATATTGATGAGGAACATCTTGGCCTACCTACAATTAAAACTTTACCTCCCTTGCAAATAGTAATGCTTATTGTTGGAACACGAGGAGATGTGCAACCGTTTGTTGCCATTGGAAAACGCTTCCAGGTTATATGCGCATGTTTGCTGAAAATGTTTTCTTCACCCAATTTGAAGACCTATTTTCAATTGTAATTTCCATGAAATGAAATTGATGCTACAACTTTAATCATTAAGCATACAAGTTAGTGTTAGTTCAGGAACTAAAGATTTTTCTCACTTCGAGACTAAATGTTAAGAAGGGTAATTTGTGTTAGTTAGTCATGTTTCTTTGTCAATTTCTTTTGAAGTATTTTGACTCTGATCTACTATTTAGAAGTATATTTAATTGACCCATGTGTACATCTAGGAAAACTTGGAATTTCTATGGAAGAGATGGCACCAAGAGATGCTTCCTTTTCTCTAATAGAATAGATCTTGCTTGCAAATCACTTTTATGCTTTCCATACTATCCTTTCATCTACTGATTTTCTGTATCACATGCTTAAAAAGGCTGGAGTTTGGCTATTAATTCTTTTCTGAATCGTCAGTAAGCTTCTGTTTTGAAGATTACCTGTCCAAAACTTATGCTTCTTACAGGAGTTAACGTTGCAAATAGGTGAAAATTTTTTGTTAACGTCTGGCAATTGTGCAAAATACTAATAGGGCATGGTTCTTGATAAACTGTAACTGGACAATGATATTCTAATTGCCTCATGAACTTGCAATTTCAGTGATTTTGAGTTGATGCAGATAATCATTTTCTTGCAGGAAGATGGTCATAGAGTTAGGCTAGCTACTCATTCAAATTTTAGAGATTTTGTGCTGACTGCTGGATTGGAATTCTTTCCTCTAGGTGGAGATCCAAAAGTCTTAGCTGGCTGTGAGTCTCCTGTTTACATTTTAATCATGAAGGCTTTTTGTGTTGGTGGCGAACATTTGTTTATTTATTTAATACGCTGAAATGATAATAGTCACTAAAAGAGCCAACTTCAAAGTGTTTTGTGTGTGTATATATATATATATATATATATATATATATATGTATACGTGGTAGTTCCTGAGTGTCATATAAGTTTGACCTATGTCAAAGTGGTCCTTTGATAATCTCTATACATTTGTTATTATGTTGCAAGATGCATTACCAAAATCTTGTGTTCCACAATATGTCTCGGTTTGGGATATTTTGACTTCTTGACTCAGTCTCGAGTATAGATTGGTTAGCTATGGTTGTAAGTTCTTCCTTATGTTCTCTTTTGTGATTGTCGGCTCTAAATAAATTATTAAAAATCAAGTTGCCTGCTTGAGGACTATATTACTACTTATTTCTATGCTTAAATTCAATCATTGTGAAGTATTTGGTGAATTCAGAATCACTATAACAATTGTTGTCATTTCATCTACTCTGTCCTTTTGTGTTCTGCTTACACGTAAACATTCCTGTTCTTCTGGGCTTTTTTAATTTCCCCTGTGTAATTTTTTTGATCCACGATGGTGAATGCAACCAGATGAGAGGATTCAACAGCAGATTTATTATGTTTGAAAAACATTGCTACCTCAACAAAATAAAGATACAAATGTTGACTGACACAATTTCACTTCAAGCCATTAACTATGAAATGTTTTCTTTACCAGCGTGCATGTTTTCATCTTTCCCCCTTTTCCATATAGAATCTCTAGAGGTTGCTTTTCACATTAAAAACAATTTTATATAATCATATTTCTTGCAGATATGGTAAAGAATAAAGGTTTCTTACCATCAACACCTTCAGAAATATATATTCAAAGGAATCAAATGAAAGAAATCATATTCTCTTTGCTTCCTGCTTGCCAAGCTCCTGATCCTGAAACAAAAGTCCCATTTAAAGCAGATGCAATAATTGCCAATCCACCAACATATGGTAACCCATCCTACAGTTTTGTCCCTTTAGGATTTTCTCTCTTATTTTGGTTGTTGAACATAAACAAATAATTTCCTTTTATTTTTTGTAGCTTCTTTATGGTACGTTAAAGTTCTTTTATTTTTAGCGAATGAACAAAGGAAGTCTGACTTTGTGATAAGTTTGTTCTCTGGTAGTGGAAGCCTTGTAACTCATCGTGGATGTTCAGTATTTTTGCTAACCTTACATACACAGTGTTGAATGAGAAGTATTATTGATCTTCCAAAACTAAAAGAAAAATACATAGTTCTTTTCTACCGTTGATTTAGATTTTTGTTTGATAATTCTATGTGCTTCTAAGACCTACTTTAGTTTTATTATCTACTTGAAATATATGCCTTCATTCTATTTTGACTCCTTATTGCCAGTTGTTCATTTAAATCTTGGTTCATTTTAAACAAAAATGAATTCTTGTTGACAAATAAAGCTTTAGGACTCTTGATTTTGGTTGTTATTGCTTGCGTTCGACATTAAGTGAGATGCCATTTGGTGGGTAGGTTGCTTCCTCTAGTTTCCGTAAATGATTTGATGACAAAGATCAGGAAATAAATTAGAGGTTTCTAGAGAGAGCCAGAGGTGGAAAATAGAGGTAAGGAAAGGATGGATTACAAAATTTAATGATTTGTGAGAGGGATGTTTCCTTTGTTCATTTTCATTTGTTAAGCTGCCACTTACAAAAGGGGGTGAAGGTGCTTCTCAAGCCTTTAATACTATTAGGTTGCTAGATTTGTTGGTAATTGAGATATTATAATAAATTGAAAACATAAGTCCATGAATGCAACTTAGGAAATGCATTGATGTTTCATCTTGAATCTTGACCTATTGTTGACTTGCATATAGCCATTCTAACTTATCAGATTATCTGCATGCATGTGCATGAAAATTACTGCATATCCCATTAAGCAACAATAATTAAGAAATTTGGTTTCTGATATAGTGGCAGAAGCAGTCACTGAACAAAATTTCTTTTGGGGTTGAACCTTGGTCAGTCTGTACACAGTGTGAATCCAATGCTATGTTTGCTTCTCATGCATTGTCTTTTACTGCTGTGTCTACTCGGGGGTATGTTTGTTGACTGCTTGGTGAACTACTTGGGCAAACTGTGAAATGGTGAAAAATACGTCAGATTGGAATGTTTTGAACTCTAAGCTCTCCTATTTTCTCATTCTTGGTGTAAATTGACCTTAACTCCTCTGTGGTTCTGATCAATAATCCTTCTGGCTTTTATAATCATTTGTCTTTTCTTTCTTTTTCTGTGTTTTTTTCTTAATTCCTAACTCAACAAATTCTTTATGTAGGACATACACATGTAGCTGAGGCACTTAAAGTACCCCTCCATATATTTTTCACAATGCCTTGGACGTAAGTTTCTTGTGATGCTGATAATAGTGTTCTCAAATATTTTGCCTAATTATTCCTGCACTTGAGGATTGAAAGTTTCTTCTTAGAATTCCCTTTGCTATCAAAGGAATGCATGCTTTGTTGCGAGATTTTCTTCTTTTTATTAGGCTGTAAATTAGTGTATTATTTCCTTGTAAATTATGCCCAAAATAGGCATCTAAACAGCTGCCAATTAGGCTGTAAATCAGTTCCTTAATTTTAGGATACTTACTATATTTAGCTCTTTTATACAGCTTTAAATTGTAACAATTCTGATTAATGAATATTATTAAGCCAATTTACGTCTTTACGGTATCAAAGCAGGTTTGGTTTAGATTATTAATCTTCCGTTTGTTCATCTGGATGTCCAGTCCCAGTGGCCTGGTCTGGTTGCCGCTGCGTTTATTTCAAGTGACAATTGAATGTCTAATCTCAGTTGCACTTGAGGGGGAGTGTTGGAGTATCTCATCTTAACTAAACATGAAAATGTTAAAGGATTTATAAGTGGCAAGGGCCAACTATCCAAATGACTAGTCCTCGTGATTTTAGCAATGGTTGACTCAAGCATAATTTTTGTTGATGGGCTCTACACTCCACCCATATTGAAAATTCTAATATGCTTCTTAAAATTCAATTTAATAGTTAAATTTGTTATACTTGCCAGGCCAACTAGTGAATTCCCTCATCCATTGTCCCGAGTGAAGCAATCAGTTGGCTATAAGGTAAGCTTGTATCTTTGTTTTTGGTTAATCTTTTATTTGTATATGTTTTGAGATATCATATTCTTATTTATGTGTATTTCCTACTGCAGTTATCATATCAAATTGTTGATGGCTTGATTTGGCTTGGAATTAGGGACATGATAAATGAGTTTAGGAAGAAGAAGTTGAAGCTAAGACCTATAACATACTTAAGTGGATACTATAGTTCACCTTCTGATTTACCTTACGGGTATATATGGAGTCCTCATCTTGTTCCCAAACCAAAAGGTTAGTTATCATACAAAAAATTTGGGTTCTTGGTCAAACCTTAAGCTCAAATCTAGTGACTTTGTTTTTATGTGTTTTCCTTTCTTCAGTGAAGAGCTTTTATTTTCTATTATAGTGGATGTGTGGCTAGATTGGCATGATCGGGTTGATCATTTTTAGTTATTACTATTTGATTATATTGGTTTTCATCTTCTTGCTTCTTAAAAAGGGATTGAGACGGACTATGGTGAATGCTTGATAGATTCTCAATGCTGATTTCAGATTCTTGTTGTATTCATATATTGATTTGATCTGTGAAAGACAAACTGCAGAATTTGGAAAAATAGTGTTCAAGAATTATTTTGTACAAATTTGAATATTTTAACATATCCATTAAATTTGCAAATAAAATTTGAAAGATTTTCAGTCAAACTATCAATGGCATGTTTAGAGTTTCGAAGTTTTTGTGTTCGAGTATGCTAATACATTAGTATTTGCTGGATTTTATTCTGTATGAAAAGATAGCTTCGCTAATAAAATTTTTCTGTTCCATTCGTAAACAGTATTCATCTTTTGGAGACATTAGTAGTTTCAATATCTATGGTTTTTAATGGTTAAAGTTATTTCTTAACATTGTTCAGAATGTGAACTTTATTCAGAGCAATGTTTCTTTTTTCATTTTTCCTTGTTTCATTTGTGTAGTCTGAAGGCTCTTGGTGCTTATAATGTCCCATCTTTTCATCTTATGATGATTGTATTTGTTGTTGCAAATTTATGTTATTTTCCATAATTAAGCCTTTTCAACGAATGCTAGCTTTTTATGTCCATCATATATTTTGGTCAATGAAAAGTCCCTCTGGGCTCCAGCCTTCTGGCTTGGTACTGATCTCGTGCACATTTTTCTGTTCCATTCTATAGTTTCAATTGGTATAGGTCTTCATTTAGGTTTAGGCTTGTTCATTACTTACCCTTTTAGTTTTGGTTAAGAAGGATGGACAAAGGTTACTTCTTTTTTCTGCTAGATTTAGCTTCCCAGGCTTGGCACATTTTTAATACAAGATATGATGCATAATTATAGTGAATTTGATTTTTGGAAATGCTGCTATACTATAAGATAGTTATTTGATATTATTGTTTTGTCTATCCATCATGCAGATTGGGGACCTAAGATTGATGTGGTCGGATTTTGCTTCCTTGACCTTGCATCAAACTATAAACCTCCAGAGGAGCTTGTGAATTGGATAGAAAATGGCAATGCACCTATCTATGTTGGTTTTGGCAGCCTTGTGAGTTTTTTCTTCCTTTGACATCAGTAGTATGATATAGTGGAAAACCAAAAAATCCTTCCTTTTTTTCTTTCACTTCCACATTTTCATTGTCTTCTTAACCACCAATACACTGATCCAGTTTTGTATCAAGCATCTGTATTCAATTCTTTGTTCTCTTTTTTGCCAAGTGACTATTTGTTAATGAACTACCTGTACATAACCTGTTTCTCACTATGCATTTAGGTGCGAGAACACGTTATTGAGGTAAACTGTCCTCAAAATCTGATCTTCAGTTTATTGGTGAACAAAGATGGAAAAATAATTCTTTTAAGGATTGAAACAACAATGATTGAAATACAAGAAAACACTGGTTCTAACTAGATAAACAATATTTATGTCGACTTATTTTTAAAATGAACAATTGGTAATATCTTAAAATTCCAACAGCCTGTTCAAGAACCAAAGAAGATGACCCAAACAATTGTTCAAGCTCTGGAGAGGACCAGTCAAAGAGGCATCATTAACAAAGGTTGGGGTGGTCTTGGGGATTGTAAGTGTTGATTTTGTTCATATTTAAGCATGCACTTGCTTTTGATATCTTATGCACCCTTTGATGTAGTACAAATAGAAGAAAGATTAACTAGTAGCTAAAATCACAAAATTAGAAAATATGGCTCATTTTAGGCTAGTGTTTTAGGGTTTAATGTGGCTAGAATGTATGATATTGGTTGCTAGAGTTTTGTGAGGAACACAAATAATGGAGAGCAGAAAACTCGGAATCACTCCTAAGTCTAAGAATCACTATTAGAAGAAAGCATCACACCTTAGTTGAAAGTTCAAGTTTGTAGAAAATTTCAGATTGCTTATTATTGAACAGTTGAATACACACCAATGTTATGAATACCGTATCAGTATTGGTATCAGATTGGATTTTGGTATGATACTGTACCGGTACCGGTCAAATACTGGATACCGTTCCGGGTAATTTTTTAAATTTATAAAATAGCCTCTGAATTTTTTAAAAAATTACAAAATAGTCCTTTAATATATTGTACTATATAATTTTTATTTTATATCAACCCTATCTCTAAAAATTGTAATAGAAATTTAAAACAATTTATTTATTTTTATTAAATCAATTTTGAATTAAAGATTTAATTGAAACCAAAAAACCTTATTAAAGTTTAGTAATAGATCTCCATTGTTAAATTTTTTAAAATAAAACAAAAAAATTAATTGGTCATAAATTAAATTTATGAATAAATTATTACTTAATTTAAAAACAATAAATAATTTAAAATATAATAAAAGAAAGTACTGTAATTTTGATACATACAACCAAAAAAAGAAACCAAGTATAATATGTATGTGTTTGGATATTCATGAAATTAATATTTTTCACATTAAATTGATTGATACTTTCAAGTTTCAACATAAAAGAAATTTTCAAAAAATATTTGCTTGGTACTTTTCCAAGAAAGTATTTGAAATTGTCTGATTTCATAAACATGAAAGTTCGGGGGCATGCTTCTTTTACTTGGTGGGGCTGCTAAAAACAAAAAAATGTGTGAGGAGGGGTTCTCGATGGTCTATAGGTGATGGGAAGTCTCCTAGCTTGTGGTATGATTGGTGGGTGGGGAATGGGCCTTTGATTAATGTGGTCCCTCCAAATGCACAACCACCACCATTATCAAACAAGGTTGCATCGATTTTGAGACCCGATGGCTCATGGCAATATGATGAACTGAAGCATATACTTTCGGCTTCGAAATTGAATAAATTCGAGCTATGCCAATTCCCCTTGAGGCCAAAAAGGAAGATTATTGCATTTGGTGGTGGGATAAATATGATCAATTCACTGCTACTTTAGCTTATAAGGGCCTTGCAAATCATCTTATAGCTGATGTGTAGTTGGGAAAATGCCTTTGGATTTGGAAGCTACAAGTTCAAGAGAGGGTAAGATTCTTTCTATGGTTGGCTTTCTTTAATTGTTTAAACTCTAAAGAAGTCTTACACCACAAAGGAGTAATTGATAATCAAAGGTGCACATTTTGTGAGGTTGGGGAGGAGACTAGATCATGTTTTTGAAAAATGCCCTTTTGTTGTTGGTTTGTGGAGTTGCGTCCATTGAAGATTTGGAATGCTAGAGTTGCGTCTATCGAAGATTTGGAACGCAAGTGTTAAATGATGCTTCTTTTCTCGATTGGTTGAGACATCAATCATCCATAACGGATAGGGTACGTTCAAATCTTATTTGGGGTCCATTGTTTACATCTATCTTATGGAGTGTTTGGAAGGCCCGCAATAGATTCATGTTTGATGGCATCCGTCCAAGTGTGGAATCAATATTACAGTATGCAATAACGCTGGTGGCCGAATGCTCTGTTGCCCAAACTTTTTCAGCGTCTACGTCAAATAGTTTTGGCCTAATGATCTTGTGGCGCTCCCCCCACAGTTGGCATTCATTTACTTAATACTGATGGATCCAGATGACTTGTTGATGGTCATGCTTCAGCAGGTGGATTGCTTCGGGATTCAAATGATGTATGGGTGGCAAGTTTTATGTTGAATATTGGCTCTTCAAGAAGTCTAGAAGCAAAATTATGGGGGATAAGACAAGATTTGCTTTTGGCAAAAACGCGTAATATTAGTAAGCCGATTGTCGAACTTAATGCTAAGGTTGTTGTCCAGTTCCTTCGGAGTGGTGTAATTCACTCACATCCTTGTCATACTCTCGTTAGCGATTGTTTGGAGCTGATCAAAGGAGGGTGGATTGTTGATATTAGACACATTTTCCGCGAAGGTAACCGCTACGCGGATCGACTTGCTGACTTGGCACATTCATCACAACAGGGACTTACCTATTGTGAAGACCCTCCAGTTCAACTACATCCTCTCCTTATGGAGGATCGTGAGGGAATAGGTGTACTGCGTGCTTATATTTCTTTATCTTTTCTTTTATCTATTCCTTCGTAGCAAAAAAAAAAAACAAAGAAATTTTCAAATCGGATGACAATTATTATATTTAGCTGTAGCCACTTCACGTTAAGTGGGTTAGAATTGTTATATACTTAGACGTGAATGAAGAGAGGGCTTATTTTGTCCTTTCACTTAAAAGAAAAGGTAGATAGCTTCATAGCATAGTTACAAAACCTTAATTTTGTTTTCCAGTTAACACTCATGGTGAAAAACTCTCTTAACTTTTTCATCTCATCTCTAAACTCTTGGCTTCTTATTCGCTTTCAGATGAGGATCTTGCTTATTAAGATCTCTTAGCCTTCTTTAATCTCTATATGGGGCTTGACCTTCATCTCTTTCATTTGCAAGTTCCACGGTGGAGAGTGGAGTGGTATGATGGCAGTGGATGTGGGCGGTGGCGAGGTGAGACGGTGGCAATGGGTGGCCGGCTACAGTTGGAGGGAGGGAAAATGTTGAAAATGGGTAGAGAGGAGAGAGAGATGAAGATGATGTGTGGGTTGTTTTGTTTTGATTTTTTTAATTGTGATTTAGTTCCTAAAGATTTAGAAATTTGCGGTACTAGCTGATATTTGGCTGGTATTTCAAATACCAGCTTGCGGGTTGGTACTAGACAAAAAATCTAGAATTAGCCGATACTGATGGCTAGTACCAAAGACACTGATTTCGTACCATTTTTTGACTGGTACGGTATCTTTTGACCGCTACCGGCCAATATGGTACGAAACTCATATCTTTGATACACACATATTTATAGAGAAGTTTTTAGAATCCTTACTCTAGTGGAAGGGGTACTCAACAAATTTAAATCTTATTTTAATAAGAATTCTATATGTCTTAAACAACTAGAATAACATATCTAAAATAGAAAAACATGTTTAACTTACTACTATTTTCTATCTAATAAGTTATTCTAATACAATCTAAACTTCATCCTCATCCCACCAAATTAAAGTTTGTGGTTGACTAATTTTTCCTCTTTTATTTCTTTTATAGAATTTAAGTTCTTTTGCATCTATTCTCCTTGGCTTGTGGAAAGTCGTCATCGACATAGAATGTGATAAATACTGATCATATAAGTCTAAATTCAACTTCTGAAATTTAGATTTTAAAATTCAAGTACTATTAAAAATCGGTCTTCCTTTCTGCTTGATAAGAAATTGTCCATATCCTTTATCTCTTATGGCTACAATTTGCTCATCAAGAACATCTATTACCTCTTTAAGATGGGGAATGGTTAGAATTCTCACAGTTGTAGTAGGAGATAACGTATCATCATATCCATAATAAATAGTTAACAATATTAAAGATATGACTAATTCTCATATTACTTGGTAATTTTAAAACATAAGTATTAGCACTTATTTTTTTATAGTCTTATAAGGTCTAACACTTCATGAATGAAGTTTTTTATTTTTCCCTTTCAGATAATGCTTTGGATGAATTTTAACCATCACCATATCCCCTCCATTGAATTCCATCAATCGATGATATTGATTAGTGAAAAGCAGAATAATTCTATTATGTTTTTGCTTGAATAGTTTACAAACATATATATAAGAATATCCCTAAAATATATCTAGAGATATACATAATCATATAACTATGTATAGGATATATACATAAATATACAACTAGCTAATAATCTTAGCCCATAAAATCCTCTTAACTAATTATTTCTTATGCATATTCTTCATAAGAAAAATTGTACCTCATCAAAGATGCCTCTCATGTGTTGTGCAAAACCTTTAGCTTCAACACTAACTCGTGTTGTTTGAGGTAAAGGAACCAAATCAATAGGCTTCCTTGGTTGAACTCCCGAGATTCTTAAAAGCACTCTTTCCTATTTTTAGAACTCTTATATGCAAATTCGGCCATAGGAAGAATTAGGTCTGAATTTTTCGCTTTGTCTCTAATCAAACATCTTAACAAGTCTCCTAAGCTTCTATTCACCAGCTTTGTTTGTCCATCAGTTTGGGTTGAAAGAACTTGAAAATTGAAGCTTTGTGTTCAATGTTTTCTATAGAGTTCTTAAAAGATAACTTATAAACTTCACGTTACGATTAGATATAAGGATTAAAGGTAATCCATATAGATGTACAACCTCTTTGAAGAACATTTTAGCAATGTGAACAACATAATAAGTCTTGACCAATATATTTGAAGAGGGTTTCATAATGAAATCATCTAGCTTCTTTACAACATCAGCATTAAGAACATACGTATTGATTTTTCTTGTAGTCAGATGCACTAACTTGCAATCGTTGCTGAATTTTGACTTTGCAAGTATACTCGCAACTTCTTTATTCCTATGTTGTACTAATTTCGCATCTTCATTGAAGTCTACTCCTCCATCAATACGTAAGTTAGCTTGGCTGGGGAAATTTAGAGTGCAGAATGCTGCTGATCTCAAAGCCATCAGGTTAAGTTGGGAAGCCTTGGTGTACTACATATGGAAAGCGTATAATTGCAGAGTATTCAAACAAGAAAGTAGAAGCAGTGAGATGGCTTTTTAGGCCATTTTCCTACACTACAGATTGGCCATGTTAGCCAGACGAATAGGTGCAAATTTGACAAGCAGCATGAAGAGCTGATGGGGGTTGGACTAATACTCGTTTAACTGGTCTCACAAGTTTCCCTTTGATTTCAAGATGTAGACGATTAATAGGAACCACAAATCTCTAAAATCTAGATATTTTGGATTATACTAGTTTTTTTTCCTCTAGATTGTATATATATATTTTATAATGAAATCTATTCATTTTTGGAAAAAAAAGGAGTCTACTCCTTCATCAGCCACTACAACACAATCTTCAACAACACCAATGATCATCAAGTTTTGAAGCAACACGCCCCGGAACTCCAAGTAGTTGCTAGTTAATCTTTTCAGCTCCATGTTCTGTTATTCTAGCTTGTTTTCCTGTTCGTTCAACCTATTGCACTGTTGTTTGAACTTGTTGTTCAATTGTTTCAACTTTAAGGTTTTCCAAAAAAATCCACCTTGTTCTATTTTTCTTCAGCTTTAATGCTCTGCTCATCTCCTACTGTCGAACTCTCCATGTCCTGATTATCTTCCATTGCCAAACTCCCCATATCATCAAGTATTTAAGCACCTTTTGCATGTGGGCTTGAAGATTTGAATTGATCTACTAAATTTGAGGAATCAAAATCAACACGTGATTTTTCAGAAAAGATTTTCCTGTACATTATGTGCTGTTGATCAATATTAGCCTTTTCTTCTTGCTTATTACCACATTCTCCATGTTCAGCATTAAATATAGGTTGTTGGTTGGTATAATTTTTTCTTTATGGGAGTTTTGACTTTTAGGGAATGTGTGTTAAGGTTGTCTAGCCTCTCCAAAATTTGTCTAATATGTTTTCTTATGGGAGTTGTTATATGTAAGTTGATACTGGGGGCACCTTGTAAATGAGGATCATCGATGCACAATTTTTCTAAAATATTCAGATGTATTTCATCTCACTCTAGGTCAATGAATATTCTTCTATATGCCCTTTTACTAGGTGTCTTCATTCTGAACCAGAGCTTTGATACCAAACTGATGTAGGACCAATACCTAAGCTCACAAAATTAGGAGATATGACTGATATTAGGCTAGTGTTTTTGGGTTTAATATGGCTGGAACTTAGGATATTGGTTTACTCGAATTTTTGAACAACACAAATAATGGAGAGTATAAAACTAGGGATCACTCCTAGGGTCTAAAAACCACTCTTAGAAGAAAGCATTACACTATCTAGTTGAAAGATCAAGTTTGTAGAAAAATTTCAGATTGTTGTTGAAGGGCTGAATACACACATGTTTATAGAGAAGTTTTTAGAACCCTTATTCTAGTAGAAAAAAGTTCCTAACAATTTTAGATCCTATTCTAATAAAAATTCTGTAAGTTCTAAATAACCAGGATAACATATTTAAAATAGAATAAAATATTTAACTTGTTGCTACTTTCTATCAAATGGGGAATCCTAACACAACCTAAATTTTAGCCCTTATCTTTGATGTTAATTCAATTCCTAATTCTTATCTCACCAAATTAAGACTTGTGGTTGACTATCTTTTCTCTTTTATTTATTTTATAGACTTTAAGTTCTTTTGTATCACCCTTACTGTAGAAGTGTAAAATATCTGATTACTTGTATCCTTTTAGTGGCAGAACCAAAGGATTTTGTGTACTTATTGGATAATTGCCCACATGATTGGCTGTTTTTAAGATGCAAGGCAGTGGTAAGACTTCTCTTCTACAAAATATTTAAGCAAATGCATTTATTTTTGCTTTTTACAAGTTTGTCTCTGTTCTGATTGAATTTACAAATTTTAATTTGAGGTTCATGGATGTGTTTCTTGTAAGAAGTGGGATGTTGGTGAATCTTTAGACATTCTATGAGTACAAGATTGGTGCTTATATTGCAATTTTTTGGGTAGCTCAAGGGAGACCTTGGGGATGGGATTCATTTCTTGGAGGATATGATGTATAGCTTGATTGAGGTCCAAATCTCTGTTTGGTTTATTTTCAGATAGCGTAGACATTGATCCAAAAGGGAGATGATTAACCTTATTTTGAGAGCCTCGTGCCTTCACTATTTTGCAAAATTTCTCTGTAATTCTGAGATTTCATTTTCTGTTGGCATCCCTTTTGAGGTTTGATTAGATGATAAGACTTTAGGGAATCCGGACAAAAACAGTCTCCATTACATTATTTAAAGTTAAGGTTATTGGTTCGACTTGATTCGAGAAATGAGTTAGTTACATGGAAGCCTTTATGCTTTGAGCGAATTTATAATAAATCTGTGGTGTCTCATTGAATTTTTACAATAAAGTTCCATTAAGAATGAAACTGGCAACATTTCCAACTAAAAAATTTTGGAGTAGACTAACATGTTTCTTATATGATAATTATCGAAATGTACTGCAAGCAAGGTAGCAGTATTCTGATGATCATTCTTGGCATTATCCATTGAAAAAGTGAATGAAATTATATTTAAAGAAATTGATTGAAAATTCTTAATAGAATAAAAGAGTCAAAGAGATAAATTACACCTACAGATAGATTTCTTTAGATAATGCTCAAACTACTATGGGACGTGGAGTTATCCATGAAATCAACATTCATTCTTGACATGAATGATTATGAAATTACAGCCACTGATACCTTTCACTACTTGTTATGTCGTAGCTAGTTGTTGAAAGGAAAGATTTGTTAATCTTCTTTTGTTATGTGAAGACTTTCTGCATGTTAATAATAGCAATCTTAGGCCTATGGTGAACAAAGAGCCTGAATGACTGTTAAGGCATTTTGGTATCGTGCTTCAGTGATGCTAGTGAAAATCTTATATGTTCGTTCTTCTTTTAAGAACATCTTCACCTTGATATTTACCTTTTAGGTACATCACGGCGGGGCAGGAACAACTGCTGCGGGTCTTAAAGCTGCGGTAAATTACTACACTGTTCTGCAGAATGATTGAAAATTTATATGCTGAATTTTAAGTCTTGACGTCTGATATTTTCAATGTAGTGTCCAACAACGATTGTACCTTTCTTTGGCGACCAGCCTTTCTGGGGAGAGCAGGTCCATGCCAAAGGAGTGGGTCCTGCACCCATCCCAGTTGAGGAGTTTTCGCTCGAAAAGTTGGTTGATGCAATAACTTACATGTTAGATCCCCAGGTAGTTTTGAATTTCTTGAACCAAACTTGCCTGATACTTCTTTATTTACATTTCCCTTTTCTGCTGGGGAGACGAACATGTCATAAGATAAACATCTGTTCCATTGACATTAAGACAAGCTTAGTTACCTTACAGTATGCTATATAATATTTTGTCCTTGCGGCAACTTTAATGGTTAAAGAATATAAAATAGTTTATAGGTGACTTAAGTATCTTGATTCAGAATGGATTCTAGCCACTGGGCTACGTCGGTGCTTTTGCAAGACTTGAAAGATTTATTTTATGGTGACTTTTAAGGTACTGATAAACAGATTACCGAGGTTCAGATTAAGTAGCCAATTGAACAATTTTAGTATTTTCAATTGTTTTCCATTACTCGTGTGTGTGTATAGGACAAAATGCTGATGATATACACGAGTCCCTTATTGCAGGTCAAATACCGAGCTGTCGAATTGGCCAGAGCAATGGAGAACGAAGATGGAGTGACAGGTGCAGTTAATGCCTTCTATAAACAATTCCCTGAAAGGAAACCAGAATCAGAGCACCAGCCTCTTCCAACTCACCATAGGTTTTCCATCCGGCGTTGTTTCGGTAGTCATCCATAATCATTTCAGTCCATTTTCCTCAACCTTTTGCTTAATCTTACGGATGAATCACTTCACAATCTATACTGCTAGCCTCGATTCCTTTTAGTAGGAGTGAAAAGCATATCTTGCCTTATCTCATGAATTTTTATGGATAGTCGTCATGAGCATAATACCTCTGTTGCTTCTTTTTTTTTTTTTGTTTAATCTTTTCTTGGTCCAGATAGAATTTCTTGCTACCTAAAAAGGGGAAAAAAGAAGTTAAAACTTCAGATCAAATGAGGCTTAAGCTTTACTATGTATTCCTTTACGTTAAAAAATGATTATGGGTAAGGACTTGTGACTATTTATATACTATTGTGCGGTTATACGGGGACTAAGTTCTGAAACCATTCGTTAACCATATTGAGGACTCGAGAGTACCAAGTAGAAGCGCTAAAAGTAATCCTAATTTGCAAAAGCTTTGCACCAAGGTACTGATTGTAGAAGCTGAGAACTTCAAAATTCCAAAAATTCTAAAAATTTTCGTTGGTTTAATAAGCCGTTTAAAAATAGTTAAAGAGTGATCTTCCCTCGAGTTTAAATGGTATCCAACAACTTTGCAGGTACCTTTTTTTTATATATATATAAGAGGAAAAAAGAAATCGATTACACGACGTGTCTGGGGAAGCAAACTCCCGACTTAGCAGGTACTTTTGTTATGAGAAAGAGAAATAGAACACTGGAAGAGACGAGAATTAAAGTAGCTCATATAATGTACGGACGTTGAATACTCGTCTTAAAGAAGTTGTAACAACTGTTTAATGATGTGTTCTCTTTGTTTCTTTTTGTTAATTCTCTGGACTTCCTCTTAACTTTTGCTGAACACTTTCTGAATTATTCATCTCTTTTTTAATTCTATTTTTACGTTATATATTTTGATATTTGATATTAGAGGGGGTGCACTTTAACAAATTAGCCATGGCAAAAAACATTACTGGTGTAGAGTTGTAACGGATAGAGAAAAATATGCGGGGTCTCCTTAAAGCTCAAATAAGGTATGAAAAGTAAAGTTGATGAAGAATCAAACTCAAACTAATAGGCAGGAAAAGAAATAGGCAATCTTATCAACGAGAAAGGAGAATACAAGTACCTTTTTTTTTTAATTGAATAATAATTGAGTTCATTATACCAAAGCTATCTCAAGTTTATAATGAAACAAATTACAAAAGCATATGAAAATTAACAGTAGTAGTTACAAATTCCAACTAGTCTTCATTCTCGTGGAAAGAGCGTGCATATCAAACTTAGCTATCATAATGACTCTTATCCAATTGATGATGCCTGTAGCTAATTTGTAATTGTTAACTTCTTCATTCTAGTATATTCTCTTGTTTCTTTCCTTCCATAGAGAATAAATAGTAGTTGTGAAGGCAGTTTTGTACATTGGGGCATTTTGCATCCTTTGGTTAGCAATATGAATGATTTAATTTAGAGTGGAAGTCTAGTTATAATTGGAGCAGGTGTCAAATAACAGATGTAAAATTCTACTCCAAAATAATTGTTCTCTATCTTCTTCAGTCTCTTTCCATAGCATGCAGATTGGATCAATTTTTAGTGTAGATCCTATTTTTAATAACCAACCAAGTGAAAATAGAGGCCTTTTGATTTAAAGAGCGCTTCCATAGGGGATTGAACCATGGAATATTCCGACCTTCTTCCTGTAAAGCCTTACATCAAGACTAGTTAGTAAAAAGTCCATAATCATCTGGTAACTAAGATATGAGATCTTGCCTATGACTGTGAGTGATTTGGGTAGACAACCCACTAATAAATTGAACCCTTTGAAGTTGCCTGCCCATTGCGCTTGATTCATCAAAGAAGATGCTTTGAAGTTGTGTGGAAGCTTATTCGTATGTTAGGATAATTTAGTTTTTTATATAAGTGGACCATGTTCTGTCCAATTATCAAACCACACTCAGATATTCTCTCCATTTCCTAACACATGCTTAATCAAAGGAAAAACCACCTATCTAGTTTCAACATTTTCAAAAAGAACCAAGAGTAGTTCCTAGAGATTGACAGATGCCAAAATATTTCAATTATGAGATATGTTTCATGAAGCCATTTTAACCAAATGGCAATTTTGTTTTTGAATAACCTCTAAATCCTTTTGCACAGGAGCACTTTTTGCATAAGAGAAATTGGGGTAATCCCCAATCCACCTTGCTTTTTATGAATAGTCACCTCTCTCTATTTGACTTTAGTTTTCTTGGAGTTGTCAAAATTCCCAAACCATAAGACAACTTTCATGATACCATCAACCTCCTTGATTGCTTTCTTAAGTAGAATGATATGGGATATTCAATAAACATAAATATTTCCAAGTAAAAAAACTATTAGAGTAACCCTTGCAACAAATGATAGGAATCTATTCTGCCAGGCATTTATTCGAGCTTTGATTTTTTCAATGAGTGATATACAATCAAAGGTAGAGCTCGAAGCTGAAGTTCAGTAATTCTGGAAAGTTCCATAGAATTCCTCACGTCTTTAGAGTAGTACTAATTGCTTTTATCTACATTCACTTTCAGACCTGACCATTGGAAAATTACATAAGAAGTTCCTTTAACATCTTTACTGAATGAGTTTTTGTCCCTAAAAGAAGGATCAAATCATCTGCAAACATCGAGTGGGTGAGATTGTAAGCACTACATTTATTATGGTGGTGAAACCTATCATTAGAACCAATCAACTTATTGATGAGACAAGAGAAGTCTTCCATAACTAGAGTGAATAGATAAGGGGAGGGAGTATCCCATTGTCTAATTCCTCTAGCTTAATGGCTTGTAGGTATTCCATTCACAAGAATACTGATTGAAGCAATTTTTAAGTACATCAAAATCCATTCTGTTAGGATACATGTTATATATCTTTATTTAATTTTGACATTATTTATTAATTAGACATATAAGATATTAATTGGATTCAAAAGTCATGTGAATAATCTTCTAGTTGAAAGAGAATCCTATCTTGAATTGAAGTCTATTATCATGTTGTTAATTGAATTTAATTGAGCAATAACAACTGGCTTGTGGATAAAAGATAAGGGAAATTTGTTTTGCGGAAATTTTGGTGGATAGTAGAATAAATGGAGTGGTTGTTGCGTTTTTGTATTTGGTTGCATGGATTGTGTACGTTTCTATTAAGACAACTGAAGCAAATCTTATGTAGCCGTAGAATTACAACAGTGGATCGTGTGTTAATTTGTTATTGGAAAAATACAGCTGCATGTGCATGTCTTTATTTGATGGAAGTGTTAGTGGTGCACGTCTCCTATGAACAACGTAAGTGAATCTCTTGTTGAAGTCAAAAAAAGAGATCGTAGCTGTGTTGTGGAGTGAGGATATATTAAACAAACACTACAGTTAATTTGTGCACATCTTTAATCTACTATAGAAGTCTATCTCCTATCTACGACAGAAGTCTATTTCTAATTTAAGTGTGTGATAACTGAAGTGGGCATGTTGCAGTGGCATTTTAGTTCGTTAAAGGATTGCATTCATGGTCTCTAATGTGTGTTCCATCTCTAAGGTGAGTGTGTAAGGTAACGTTGCTGGTGGTGAGTGTGCGGCAATTGGTGTAGATGTGTGTCTGTGCCATTGAAGTAACGTGGGTAATTTGTTCAATGAAATAGATACTGAAGTTGGGGCACATATTGGTGAAGACAGCTGAACAATGTGGTGTGTGTGATTGAGGTTATGGTGAAGAGAAAGCCACGGTGAAGTGAGTTAATGTGTGATACGGTGCAGTGGCATTGTGAGTGATTTTGTTCAAACATCTTCATCTATTGTCTATACTTCCATATGGTTTAATTGAAGTTGTTGAAGTTGGGATGGATTGTTTCAATTAAAGGATTATTTTGAGAAGCTGAACTATAGGAAGTTTTTCTTTTATCTCAAGTATATTGTCATTCAGCTTATAGTTAATTTAGTACTTGAGTTTTTTTTAATCGTTTTTTGAGTTAAAGCAGTTAGAAAAATTCTCTGACGAGGTTAACACGAGTCGGTCATATTATTGGGTGTGAAATTCTTTCACGGAAATTAAGTTTGAGAGATAATGTCAAGAATTGAGTGGTGTCGGCTCAGTAAAGCCTTGGGTAAATCTATTATATTTCGATGAAAGTGATTAAGCTAGGTGAGGGCTCCGCAGACGTAGGCAAGGAGTGTCGAACTGCGTTATCAAATTTCTAGTGTCATTTATTATTTTGTTTTTGATTGGTTTTGTTTTTATTTGTACTAGAGACGACCACGTAAAATCGGACAGTTTGCAAAATTATTTAACACTTTCGATTTTTCACATTCAATGAATTTTATTGGAAATTTAAGGGCTTTCAAGCAAATTTGAATGAACTGCCAATTAACAATGTCAAATGCCTTAAAGAAATCAATCTTCTAGAAGCACTCTCCAAAAATTATAATATTTCAAGATCTGTTGCATAAACATAATCTTATCCCCTTTAGATTTTCCTTGTATAAATGAACTCTGATTTGGGTTAATTGCTGATGTTAAAGCAATCTTCAATCTATTAGCAAAGAGTTTTGCAATTACATTGTAAACTGTATTATAACAAAAGATGGTTCTATACTCTGCCAATGAATTAGGATTCAACTTTTTACTAACTAGACAAATATAAGTATGATTTATCTCCTTCTGGATTTTACAAGAGGATAAGCACTCTAGGACAACTTATGTAAATAGATTGCCAATATTCATCAACGTTTTATTGAAAAAACCTAGCAATGAATCCATAAGGCTTTGGTGATTTAGAAGGGTGTAAGTTAAATAAGATCTCCTTGACCTCCGAGCTAGTGAATGAAGCAAATAGTGATTCTTTGAATTCCTGAAAAAGGGGACTATCAAAAAGTTTCTAATATTGTGAGTATCATAAGAAATTTCTTGAAAGCCCATAACCTATAAAAAGAATTTCCTTGTAAGCCTAGATAAAGATTCCTTATCAGAGAAAGAGTTTCCCGAGGGCTCTTTAAGCTCCATAATCATATTTCTATTCCTTATTGTAAGTAGAGAAGCATGGAAGAATTTGGTGCTAGAGTCACTGTCTCTTAGCCAATTGATACAAGCTTTCTGTCTCAAGATAGAATTATGCAGATTCAAAGCATCATGATAATCCTTTAATCTTACATATTTGGTTTGCTTCAAAAGATTATTATGAGGAAATAGATAGCAAGCTTTTTGAGCCTCACTAAACAACTATTGAGTGACCTTAATCTTCCTATAATTGGCTTTCGAGAAAGGTTTAAGAGAATGTTTAAGCCTTCTTAACGTTTGCGTAAGTTGTAAGGATTTAAAACCATAAATGTTAAAGTTCCAATAAGATTCCACCAATTCCATGAAAACCATCCTGCTGTGAAAGACCATTAAAGAATCTGAAAGGAGCTTCAGGATTTCTTACAGTTTATATATTGAGCGAACAAACTTTGATTAACCAAAGCTCTATCAAGCTTTTTCCGTATACGCATATGGCCTTGTTATTTGTTAGAATAGGTAAATAGCCTCCTTTTGAATCTTAAATCATTAACTTTAGCTTTGTGCAACAAATCAACTAATTGTAGTGTGAAAACCTCGTCCTCCTCCTACTTCATTATTAGTGAGTATGCTATTGTAATCTCCATCTAAAAGCCATAGTTTGGTAGTAGTAGCTGCAAAAGACTGCAATATATTCCATAGAGAGGCTCTTTGAAATTGAAAATTGGAAGCATATATTAGAGAGAGATCAAATTCAGTAGAGCCCCCCATAAGCTTGCATTTCAAATAAATCAGTTGCTCAGTTTACCTAGATAGAAATTTTATTGGAATTGAAGTAGCAGAGGATCCTGGTGTTATAATGTGAGGAATTGTTTGAAATAGCCTACCAATATGATCTGAAAAGCCTTGAAACAAATACCATGTGAGAGAGTTTTATTTTAGTTTTGAGAAGCCCTACTGTTAGTGGATTTTTTTTCCAAAACAGTCTCCTTAACTATAGCTTTTTTAAGAGGGTTGTTTAAACGCCTAACATTCCAAACCAGAATCATTTGGGGAAGATTTCCTTTTGAGTTTATTGATAGCCTTCCTCTTTGAGGATCTCATTTTCGAGCTAGCTGATTGTACTGCTGGTTTCTCAATAGGTTTAGCCTCTACCAGATTTTATGTGCTCGCATATTCCTTCTGTTCATTTACTATTTACCCCTCTTCAACATGTTGAGTAATCTGAGCAACTAGTGGAACTATATTAATGCTTTCTGCTGGTTTCTCATGGTCAGAGCAGTCCCCTTGCACAATTATATAAGCTTCCTGCACATGTGAGAAATACCTTATGCTTCCCTGGTCGGATTTTTCAGTTAGGAATACCTAATACATGAATTTATGGGCTTATCACAGTTTCATTCTGCTGTGGACAATTCCCCTGCACTAATGTTTCAATTTTCTGAGCTTCTTGTACAGTTGAGCCATCTGCCTTGTCCTACAGTCCCAATCGGTCTCTCTGCACTAATATGCTTACTGTTTGGTTTAATAATCGAAGTTCCCAAGATATCTGAAAGTGCTGCTTTGCATTCAAATTCTCCCACTGTTAGATCATCCCTCATGATCGCATCTGATTCCTCTTTAACTGAATTCTCAGCTATTTCATCCCTCTGCATTTTTATGCTAACTTCAGGTAGATTCTCCAATTCAATAACAACAGTCGCTTCCCCAATCTCAGGTGCGATCCTCTCCTCAATTAGCATATTATTTGTTAAAAACAGCTTCAATTTTTAATTGTCAGAAATCTATTCCTTTCCTATTGAGTTTTGGTTTGCCAGCTGCTCCCTTATTTCTTCTGTTGAATCTCTCTTTTGAGTTCTCAAAAGCTGTGAACCCTATAAGCTCATTAAGACTCCCTATTTTTAACAAATTCCCTGTCGGTTTACAACTTTTTTTTTTTCACTATATTGGGTTTCTAGGGATAGGAAAAAGCCATTACAAATTTTTTAAGCTCTCGATTCTCTCCTAACTTTATGATTGGCAGCTGCTTAGGAAGGGCATAATCTCTCCTCACCACAATGCAGAGTTGGGAAAAGCAAATTCATTCCATATTTGTAGTTTGAGCATCCATACATAGAGGCTTACCTAGTATAGCTAGGAAACTTAAGCCCTCGGTTGTCCATAATTCAAGGGGAATTATGGAAATTGACCCATAAAGGAAAAACTTCTATATTACCTGAATTGAAATCAGTTCCTAGCCTCCAACATTGGATGAACATCAGCTGGCCATTTATGTGCCAAGGACCTTGTTCTAGAATGTCACTAATATTCTCACAGTTGTGAATTTAAACAGGAAGGAGTGTTCATCCCTTAGCATGACTTTCTCTAAACCTTTTTTTTTTTCCCTATCTATCCATTGCCCAGGCTTGCACCATTGGGAAAGCAAGACGCTTATTCCAGAAAATTCCTACCAAAGTTGACGCCCACACACTAGCTCCATCTTTAAGGAGTTCCACTGGAGGAGTAAGAATTCCATCCTTCATCACGTTCAGAAAATGCTTAAGCTCGCCCCTATTGCATTGAATTTGTGGTTTAGATTTCCAGGATCCAACATTTAGCTTAACATCGACAGAAGCTTCCTTCACGTTAGCAGACCCAGTCTTCTTTGTGTTTGGAGAAATTGAAAGGGTTGGAAAGTCTTACGAGGATAGATTATAGGGGGAAGAACCTCCCTCATTGTCCATTTTACAAGCCTTAGAAAGCCCTCCAAGAGAGGAGAAATCAGAAGTTAAGAGCTGATGGCAGTGCTCAAGGATGATGGTTGCGGGAGAGCTAGTTTCCAAAAGGGGGAAGTCATCAAAGACAGTTTGGTAAGGCCATCTCCAACCAAGGCACTAAAACACTAAATTTGGTGTTTTGATGTAATAAATCCACTCCAAGAAGGACATCAAATTTTCACACCAAAATATTGTGATGTGTTACTATTCATTACACCAAAAGTACAAAAAGATAACTTTATCCAATTATTTTTTAATATATTCCTTTTACGTTTTTTTTACAATTGATTTATTTATATAATTTACTAAGTAATTAAATTTAAAATATATATTACTTTACACAAAATATATCATTACAAAGATCTCATTGAAACATTTAAAATGACACTTATATTAAATATAATCTTAAATTTATTTCTAATTCTTATTTATAAGTGTTATAAATTCATTAATAAAATAGATTAAGAATAAAAAGTAAATTTGAAATAAAAGGTACATAAATTTAAACTACAACATTGATTTAAAAAATTAAAACTCAACAAAAATATTTGAAATTACAACCAGACTAACATAAATTACAATTCCATTCAGACTCGAGATTACAATCAAACTAAAGTTACAACAATCAAATTAAATATAAAACTAAAGCACTTTAGAATATTAAATTAATATAAATAATTAATAGTTTAGAAGGTCATCCCTATTTCTTCCAAAATCAAAATATTGGCTAAAGTCACTAGATGAGCCAACTTCTCCTTGAGGTTCTCCTTCTTGAGCTCTTTTTGCATAAATTTTCATTTGTTTATTTCTGAAAGCCTCATGCATCACTGAATCTTTGCATAAAATTTTATTATCTTCCCATCTTTATCATAGCTCTAATTTTTTTGGCTCATTTTGAGCTCGTAAGAACTGAAGTTTATAATTTTTTTAAGAAGAGATTGACTTTCATGAAACAATCCTTTTATTTCTTTATTCATTGACATAAAAAGTTGTTTCATTTCCTCATTTTGTTCCTTTTTCATTTTTTCTTTTTTCCTCCCAATAGGACGATCAACTTCATCATTTCTTTCAATAAATGGATCTTCAATTTCAAAATCATTATTTAAATCAATACAAAATGATGATGATTTTATTTACT
>JANZXP010000007.1:9942650-9976330 GCA_027576715.1 Erythroxylum flavicans | reverse complement strand
GCTCTCTCTTGCGAGATCTGGAAATGTAGGAAAAGTGATGCATATGGAGTTTTGATGGAAATGTCTGAGAATGTGCTCCATCGTGTTTAACACAATCTTCCATGTTCAAAGTTCTAACATTAACATTTGCTTGGATGTTATCATTTGGAGACTTCTTAGGATGATAATTGGTTATTTTTGAACTCAACTATTCTAATGAGTTGGTCTTGTAATGATTTCTGGTTAAGGGAAGAATTCACCAAGTCTCAATGATATCTGTTGATGTTTCATATTGCCATTATGATAAGCCAGAATCCGAACTTTTGTTTAATTAGACAAAAGTAATTTGGAAAATTCAGATTGGAAATTTGTTTTGGCCTTTTTCTTAATGTACTGTACACTGTAATGTAATTTGGAAAATTCAGATTGAAAATTCAGATTGTACAATGTAATGTACACTGTGCATTGTACAATATCCGTCCTATTTTAAACATTTGAATTAAAATGAATTAATTTGTTATCGATTTAATATAAATTAATAAGTCAAATTAATTTCTATTATGTTTTTTCCAGAAAAAAATTACAATATAATTTCTACAAATTCCAAAGAAAATGTAAATTAACAAAAAAGATGTATATGTTTACGGTTAAAAGTTATCATTTGTACTCATAGTAAGTCAACTAAGATTAATTCATTATTGGCCAATAAAACTCACTCAAAAATCATAAAAAATACAACAAACACAATAAAAAAATACAAAAACCTATCCAAAACATAATATACTATCTTTAAGATCACTAGCTTCACTACTTCGGACCACCAGAGGTACTCCGATGTCCTTTATAGAGATGTCAATATTGGCCCAGCACGGTCTGTGATCAACAAGTTTAGCCCAGTCAAATCAAACCACGGGTCGGGGTGGACGGGCTGGTCCATGGCCCTTGGAACCGCGCCAGCCCACCATCCAAATATATTTTAATAAATATTTTAATTATTTATTAAAATAATTAATAATAATTTAAGTAAATTAAAAATTTGTAATTAATGTACACCATAATTTTAATTATAACTATTAGCTTATTAACTTTTCATATAAATTTCTAATTAATTGAATTAAATGTCTTAATTGATCATAATTAATTAATTATATGTTATAACTTTATTATATCATAATTAATTAACTAATTATATATTGTTATAATTTAAAGTTGTCACATAATACATATATTAAAAAGAAAAAATGTTAAAATTTTATTAATTTTATTAAACATGAATTTGGTTTTATCAATTCTCTTAAAAGAATTACTAAATAATTTAAGTAAACTAAAAATTTGTAATTAATTAATTCATAATTTTAACTATACCTATTAACTTATTAACTTTTCGTATAAATTTTTAATTAATTGAATTAAATGTCCTAATTAATCGTACCATTACATACATCTTAATAACTTTATTATATCATAATTAATTAATTATATATTGTTATAATGTAAAGTTGTCACATAATACATATATTAAAAAGAAAAAAAGGTTAAATTTTTATTAGTTTTATGAAATATAAATATATGATATCATTCATATCCTTATAACACTCTAAGGACAAGAAGGATTTAAAGTAATACTTATATTTTATATCAAGGCTTCCATTAAGGATCTAAGGAATTACTCTTAACAAATTTTTAATTAGAGACTAGAGTGACTTAGATAGAAATGAATCTTCTAACATTAGAATTTAGATAGGAGAAAAAAATTATGAATATAATTTATATAAATTTAGATTAATTAGAATATAATGATTTTAGAAACAAAGTAAAAGAAATATTTTTGACTTAATGAAATAAATAATTTATAAAAACAAATCAAGAAATTATAAATACATATTTGTTTTTATAACTGAATTACTTATATATTATTTTGGAATTCATACGTTAGGATTAATAAAGTGATTAATTCATTTTTAAGATTAATATAAATACATATATGCATAATGTATATATTATGTAAATATGAAAAATAAAATAAAAAGATTAAATTGACTTGTTTACAGGGAATAATTATGACAACATTATCATTGCTATATATTTTTAATAAATATAAATTGGTTTGTATTTTATATCTTTTATTTTATATAAATATTTTTGTATAATTTTACAAAATACTATAAACGATTATGTTATAATTTATAATTTATGAATTTTAAAAAATACAATTATAATTTTTTAAAATTGTCTTCAAAAATTTTAAAAATATATTAAACGCGCAGGCTGACTTAGGCCTAACGGGCAGCTCGTGGCCGGGGTGGATTGGACTGGTCGGGCCATGGGCCTAACGATGGGCCGGGGGTCTTGGCCTGCCCAAGACCCACAGGCCGTTTTAGGCCCGAGCGTGGCAGGGCTAGGGGCCAGGCCGAGGGGGGGTTAGGCCCACCCTTAAAATTTTTTCGACGGCCTGGGCCCAGACCGACTCGGCTCGTTGACATGCCTAGAAGAGATCTTTGAATAAGCTGCAGGCTATTTAAAGGACTTGTAGTAAGATGGTTCAGTGTTGGAGTATTGCATCCAGTTCAATAAATGTTCTGATTAACTTTTGCTTGTAGAAAATTATTTGATGTGATTTTTCCTGAAGGGTCTTAATCAGAGCCAAAGCTTATAGTTAAATTGCTCAATCCTTAAGTCTCCAAAAGGTATAAATGCTTGTAAGGAAACAAGAAAATATAGTGGTTATGATGTATGCTAGACATACATTATTTTTGGCATTATTTTAACAATATGTTGCTTGTATTTTAAATAATTTTCAAGGATTTGATACTAAACTTGGGAACTATTGTCATTCCAAGTCTTATTTCTTTCCATATAAGGAAAATAAAAAAATTAAAGAGAAGTTGGATCAAAATGGAGTAGTTTTGAAAGATTTGAAGAAGATCATAAAACATAACACCCTACATAAACTAGTATTAAGGGTCGTGATAAAATGTAGTTGCATTTGTTTCTCCAGTCATACTTACACACACTTATGCTACCCCTAGAAGAAGAACACAATACCTTACATGGTCTAAGGTACGTACCTTTTTTAGGAAATCCATAGAGTAGCTCATTAGAAGTTGAGTTTTGGATTTTAAAGAAAAGAGGAGGAAGAAAAGAGAGAGTTCTTTGGCCAAGAAACATCTTAATGTCACTTTGAAACTATTTTGCATTGGTTTTGATAAAACTACATTATTATTTGGAGATAGAGGAATATTTTAACAATTCATTGGAGATTTCAAGATTGACTCTTTATCTTGTTTTCCTTGTTATTTTTATGTTGGTATTGTTTGTGTGATTATGAACTAAATAGGATATATATTTAGGTAGGAAGAACCTAGCAGTTGCTATATTCTGATTCATTATTTGAATTCTAGTTTTCTTATGATTTATCTTTCCTTTTATATTTATTAAATCAAAGTACTGAAAGTGGAAGATTTAATATTTGATTCACGTAACAAGATTCGAGAGATGAAATATATGTTTAGGTCATAATGTGGAAAAAGAGGGTTAAGCGTGATTTATTTGAGAGAAAGCCACAAGATCTTTTTAGAATAGGGTAAAATCTATCAAGAGAGTTTATAAAATGAGTTAAAGTATTTTTAGTTTGTCTATATTTGATTTTGGTTGGTTAACCTTTGAATGGTCAAAAACTTAAAATAATTTATTAAATCAAGGATAAAATCAAAATAGTAAAGTATTAAGGGAACCTGATCTAAATCTAGCTAATTTATTAATTAATATATAGTTGATCATTTCTTTACCTTATATTTATTAATTACCTTATTTTGGTTTGATCTTTATTATATTTTCTTTATCCAATTATTTATAACGGTTGATCTTGCTTGTTAAGTTTGTTAGTAGTGGTAGTTAATCAATAATTCTTATAGGATTGACTTGTACTTGCTAATTCTAGGTACAATTATACTGTAAAATTGTGATAAAATATTACAATAAGTTTTTGGTGCTGTTGATGGGAATTAGGCACTAATATTTGCAAATTCGAAAACTGAATAAACTAGATATTTTTGTTTTGTTTATTTTGTTATTTATTTAATAAAAATTTCTTTATTCTATCCCTTTTGTTGATTACTTCTTATATGCATAATTCTAACACTATGGGGAACCTTATTGAGTTAGATACTAATATTAAAAGAACAATGCATATATTCATAAAAGTTTTGAGGATAATAGAAGTTGATGAAACAAAGATAGTTATAGAAAACATAAGGACATTGAAGGATCTTACTGCACTGAATGTCTAGGGCATCAACTTAATTATTGTGAGGCCAAGTATTCAAGCTAACAACTTTGAGTTAAATCCCTCATCGTTATCTATGTTGCAGTATAATCAATTTGGAGGTTCACTATTTAAAGATCTTAACCTGCATCTATCAATATTTCTAGAGTATTGTGACATGTTAAAGTAGAATGATATGCCTCCTAATGCCATCAAAGTTTAATTATTCCCTTTCTCTTTGAGGGATAAAACTAGAGCATGATTATAGGCCCTACTAGTAAGGTCAATGAATATTTAGGGATCACCTTTCCTATACATTTCTAGTGAGGTATTTTCTCTAAGCAAGATTTCACACATTAGAAATCATATTACCACTTTTTCCTAGAGGGAAGGTGAGTCTTTACATGAGGCGTAATAGAGATATAAGGAGTTGTTAAGATCTTGTTTGTATCATGGATTAGATAAATGGCTAACAATTCAGACTTTTTAAGGATGACCTATAACATTAATATCTCTGTAAATGTTGCTCTTGTGGAGACTTGATGAATAGGACAGTAAGGAAGCATTTTCCTTACTTGAGGACATGGGTCAAAACCACTATCAATGGTCAAGTGAGAGAGCCATTCTTAAGAAGATTCTAGGTCAGTATGATTTAAACACTTTGAATCTTTTAGTTACTAAGGTAAACACTTTTTCTCAAAAGTTTAACCATATGAATGTTATTACTATTGATGCTACTAATATGGTTTGTTTTATATCTGTGGATCCCTAAGACACCCAGTTATGGATTGCTAATTATCGATTTTATTATATAACCCTTCTTTGGAACATGTTAACTTAACAACCTTAACCAGAAGAATGACCTATTTTCAATCACCTATAATCCTAATTGGAGGAATAATCTCTTACTATCCTATAAAAATAGGTTTAATATCACATCAAATAGGCTACCACCTAATTTCAAGACTAGACAATTTAACCCCTACCTAAAAACCAAAATTAGAATCCCTTATAGATAACTTCCTTACCACTCAAGCCAAACAAAGTGGATAATATAAGGAGGAAATTAGGAAGCTCAACTTTAAGGTGGATTCAGTCGCTATCTATAGAAAAATATCTAATAGCTCAATATGCTAGTGCATATGTTAGACCAACTAGTCAATTTCTTGACAAGCTTTAGAATCCTAGGGAGCACTATAATGTTGTGATGTTGAGGGGTGATAAGCTGATTGAGAACCTTAAGTTGGAGAAGATGGAGATTAAGGGAGAGAAGGGAAGGATTACATTTATCAGAGAGGAGAAGAAGTTTAAGAGAGAGAAAGAAGAAAGAGGAAGAATCTAAATACATCCCCCCTGAACCCTATAAGTTACCTGTATCATTCCCCTAAAGATTAGTGAAGGTGAAGTTAGATAAGGAATTGGGGAAGTTTTTGGATATTGTTTAGGAAATTTTATTAATAATCCTTGTACTGATGTTTTAAAGTAAATGCCTTCTTATAATAGGTTTTTAAAGAAAATTTTATCTAATAAGAGTAGGCTTACGAAGTTGAAGCTATAACCTTGACTAAGGAATGCAAAGCTATGACTTATAACAAACCATCTTTAAAGTTTAAGGAAACATATAGTTTCTCAATCCCTTACAATATCAGAGACATGGGTTTTGATCGCATCTTATATGATTTAGGATTAAGTTTGCAAGAAACAAAGGGGACATGTTTATAACTTAAGGAAACAAGTAAAATAGGTAAATACATCATAGATAAACACGAAGTTTGCCAGGACATTGATCTATCCATTAAGAAAAGTAAAAAGAGTAAACCTGGCAACATATCTCAAGGTTTATAGCTTATGACCTAAAATAAATGCTTATTAGAAGGCAACCTAATGCTTTTAGCTTTTAATGATTTTAGAATTTATTGGTTTAGTTAAGAAAAACATTGGGTTATTTCACTAACAAGTTATGTCTGGACTACCTGAGAGTTATTAAGGAAGTAAAAAGATGGTATAAAATAGTTTGGAACTCTAATATTACTCATAAGGCTTTAATTTGACTATGGCTTTTTGCTTAATAGAAACTTCCAAATATAAATAAAATAAGCTTAATTATTACCTTTTTAAGAGTGCCCAGAGTCCATTACCCATCTTTTCTTAGTGTCATTTCTTAATTAGGATTTGGAGTACGATCTTAAAGTTGTGTTAGATCAATAGAGATTGGAAGAATGTAGAAGAATATCTCAACTGGTTTGTGAAGGGCAGAGGGAGCTTTAAGGGAGATTGGAATGTGTACTTTATATACATGGGCATGACCATAAATAACCAACAAGTGCTTTAGGAGAGTGGAGAGCACAAACCAATTGGTCCAGTAGTAATGCTCGTTCTTGATAAGAGAATAACTGATGTAGGGTGATAACATAAAAATATTAAACTAGACATTATTAGGACAAGGAGAACATAAACAAATCATCTAAAAAGGATAGGAAGTTCCTTGAAGTTGGCATAATGATTATCAAGTGAATATATATGAATATGAATGATGGTAATTCTAAAGGAGAGGTAGAATAAATTTGAAACCATGCAAAGAATAACTTCTTACTTACAATCATTCACAAGTAATATAAGAGCTAACTCATTATAAAGGAACAAGGAAACACTTACAGGAAGGAAGCCTTGAAATGATCAATGGATAACTACCTACACCTACGATGGATGGACTCCCTAGAGGTATCATGTGTTTAGATGTAGCCTATCTTTTTAATCATACAAGAAAAAAATTGGTTGATAATGCATACAAGTATAAACATTAGGTATGATGAGCTGATAGTTAAGAGATTACTAGAATGACTAAAGTTACTCCACATGAAAATTGTAGATAGGATATCTATCTATATATGATCTTAGACAAGGAAAGTGTGGCTTATCTAAAAGCCTTAATCCCAACGATAATTTCCTTTTTTATAAAGTGGAAAGGGTCTTAATCAAGGTACTCAACTGCTATTACATTTTTTATACCCAATCTATGATTTTCTTTCATTATATTAATAATTAAAAAAATTGATTGATGAATTTCTAGACAAGGTTTCAATGATCTCCTTTACTTCAATAGTTTTATATAGATGGCCCCTTTTACTGCAATGTCAATTAAGGTATAACATGTTAGCAGAATGCCTTTGTTTAAGAACTTTATAACCAGTTGTAAAGAGTACTAATGGTGTAGGAACTGGCTAATAAAAGCTCTATATCATTCCCAAGCTTTATAGAATGCTTCTCCTTATTTTTTCTTGCAAAACTATAAATTTGCATCCTCAGCTTGATGGTATTATATATAGGTAAGAATCATAGTTTGAAGGCATCACAAAATTGGTCCTACTCCTTAAAAGAATCTAACTCAATTAAGAGCAACTAGGTCCTTACTCGATCTCTCGTGTAGTATATAAATCATCTTATTCAAAGTTCATTTTCTATAAGGTCATTCAATGAAAGTTAGATTATAGAGTAAAATTCTTTTATGAAAGTGATGTTATATTCCTCAAGTGATCCACTAAACATCAATATAAAATGGAGATGGACTTAATTAAGCTTATTGTTCCTTTCCCTTTGACTTAATCTTATACAGGAGGGACTTGCACTTACCATTATCATTTGAATGTCCTCCATGTGAATGTTGTGTGGCTGTTGCTCCCCCCTTACTGATAATGATTTTATGTTGCTTTGCATCCAATTCTTCTCTCATTATACAAGTGCACATAATTATTAGTAGAAAGAGAAAAGTATTTTAGAGTTTCAATCCAAAGAGGACCAAAAATCCTAAATTTTGTTAATCAATATAATTAAATATCAAGAGAAGATCAAGATAACGAAACACTAAGTTTTTAGGTTTCACCTAGGAGGAATTCCAATTATTATACAATGGATGATTATTAAGGTTGAAATAAACCTACTGTATCTATGACCTCTTTTTATGGCACTGAAAAATTTTAGATAGACTATATTTATAATCCCATGTTTAATACATTTTGCTTATTTTTTTGAGATTTTAATTTTTTTGGTACTAATATTATTTATATTATATTTTTAGGTTTTATTTTCCCTTTATGGATAAAAAGGAGAAGAATTAGGGTGAAATTGGGACGAAAAATGGAATAATTGAAGTTATTTTAGTGAGTGCTTGTTTAAGTTTGCAAGGTCTTGTGGGTGCCCTTATAAGTCCTTAGAATTGTGTTTCTTTGTGTTTTTTCAAAGATTAAAGTAAGATTGAGGGACATGGTTATATACATAGTTGTGTGAGTGATTGTGTCCACTCTAGAAGCCCTAAATTTGAGTTATAAATGGATAAAATCAAAAGAAATGGGGGAAAGTAAAAGGGGCATCCATTTTGCACGGATGATTCACAAAGTAAGAAAAAGACGAAATTTGTGGTGGTTGTGTTACAAAAAGGAGGATCTATGGGTGAAATGGATACATAATGTTTTCATAAAGAATAAGAGTATTTGGATATTAAAGCTGAGGCAGGAAATGTCAGGGACCCTGAAGGAAAACCTAACAACAAGGTCATGGATACAGCAATAGATATTTATAGGATTGGGAATGGAAAAAGTACGTCTTTTTGGTATGATAATTGGTATTGTAAAGGTACCCTTTATCACGTAGAAGAGTTTCATCCCTTGAAATTGGTGGTGAGACTAGAAACTAAAGTGAGGGTATTAATTACAAATAATCAATGGATATGGCCATTACATAACAATATAAGTGTCAGCCTCATAATGGAAGAATCGCATAGATGCTAGGAGGGAGAACAAGATGAAATTAAGTGACTAGCCGATAAATCAAGGCAGTTCAACACCAAAGCATGCAAAGTACTTTTGCAGATTCAATAAGACACAAGATTGGAGTGTGCAGAGCTAATATAGGACAACTACATCCATCCAGCTCATTCATTTATCCTATAGATGGGAATCAATAGAGGGTTGCTTACGAGGGACAAGATCAAGTTCTCTATAAGCACATTGCACTATGACTTATGTAGTATAGAAATGAAAAATTTAGAGCATCTTATGATTAGATGAAGTTATACCAGGCATGTATGGGAGCAGATGCAGATTATTCTCAACTTGGACAAACCAGTGAACTCTTAGAGTGAAACTATCACTTGGTTAGGGAACCTTAGAGTGCATAATGTAACTGATCTTAAAGCAATTAAGTTAAGTTTGTTAGCTTTAGTGTACCACATTAGAAGGTGCATAATTGTAGAATTTTTAGACAACAAAGTCGAAGCATTGAAATGGTTTTCCAAGACATTTTCCTCCATTGCAGATTGGCCATGTTAGTAAGAGGAATAGATGTAAATATGTCAAGTAGTATGAAGAGATGATGGGGATTAGAGTAATATCGGTTTACGTGGTCTCAAAAGTACCCCTTAGATAATTAGATGTAGACGATTACTAGGAACCTCAACTCTTTGTAATCTAGACTTTTTGGATTATCCTTAATCTTTTGTATCTAGTTGTAATTTTCTTTAATTAATGAAATATTTAATTTAAAAAAAACTTAGGTAACTGATTTGATTTTAGAGGCTACTATTTTACATAGAGCAATAAACAAAATAAAGACTGGCTTATTTGTAAAAAGCTTAATAAAGTTGTAATCAACCGGGACTAGCTTTTGAAATATCCAAACAGTTATGTACAATTCCATGAATGTCCAAGTTTAGATTATAGTTCAATAGTGGTCTTTGGATTGCTTAAGGCTAAAGAAAGGACAACCCCTTTCAAATTCTTCAATATCTAGCTTTTAAAGAGGGGTTTAATGCAGCAATATTAAAGAGTTTGAGCATCCCTATCAACGGCATAATCTTTCCAACTCTACATGAAATTGAAAGCTATTTAGTTGGAGCTCAAAAAGTTGCACATTCAATCAGTTCTTAGCTCCAAATAGAACATTTAGTGGGCCAAGGAGATTCTTCTCACTAGCTAAAGAGATTTGCACCTTCACCCAGGTTACAATGCTAGCAAATCCTTAGAAAAAGAGACTTTGAATTATTATCTGGATTCCCTTCATATCCATAACTCAATTATGAGACAATTCAAGAGTTACCTAGTTAAGAGAGGGGCATTTCAACTCTAAATTATTGAATAAGTGCCTATTAGCTAGAAGGAACATGAACTATATCTCTTAATTGTAAGATAGAGTCTAGAATTATAGGAACTAACTAGGAACATCTTCTCATTCTTGAAAGAGATTATTTGCTAATATTATGTGAACTAGAGGTGGTATTGTGCAATTCCCAGATGGTTTAAGCAACATTGTTCCCAAGTCACTATCCTTTCAACACTGTCAGCTTTTGTGCAGGTCTATAACTCCTGATGAAATTAGCAAAACAACATTCAATATTAACCCTCATAAAGCCCCTGGTACATATGGTTTCAATGGTCATTTCTTCCTTAAAGCTTGGACTTTAATCAATTAGGAAGTTAGTGATGTTGTCCTTGAATTTTCCTCAAGCTCTAGAATGTTGAAAGCTTAGAACAAGACTTTGTTGTGTCTAGTTCCCAAGAAGCCTTATTCTTCTTCATTGAAAGATTACAGGCTTACAGTACATTCGATAAAGTTAAATCCAAGATTCTTTTTTGAAAAGTTAAAATGTATTAAAATAATGAAGGGACTGGAAATAAAAGTTGGAGTTACATCAGTTACAGCGAAGGGAGAGCAAACTCATCCCTACAAGAAACTAAGCAACGCTATATAGGAACAACAATGAAACGACTCTGTTGTAAACCAAACAAAAACGACCTAGAAAAGAACCTTTAGGGTAAAACCGTTTCCCCCATTTGTATTCAGCTTCAGTAGTATTCAAATTACGGTGAGTGTTGCGAGGTTCTCTTCAACTCTCTCTATTGCCGATAGCTCTCAAAGTAAAGGTTTCTGGCTTCTGGTTGTTTCTTCCTCTGATTCTTAATTCTTGGAGTCCCTATTTCGGTTTCTTTTCACTTCTTCTTCAGGCAGTCTGCTTATGTGTTGATACCAGTGTTGGCGAACGATCGAAATACTATGAAGAAAAAAAGATCCATCTCTAGGTAAAGTTGGATCTGTTCTTCTTCTTCTTTTAAATACGGACCTTTCATAAAGAGCAAATCTGAATATATTTCCTCTCTCTGATGTTGATTCTACTGATTTTCTGAGGGCAAGAATGCGATGGAACCCGTTACTTCTAGAGTCTGCCTTAGCTGTGTCTGGAGATTTACAAGTATGGTCTTCCTTCATTCTTTACTTTGTTGCAGCTCTATTTTAATAGTTGATTCTCCATGATACTACTAAATTAGGGAAAATTGCTTATGACCTGGTGGAGCAGAGGATTTTCTCTCTGATTTCTCCAATCAGAGATTTAAACCTCATTCCTTGTGCGTGGTTTTTACTAGAATCTCCTGTTGTTTCGCTCTCGCCATATCTCCTTAATGTAGGAGGCGAATGAGATGACATATATATACTGATTATATTTAGGAGTGTGGGTCAGCTGCAAAAGCCACTCAATGGCTTCTGTGAAGGTTATACTTGCATTAGAAATAAAGTTTAGTGCATTAATTTGCTCCTATATGAACTGTGAGAAGGGAAATTTGAAGAAAAGATGTTCCCTTGTCTCTGGCTTTTCCTCACATAAAATACAGTCTGCACTAATAGACATGAAATGTAGTCAATCTGTATTACTTAACCTGTTGAGCACCAATAGCCATAAAATGATAGAGTAACTCGACATGAGTGATTTGCGCCACACAATAGGAAACCGGGTCTGTCCTGAGCTATTATGATTCTACCACTTCCTAAATTTTGTAGTATTGAAGGTGTTTGGGGGGCTGATTGAGACATAGGAAGTAGTCCTCTCTTTGCATATTAAGTTAATAATTAGGTGTCAGATAATGAAGCTCAACTGGGATGTTCCATTGACCTCCTATTAGGATAGAGTTTACCTTTGCATTGATAGGAACATCATGCCATAGTTGAAGTGCCTGAGGATGTCCAATTAAGGGACCTTGACTTGTTCAATTGTCAAACTCGAAATGTGCCTTATCTCGATTCCCAACCTTGCATGAGACTATTGGTTAAAGCATAGGTCTAAGCTTCAATAGCTGGGACAAGGGCCATGAGAAGGATGGTTTAATAGAAATAGACCAGATACTAGATCCCTTTAGAATATAGCTATTCAGCCATCGGATCCAGAGAGATTTCTTTTCAAGGAGAATACTCTAGAGATTTTTTATTAGAGCTGCCCTATTGAATGATGCAACAGAAATCACTCCTAATCCCCCTTCTTTCCTTTTACAGATTTCTTGCCATTTGACCTTAGCAAAGTGACTATCTGAATTAAGATTTTCCCATTGGAATCTTCTGAAGCGTTTCTCAATGGATTTGATAACCCCTTTAGCTAGTGAAATATTTGAGGACTAATATAGGGAATTCAGTACAGCTTTGAGAAGTTGTAACCTTCCTCCGGAAGAGAGTACCCTATTGGACCACATTCCCAATCTTCTTTGAATCTTGTCAATCAAAGGAAGACATTCTGAAAATTGAATTCTTTTGGTAGTTATGGGAAGTCTCAAATAGGTCAGTGGAGTAGGTTTTCTGCTCATTCCTGTTATTTGGGATATTCTGCTCTCCATTATGTTGGCTCCTGTAGCTAGGACAAACTAGCTTTTGTTAAGATTATTCTTCAAACCTGATAGGGCCCCAGAGGTAAATAGGGTTGCCATGAGTAGCTCAATAGACTTGCCATGTGCCTTAGAGAAAAGCAGTAAATCATCCACAAAACATAAGTTGATCAGCCCTACCTTCTTACATTTAGTGTGAAATTTGAAGGACTTATTGTTTCCAACTTTTTGTTGGATTAGCTGACTAAGTACTTCCATACAAATAATAAAGAGATATGGTGAGATAGGTCCCCTTGTCTTAATCCCCTTGTACTCCTGAAAACATCTGTAGGAGTACCATTAACTAAAATGGAGTAAATAGGAGTAGTTATACACGCCTTAACCAAATTGACAAACTCCTCAGGAAACCCCATTAATCTTAAAGCCTGTAAGCTAAAGTCTCATCTAACATGATCAAAAGCTTTCTTGAAATCTACTTTGAGGATACAATTTGGTGGACTGTTTTTCCTTTGATACCCTTTCATCAACTCCTAAACCAGGGAAAAATTATCACCAATTCTTCTACCTTGTAAGAAAGCACTCTGATTGTCAGATATCAATATTTCCATAACCATCTTCAATCTATTTGCTAGGATTTTGGATATAATCTTGTAAAGAAAATTGATGCATGCAATAGGCCTATAGTCATCCAAAGTAGAGAAATAAGAGGTTTTAGGAATCAAGCAAATGTGAGTTTTGTTGATCTCTTTCAACAGAATTCCCCTAGAGAAAAATTCCAGTATTGCTTTTTTGACCATAGGACCTATATCTTGCCATATCTTTTAGAAAAATGACCATTAAAACCATCTAGGCCAGGCGACTTATTCAAATGTATTTGAAATACCACCTCTTCTATTTCTTTCTCTCCCACTGGTTTGATTAGATATGTAGCTTATTCCTGGGAGAGTTTTTTGTGAATAAAGGATTAAAGAGAGATAGAATTAGAAAGGATCCGAGAGGATCCATAGAAGTTACTGAAGTACCTCTCTGCTTCCTTAAGAAGGTCCTCTTGATTTGTAATTACCTCCCCATTTTCTAACTTAAAAGAGCATATTCTGTTTGTATTCCTTCTGGCTAAGACAATTGAAAAAGAATTTTGAGCATCTTTCACCATCTTTTAGCCAATTAACTTTGGCTCTTTGCTCCATTAAGTTGTCATGATAGCTAGCTTTGGAGAGATACGACATTAGTAGGGACTTTTCAGTATTCAACAGGCTAGAATTAGTTGGATCCAAATCAAGTTGCTACTGAGCCACTGTTAGTTCCTCTTTATCTAATGTAATTGCTTGTTGGGTAGAGCAAGTTCTCTTATTCATTAAAGATTTCATCTCCCTTTTGATAGCTTTAAGTTTCTGTACACACACAAATTGGTGTGTACCTACAACTATATCTTCCAATCCTTTATAAAGAGCTTCTGCAAACCCCTCATCACCGAGCAGTAGATTGTTAAACCTAAATGTCCCTCTTCGACCTTGGCTATATGTAGGATTTTCAATTAACATAGGCGTATGATCTGAGAATAGGGGTCTAGGAAGGAAGTAACACAGTTTGGGAACTATGTAATCCAATCTTTGTTAACTATAGTCCGATCAAGTTTTTTCCTCAAAGCCCATCCACTCATCTACTAGTTACGCCAAGTATAGAAATGCCCTGAGACTTTAGATCAAAGATCCCTAGCTGACTCATACAGTGATTGAAGTCAATCGAGTAACTTCTTAGACTAAAATTACCTTCAGCTTCCATTCTATATAGTGTGGAATTAAAATCTCCATATAAAAGCCATGCCCCATTGACCCGATGCTGAAACTAAGATAAACTATCCCATAATTGTTTCCTCTGGAAGGCATGATTAGATCTATAAATGAAGGACATACAGATGGCAGCATTTACCTGAAGGAGATTACATGTCATGTGTATGGCTTGTGTCTCTGTATGAAAGACTCGAACATCTACCAAAGTAGGGTAATATCCAATAATGATTCTCCCGTATCCATAGGCTTGATGATTTGAGAGAAATTTCTATTTTGAGCCTAGTTTATTCAATAATCTCATGTTTTCTTTTCTAATTTTAGTTTCCAAAAGAGCATAAATCTATAGTTTTGTGCTATAAACAAAATCCCTTAAAGCCGAAAGCTTTTTATGGCAGTTGATCTCCCTCACATTTCATGCTAAGATCTTCATATTCAAGCAATGTTGAGTTTGGAGCCCTTTCTTTTGCTCCTATTAGTTCTTCTCTTAACAACTGTAAAAAATTCTCCAATAATAGAATCCTCCTCCTTGTTGTCCATATTAGAGCCAATTTTTTCCTTTTAATCTAAGTCTTTAGGATTAGATACAAGATTGTCCAATGGATCATCCAATAGCTATTCCTCATTCGTATCATCCACAGTAACCTCTACTGCATTGTCACCAGTAGCATTCATAGAAGGAAGGAACATAGGGATAACATCCTGATTGCACAAGATTTGTTTAAACATTATCATCAAAAGTGATCAAACAGGAATTGTGCATTAAAGGTGGATATCCATAAGAATTTTGATACTCTGGATTGGGTTTCCTACTTCAGGTCCTTAAAACTATAGCGTTTTCTGAGTTATTCATATCTTGGATCTAAGTACATGTAACTACATCTTACTGTGCGATGATAAATGGAGAAAAATCTTCAGTCGTTCAAGGGGCTAGAGGAGGTAAGGGGACCGTTTGTCCCTTTACCTTTTCACATTAGCTATAAAAGTCCTATCTAAAATGATACAATGAAGAATTGGACAGGAAAATAGTTTCAGATTCCGCAGAAAATGTGTTACACAGAAGATATCTCATCTATCATTTGTTGATGATATTATGCTTTTGTGTCGTGGTAATAAATCTCCATTGACATGCATAATGGACTTTCTTAAGACATTCAGTGGAATATCAGGACTGTATACTAACAAGGAAAAGAGCTAATTAATCCTTTCCAAGGATTGTGAACGCTTAAGCAGAGATTTTATGAGGATTATTAGAAATTCCCTTACATCTCTTCCTATTAAATACCTAGAGTAACAATCTCATCCAGGAAACTATCTTTTAATGATTGTCAAGTCCTGTTTAATGCTATCAGGTTAAGATTTGGCAACTGGAAATGTTAATTCTTATCATTCTCAGGTAGATTGCAACTAATCTCTTCAGTCTTAACCAATCAAATTACATATTGGGCCTCACATTTTATGCTTCTAAAGAGCTGCTGAAGAACATTGAAAAGTTAATGAGAAATTTCCTGTAGACTGAAGACTTGAATACCAAACCTTAATCAAAGTTTAACTAGTCAAATATGCTAGTTACTAAGCAAGAGGGTGGCTTGGGAATTCCTTCACTGAAAACAATAAGCACAACTCCCCTTGCAAAGGTAAAAATGTTCCCTCTGGGTTAAATCATGGTTATTATTTAAAAGGTAAGAACTTTTGGGTGACAAAGGCTCGAACAGATTCCTCTTGAAGTATGTTACAAATCTTCAAATTGAGGACCTCTATTCAGCCCTATATCAAGATGCACATTAGGGATGGTTCTTCCTCATCTTTATGGTTTGATAATTGGAGTGCTAGGGCCCTCTATATTTGTTAACTAGCTACAATGCTATAAGACTTTTATTTCCAGCTGATGCCAAAGTTTACTCCATGTTAAGCTCAAGGGAATGGAATAGATCTGGTAGATTTTATGATACACCGAGTGAAAGGTTGCCTAATTACACCCTTAATCTATCTTCCCAAGATAGAGAATCTTGGCTCCTAAATTCCTCGTCTTTCGCCACAAAGTCTTTTAGGCTAATCCTCGTACCAATGGGTGCTATGTTTCATTGAGAAAAGTGGTGTGAAACAAGTTACTTTCTCCCAAGGTTTCTTTTGTCTTATGGTTAGCAGTAATTGAAAGGCTGGCAACTTATGACATGATCAAATCTTTCAATCCAGCTTTTTTGCACCCTAGTTGCAAATTATTCAATGTGTAATGAATCTTTGAATCATATATTCTTTACGTGCCCCTCTCAAGCTCCATATGGCATGGTATTATGTCAAAATGTGAAGCTCCTAATCCCCCTACTATATGGAGGGAGATGTGCAGATGATAATGGATCCTCTTGAAATGAGTAAAGATGATGCTATGCTCCTACAGTTAGCTTAGTCCTACACAATTTATTGGCTTTGACAAGAAAGGAATCAGAGAATTTTTAAAGGTCAATCCTATGACAATTTGGAGCTTCAAATAAGAAGTATGATCTATGTCAGAGATAGCCATTACGAGAAGGCCTAACTTGAAGTTCCCATTTATGCTTACCAACTGTTTCCTCTAATCAATCCCACATTGCATAGTCTTTTTTTTTTATATAGATTTATTCAATTGTATCCCAATCAAAGTTAGGAACGTTTGAGTTTTATGTAATTGCTTCTTGTTTTGACAGTGTAATAGTTTGGATTTTGCCTTGATTAACACTTACATTCAATTTTCAAAATAAGGTTACACAATGCTACCATGCGGCCTAGTGACCCTCTATAATTCCTACATACAATAACGGTATGTGGCATATGACTTGAATGATCACAAGCAGTAGATGCATGTTCCATACAGAAATTAAGACTTGATAGCAAAATTAAGTACTAAACATCTCCATGGATTATAATAATAGGATAACCTAAGCATCCGCTGAATGTGAGAAAGTTAAGTTACAAATTCAGAATTGAAGAAAAAGAAAATATACAATCAAATTTTTCTCCACCTCATCTTCCACCTATTTTGCAGGTGAAAATGTAGCAAGACTACAAGAATCAAGAATGAGCAGGAGAAACATCATCTTTTGGACTGAGTTACAATCAAAATTTTCTCCACCTCATCTTCCTCCTATTTTGCAGGTGAAAATGTAGCAAGGCTACAAGAATCAAGAATGAGCAGGAGAAACATCACCTTTTTGACTGAGTTGGGGCTCTCCTTCAGGTGTGTCAGCTCTTAATACAGGATTCTCTAATGTTGGAATTATAGGTGGTTTTATTCTTCGTGTGACTGCCATCTTCAACCCTTCAGTTGTGTGGATTGTTGCTCCTGTTGTCATCCGAACCTGCAAGAAGGAAAGTTTTTTTGAATAGCGACAATTTATTTCTTTCATTTTCTATGTTCTTGTTAAGATTCAATGGTTGCATCATATACCATTTAATTGATTACAAGTTTAGAAAAGCCAGTGAGAACCAGCTCAGAGTTGTTAGATTACAACTCTGCAAGGATAAGAAACTCAAGATGCAGAGCAAGAAATAAACTATCACGATCTTTACCTAATTCAAATGGATGCATACTGGCCAGAAGTACAATGATTTATGTACATAACAGCGTTTAATGAGTTTTCCACATGCATTCTGCTGTGGGCCATCTACTGGGTGATATGTTAAAAACATACATTTAAGTTGACATATGGTTAATTGTATCACCCAATAGAGTTAAAAGTCCCATTCAAGTTTCATTTGGATCGGGAGTTTTACTATATTTCTGCTTTTCTAGTAGGTATAGGTTATTACTAGGAAGTTTAGCATCAATTTAGAAGACTGTATTGATTGATCTTGACGATATGATTCTGCTCCTTCCTTAGTTTCTCTCTTGTTCTATCTGATACTCATTCCATTATCCCTTAATTCAATTATACACTATTCTCTTCTTGCTTGTACCTCAATTCTCTCCCCCCTTCTGAATTTCTAGCTACAGGATTCTCCTACTTCACATAGCTTTGACTAGACAGTAATATGTATGCCAAACAAATTAAGTTCAAAGCAACAAAATTATTTGACAAGCATTTTTTATCATAGAAATCTTTTTATCATCTGACTGTAGTTCAACTTGTGTTCTCAAAGATTACAGACATGCATCTGAAAAATAAATATAAATAATTGCGTAGAAGCATCCAACTTACTGGAGGCGCCCCAAGTGCAATTTGAAAGTTGAATCTGCGCACAAGCATTGCAACAGCTACTACAGTCTGCCAATAAGAATAGTGGTCAAAGATTGATCAATACAATAGTTGCACAGGGTGGTCCTCCACCAATATCTTATACGTCAAAACCTTCCATTGAGTACCTCGAATGTCGCAAACATATCCCCCACACATTTTCTTGGTCCTCCACCAAAAGGCAAGTAACTAAAAATTGTTCATCATTGTTATTGATTTCAAATACAGCATAAATAGATAGCAAATTGATGCTAGTTGACGCTGGTGCAAAATGGAAACAGAAAAGTCCAGATGTATGCACCATGCCTAGGAAACTTCTAATTTGATTTAAAAAGTTAAATATTTCATATCCACGTATATTAATTATCCTTAGCCAGAAACTGCCACTCAGCTTTTAGAGAGAGAAAGCAAGTATCAGTTGGGTAATTAAATTCCAACATAGTTACCCAATTTTCATTTAGATATTCAAGAAGGTGTAGCTTAGTTTCATTACGTTGAACTGGAAATGTCTATGTTTATCCTGCAAACCTAAAATTACAAAGCTAAAATGTAAATGTTTGACAAATAAGGTAGAATATGAGGATGAACATACTGGAAGACACAAAATCAGGAAAAGTAGATTGGATTGAGTTTAAAGGTTTGTTCTAAAATTTTTCAATTTCAGATTATTAGGAAGATTGATTGCTTTTATTTAAATTTGAATGTTTATATTAATATCTTTAAAATCTAGAATTTAGTTCCTTGATTTTTAGGATGTAACTCCACTATATAAGAGAGCTTTCTTGTTATGTACTCTAGTGTAGGACCTAGTCACGGGTCGAGACACGGGAAAAGTCATCTCATTTTCCCTGGCTATGTTCTACCATTCCTCTCAAAAACCTATGCCAACACAAGAAAGAGACCTGTCCTCAGACAGCATCTCATACAGCTGCTGCTGTTTTTTTAATCTGGCAGCCGTGTTTTTCTTGATAAATGTCTACCTGCCTCTTTATTAATCTTAAGGATAAATTAACAACCATAATTAGGACTCTAATTAGGTATAAAGTCTAAAAAAAGAATCCCAACAGAAATCGGAAACATAATCTGTAAAAACCCTAAAATACTAAAGAAAATAAAATAAAACAAAATAAAAGCAAACTTGTTAACGGCTGTCTTGTCGGCCACTTTTCTTATGTCACGTCCCACAATGTCATCCGCAACATTACTAACATTACTCCCCTCCTCGGCTCTGAGCTTGTCCTCAAGCTCAAACTCCGGACAAACTTTCTGAAGAGTGGTGAAATCTTCCCATATAGCATTTTCATTCAAACTGTCCACCTAACGCACCAACACCTACTGTCTGCCTCTGTTAATCATGGACCAGATAATAGAGTGGGGAACAAGCCCAATTGGCCATCATGTAGGCGCAGCCACTGAACTTGGAGTATCGCCCCTAAATCTCTTTAACAAGGACATGGAAAACATCATGGATACGACTCCCCTCTGGTATCCCCAACTTGTTTGCTATTGTACCAATTCTCTGTAGTACTTTATAAGGACCAAAATATTTTGAAGACAACTTGTGAGGTCCTCTCTTCACTATCGAAAGTTGCCGATAAGGGTAAAGCTTCAACCAAACCCAATCTCCCTTTTCAAAGGAGATCTCTTGATGATTAGCATCATATGTAAGTTTCATTCGTTGCTGAGCTTGCAGTAAACACCTTATTGATTGTAAAATTGTATTCCTCTACTGAAGAGCACGATCCACAGCCTCCTCTCTAGTGGAACCGACTATATAATCGAGCAAATGTGGAGGATCTTGTCCATACACCACCTAAAATGGCATAGCTTGCAAGAGTGGAAAGATGTGTTGCAACAATACTCCACTGTAAAACAATGCAAGTACATCTCAATGGTGCGATTTACAACTTTAGGATGGCCATCAGACTGCAAGTGGTAAGCCAAAGAAAAGGCCAACTTTGTTCCTGACAAACGAAATATTCCTTCTAAAAGAGACTCGTAAAAACTTTGTCTCGATTAGAAACATTATCCTAGGTAACCCATGCAAACAAAAGACTTTTGTAAAAGACACATGAGCCACATATATAAGGATGAGTAAGTGCAACAAAGTGCGCATATTTGGAAAATCTACCTATAACCACCATCAAAACTTATTTCCCTTGGACCTTGGGTAATGCTTCGATGAAATCCACAGAAATATCAGCCCATACCTTTTGGGGTACCGAAAGAGGCTATAGGAGCCCTGCAGGGTGTATGTTTTCCCACTTATTGCATTGACAAACTAGGCAATTCTGCACAAAGTCAGCCACTGCTAATTTCATTCCTTCCAAAAAGAAATCGCTGCAAACCCTTTACAAGGTCTTCTGGACCCCTTCATGGGTCATGTTATGAATGCTTGAGAGGATGATTTGCACTAGTGGTGAAGTGGACAGTAAATAGAGCTTCCCCTTGAAAAAGATCAAGCCATCCCTCACTTACCACGCAGCTTCAACCTCCCTCTTTCTCTATGTTGTCCCACTGTTGTTTCAAGCCGTTCGAGACTTCCACTTCTTGTGTAAGGGTATCAACAATGTCAGCCCGTGGCTTAGAAAGAGCAAAGAGTTGGACATCCTCCTCATCACGTTGGGAAAGTGCATCTGCAACTTGGTTGAGCTGCCCTACTTTGTACTCCTCCCTGAAATCAAAACCCATTCGTTTACTAATCCAATGTTGTCGAGTTGAAGTGGTTAACCCAAAAATTTTAGGGTGAAGTGATCAGTCCTGATGAGGAAATGCCTCCCCAAAAGATATGGTCTCCCTTTCACACGCTGCAAGCTTATAATGGCGATCTGTCAATTTTCTAATGAAAAATGCAATTGGATGGCCTTATTGTTGTAGAACCACCCTAATACTACTACCAGAAGCATCACACTCCACCACAAACTCTTCCTCAAAATTAGGCAACCTCAAAATAGGAGCTTTAGAAAGAGCCTTCTTCAAGTTAGAGAAGGTCGAATAGACCTCATTCCCCCATTGGCATGCATTCTTCTTCAACAGGCTAATTAAAGGTGTCGCGATTTGCCATAATTTTTTTATATATTCCTTGTGGTACCCTGCTAACCCTAGGAAGCCCCTGAGAGCCTTGCTGATTGTGGTGTTGGTCACCCTACTATCGCCTTAATCTTATTTACATCTGCTTTCACTCCTTCACCATGGATAACTTGACCCAAGTATACCACCTAATTCTTCTCAAATGTGCACTTTTATTTCTTAAGAAAAAAATGGTGAGCTCACAACAATTCAAAAACTAAACACATGTGTTGAATACGCTCAATTCAATTGTTACTATCTATTAAAATGTCATCAAAGAAGATCAGGACAAACTTACATAAATAAGGCCTCAACACGCCATTCATCAAATTTTGAAAAGTTGAGGGAGCATTGGTCAACTCAAAGGGTATTACCAGGAATTCGAAATCCCCATGGTGCGTCCTGAAAGCTGTCTTCTTTATATCCCGATGATCCATTATAATTTGATGGTATCCTAAACGAAGAACTAACTTCCTAAAATATTGTGCTCCATGTAGCTCATCCAATATCTCATCCACAATTGGGATTGGAAACTTATCCTTTACTGTGTGATTGTTAAGCTCCCTATAGTCCACACAAAACCTCCATGCCCTATCATGTCTCCTCACTAGTAGTACCGACGAAGAAAAGGGGGAATAACTTAGCCTTATTATTGCTTGTTGTAGCATAGCCTCACATTGCTCCTCTATCTTATCCTTTTCAAGGTGAGGATAACGGTAAAGTCACAACAACACCGATCCAAATCCTAGCATTAAAGGAATCCTGTAATTACAGCTTCAACTCGACCATAACCCTAAAGGTTCCGCAAACAAATCTGAAAATTCTGCCAGCAATTTTTCTATAGCGACGAAGGTGGAATACTGTCCCTTCATTATCGCTACTCTCTATTCAAAACCTGGAACTTGCCCCTTCCACTGCACCTTCTTCTAATCCACCTCAAAACTCATTGTTAGAGATGCAAAGTCCCAAAGTATAGGGCCTAACATATGCAAACATTTAACTCCTAAAACATAAAAACCACCCGAGGGAATAGAATAAAGGTCAGTGTTAAAAGAATCATAATCAACTTGTAGAGTTACTGCATTGCGAATACCTAAACCAGGCACTTTTTCTCCATTGGCCACTGCCACTTGTAGTCTTGGTCGCTCCCTTATTGTAATACCAATCTTAGGTATCAATCCCCCCTAAATGAAATTGTGGGTGCTCCCCGATTCCCACCAATACCGACATCAACCACCCAGCCACTAGTGCTTGCAATTACATCGTTTGGGAGCTTCCAATCCCACTTATAGCATGTAACAAAATTTTCAGGTCGCCTACCACCCCTTCCTCCTGCTCATTATTTGAGTTTGGCACTTGCATCCAAAAAAGCCTCTTGCACTTGTTTCCCATTGAGTAAGATTCACCGTGGTTAAAACACAACCCTTTAGCCTTCCTTTTTGCCATCTATGCCCTTGAAAGTCCATGGGGTTGGGGTATTGCCTGAACTACTGGCAGTTGAACCTGCCAGTTTCCCTCCTACACTCGCTCCTTTGATGCTTCGATTCCCAACAGAGCCAGTGCTGGTTGTAACTGATTTAGGGGCTATCCACCTAGCCAAAAATTTAAAGCTGCTTTGTGATATACACTGTTGTTTACTCTCTAAAACCTGTGCCATATTCATCGCTACTCCCAAATTACCAGGTTGTTGCATCTCTACCTCAATCCGAAGCCTCTCAACCAGTCTTGTCGTAAATAAAATCACCTTTTTATGGGAGTTCAAGTCTGTAGTCCTTGCTAACAAGGATTGAAAATGTCATTGGTAATCTTCTACAGTTCCTATTTGCTTAAAATTTGCCAACTCCCTTAAAGGATTGTTGCTCATGAGTGGTCCGAACCTTACGCAACAATGTTCTTTAAATCCTTCCCACTCCAATTCCAACTCCTGCAACTCAAACTGATAAAACCACAGTTGTGCTTCCCTCATCAAATAGAAGGCTGCCAATCCCAACTTTTCTCCCTCTTGGATTTTTTGATTCCCAAAAAATTGTTCACACCTCCTTAACCATATCAAGTGGTCTTCCGACCGATCACAGGCCAGATATTCAAGTTTGGAGTAGCATGGTACCAACTGACCCCCAACTTGCCATTTGTTCTCTCCTTTGAACAGTTTCGACTCCCTCAGTTACCACTGCTAGAACCACCAGCATTGTCTCTTTCTGAATCATTCCCCGATCTATGGACATGGCATGTGAGCTCCTCTTTCTGTTCTTCTAGTGTTTGCTGCCTCACGACCATAGTTTACATAAAAGCCTCCAATTTGCTGACTAGGCTTTCTGAGTCACCCATGATAGGTGGCTCTGATACTAAGTTGTTATATACTCTAGCGTAGGATCTAGTCATAGCTCGAGACATGGGGAAATTAACCTCTTTTTCACTGGCTGTGTTCTCCCCTTCCTCTAAAGAACTTATGCCGACACAAGGAAGAGACCTGTCCTCGAAAGGGTCTCATACAGCTGCTGTTGTTTTTTAATTTGGTAGCTAAACAAATTTGCTACTATAACCTTCCCAACCACGATTTTTTCTTGATAAAAGTCTGCTTGCCTCTTTATTAACCGTAGCAGCCTTTAAATAGGCTTAAAGATAAATTAACAACAACCCTAATTAGGACTCCTAATTAGTTATAAAGTCTAAAAATAAAATCCCAATAGAAATAGGAAACATAATATGTAAAAACCCTAAAAGAAGAAAGAAAATCAAATAAAACAAAATAAAAGCAGACTTGTTAACGATTGTCCTGTCAGCCACTTTTCTTGTGTCGAGAGTAAACTTTTCCCACAAACCCGCAACATTACAAACATTTCTCTACTGAATAAAAATAACCTAGATTGGTTATTGATTATAGCCTATTTCTGCAGTAAACTGTAAGTAAATACAATGATGATTCTACTATAGCTATTGTTAATTGCATAGCAATATTTGAAAATATATCTTGAAGGCACCCTATCATCCAAATTTTGGAGTGTGAAGTACAACTAGATCTATGCTTTGGGGGCATCCATTAACAATTAAAGTTAGAAATTTTGTAAAAACAAAAGAGACGCTGGATTTGTTCACAAAATTTAATGAATATTAGCGTAAGAATGAAGAGAAAACGAAGTAAGACATTGAGGTGAATCTTTTCCATCTAACAATTTAATCCTATAAGGGACGTGCAATAAGTATCTTTATGCAATAACCATTTCCCATTATATAGACTATATACAAGTTGCATATATGTTCCTCGAGAAGCTTATTCAAGTTAAATTTGTTATTCTTTTAATTAGTACAACTCAGATGCATATCTTTGGTGAACCTCTTCTTCCGACTTCACTAGTGATGGTTCAAGCAAGTGTGTACGACATCAACTCGTCCAATATGAAGGGTCTATGATGATTCGAGCAGGTGCCTTGACAAAACTCTTAATTATGAAGGTTACAAAGGATGAAGAGTCATATGGCGACGAATTGTACGATGGAATTTTAAACTTTGCATAGGTTGAAAAGAATTATATAGGATTGAGGGGAAATACAATTTGTAACAAGCTAGCATCTATTATGTATTGAATGTGCTTTCTTGTCTTTGCTTTAAGCATTATCTTTGTTTCCCTTGCCGCATGATTACAAAAGAACCAACATTTTTAATGATGTCAGAGCCAAAGGAGTAGTAAAGTTGTTTGATAGAAGATCCTACACAATGATTAAACTCACTAGTGAAAAAAAAAAGGGGTTCAAAACAAGTTGTTATTTAAGCCCAAATGAGCAATGGTAATGGAAAAGATGCAAGCAAAGTGTTGCAAAGGGATTTGGCCTAAGATGAATCAAATACGAAAATGAGGATGCACTAGATATAACACAAACTATGTTATTAATATATGTGTGGGCTAGGTTGATTCGGACCCAAATACTAATACAAATAGTTAAAAATAATTGTATCAAGTGTGGCCTTAGTTATGTCAACGAGGTCAAAAGTTAGAGAATTCTATTAGAGGTTGTTAGAGTTTTTGAGCAGTTTTTTCTATCAATGGAACACTACCACGTTTTAAGAAGATAGTCACACTTCATTTAGAGGCAATAGCAATGGAATGGCACCAACTTTTTGTAAGGCACAGGGAATCAAGTGAGGAGTTAGGATGGGTGGAGAATGTGGTTGCTTTAATCTAAGGTTTGGTAATGATATTTTAAAGACCCCGTTGGTGATTTCAAAGAAGAGAAACAATTAGGTGCTATAAGGTATTACTGTTCCATCAAACTAAATTCGTTAGAAAGTTACCTTTTTCAAGTTCTCTCTCAAGGAGTTCAAATTGGAATTAAAGTTGCCTATCTAGTTATTGACCCCAAATCTCTTAAACAAGCTTATGAAGATAGCCTTATGAGTAGACAGTAAGCTAGGTTTCATTGGTGGAAGGATCCAAGCTCCAACAAATAGGTTAGATGAGTTTGAGAAGTGGAAAAAAAACGTATTATATGGTTACTTCTTGGATTCTCAACACAATTTGAGAAAGATTAGAGATTTAGTATAATTTTGTTATGAATCCCATATAAGTGTTCTATGTTAGAATTGTACTATTGAAGATTAGGGTTAGTTAAAACCACATCAATAAAAAGTGAGTCTATTGTTTATTCTTCTTTTTTATAATGTATATTTAATTCATTCAAAGAAAAAGACAAAGGGGCACAAAGAGCTCAATCAAAACACCAATTATAAGAGTACTTTAATTTAGTAGTGATCACAATAAAATGATGCAAGTAATGAGAGCTAGCATGTTTACAAGAACTAGAATAAAGCAAATACAATACTCATCTTAAATAAAACAAGGCTGATAATGTAATATATGTTGTGCCAAAGCGTTGATTAATTAATTAAATATCTCAAACAATGACCATCTCTCAATCAAATCACAAATTCTACCAAGAAACCTCCATAAGTTAAAGCAAGATATGGCATGAGCATTGTGATTATTATAGAAAAACTAATCCTAACAAAATTTTAGGCTTTTTGCTCGAATGTCCAAATATGTAAAATGCATGTCATTGAAATGGTTGGCTTCAAGTTATGCACAGTTTTCCATGTAAATGTATAGATAATATTCCCCGTGATGCAACACAAATGAAAAATACACACCAAATTTGTATCTATTAGTAGATATAAAATATTAAAAAATTGGTATAAAATGATTAATTCACTATAAACTAAATAAATACCAGAAGTTTTGGTTTGTCTCATTTGGATTGGGGCCATCTAAAGGCCATCTCTCAGGATTGAACTTGTCAGCATCATCCCAGAGATGTGGACTACGGTGTAGATTCCAAATAGAAATGAATATATCTTCACCCCTGTAAAAATAATAACAGCAATAACCAATTATTATTGGATCATAACTTTCAATTGAAACAAAATACGATAAAATATAATGAAAAGAGGTCATTGAAAAGAAAAAATTTCAAGAACTTCAAAAATATTGTTGAATGCAGGACATGGTGTATTCAGGATATATTGAAACAGGATATATTGAAACATAGTTAATCTATGATCTACCATAAATTAATTAAACTTGACAGAAGATGCCTAGTACTCACATATGAGCAATCTAAATCATCTATAGCAGTGCCTTCAACCTCAAGGTTCAAATCATACACAAGATGAATAATATGTTGATCCCTAGCTCTACATAGTTATATTAACTTTAGCCCGTGGGACCCTATCCACTCCACAATTTCCATATATGATCATGAAATATAGCTAAGAATTGATAACAACATTTAAGTGCAGAATCTAATGTATTGACAATATAATTTTTTATAATTTATTTATCAATGACTTCACTAAAACTGAAAAAACAATGCAATCTCTCTTTCTATCTCTCTATTATGGCCCAAAATTCTGGATCTAGTTGTAGGACCCTGCACTTGGAAGGCTTGTAGTAGCTCTGCTAGCACCCTGAGCTTAGAAGACTTCTTCCCTTGTCTACCTATCTTGTTAAAATGATAGGACTCGTTAAGAGAGAAACTTTGGATCTCAACATGTATACTATTTTAAAGTGAATAATCATGCCTTTATTGCGTTCTCTTATACAGGGTAGATACAAAAATAGGAACAAACTAATCCTACCTAGATAACAACTACTTATTGGGACATAAAACAATCCTATCTAGAGAACCACACCAGATTTATTCAAACTAGTCCTATCTAGATAATAACGCAAAATCTATTTGAACTTATTTCTTATTTTTCCCATGAGTTAAAACATTAGTAAACTAGGTCAAAAGACACCATCTTCGCTGAATCATTTTTAGGAGCAACATGATCTTATTGTCCAGCCACAATTCTCCTCTCTCTCTCTCTCTCTCTCTCTCTCTCTCTCTCTCTCTCTCTCTCGCACAAAAAAAGAGAGGTTCACATGGCATTATAGAATATTTTGAATATCTATTGGTAATAAACGTTTTTGTTTAGTACATTTCTGAGAACACTCGTGCACTACAAGGCAATGACTAATTCAAGATTTATTGAAATTTTGCTTCTCGCATTCTTCTTTACCAACATATCATTGTACATTTGATGCTTATGTATAAAATTATGCGTCCATTTGAACTACTTGTGATTAATTTACATGTAAATATTAAGCTTTATCTTCGCCTTGATAAAACTAGGAAAGATTAACAAGGGAATATGAAAGAAGAAAAAGTTTTGAGTTTATTGTAGTAACCTTCTTATTGGGTACTTTCCAAGCATGTCATTCTCAAGAGAACGACGAATCAAGACAGGTGGTTGTGGATAGAGTCTCAAAGACTGCAAATAGATAGGGAAGAAGGATCTTAAGTCATGAGGACTTAAATAAGAGCATTTGTAAGCATGATCAATGAATGATAATCATTCTCTTACTTCATTTATTACTCGCGTAGTGTATTTAAGTTTCTTCAACTCTTTAGTGGTTGGAAGTCTATCTCCTATAATACAGTCAACCTAAAAGAAGAATATTATTAGCAATAGAAACAGTTAGAATGTAAGGAAAATTTGGGAAAATTTAAAGCATTGTCCAATATTGTCAATACAGTTTGAGCACAAAGGATTTCCATTACCTCTTCTTGGAGTTTGGACAAAATATGTGGCTCCTACAATAATTGAACATAAATAAGAAACAATCTTAACACAATTAATCAATCAATCATAATATGCAAGAATATTTTCACATATGCACCTATACATTTAAGTGGGATCAAAATAACATAACATCATTGTTATTGGCTAAATTGTCAAAAATAGGCTTACAAATGATAATAACCAAGAGAACAAAAGCCTGGAAAGACAAAATTGAACCACAAAACTTTCTTAAGTGTGTCACTACAATGTATATTTTGCACAAAACTTTTTCATTAACTGGAAGCCCCACTCTTCTTTTGACCAAATAAGCAAAAACATGTTGCCTAGATAATCTAATGACTGCCAAGTTTTATGTAATGATTACTCATTATGATAAAATCTGAACATGTAGGCAGAAGATAAATAGAACAGTCGTTAATGCCAATATTATTTAACCAAAAGTTCACCTTGGATAGGAGATAAAAAGTCCAAGTCAAGACAGCTGCTGATGTTTCATGTCCAGCTATAAGCATTGTCATAAGGTCATCACGGAGTTGCTTGCTAGAAACCTGCAATCCTTTTGTGAGAAAATTTACTTCTACTGATACAGTAACTACTGTGAAAACTAAGTACGTACATCATCCCCTGAGGCCAGCAAGAAGTGAAGAATACTTGGATCTTGCTCATTCACATATTCCTCATGAAACTGTAGCTCTTCCTCATCTACCATCCTCTATGCATGGCACCACAAAACATGAGGAAAATTACGACTTAGTCATGACAAGTTGAACTTCAGTTTTTAGGCATAATATAACATAGACAGCTACATGTTGAATATGAGTGATGCATTCATATCCAACTTGGTGAATTGAGCACATTTAATAAAAAATTTAACCAAATGAACACAAAAGGGGTTTAATGCACCAAAGCTTCTAAGAAGCTTTTAATGCGTCAAGTTAAACATTATGCTAATTATTAAACTCAGCAGCCTTTGAAGCTAAATTCAAACCAAATGGGATTTTCACAAAATAATGAAACCAAAGTGTATCCCTTGAACAAACAAAGACAATGCTTTAGTAAGTGATGCAAAAGAACTTAAAGTCTATAAAAGAAATAAAAGAGGAAAGATTAGTCAACCACAAGTTTTAATTTGGTGGAATGAAGATTAGGAATTGAGTTGACATCAAAGATAAGTACTAAAATTTAGATTATATTAGGATTCCTTATTAGATAGGAAGTAGTAGTAAATTAAATATGTTATTCTATTTTAGATATGTTATCCTAGTTGTTCAGGACTTATAAAATTTTTATTAGAACAGGATTTAAATTTGTTACGAACCCTTTCCTACTAGAATAAGGGTTCTAAAAACTTCTCTATAAATATGTGTGCATTCAGCCCTTCAATAACAAACAATCTGAAATTTTTCTTCAAACATGAGTTTCAACTAAAAGGTGTGATGCATTATTCTAAGAGTAATTCTTAAACTTTAGGAGTGATTCCTAGTTTCCCACCTTCCATTCTTTGTGTTCACCACAAAATTCCAGCAACCAAAATCCTAACTTCCAGCATATTGAACCTAAAATACCAGCCTAATATCATTCATATTTTTAATTTTGTGAGTTTTAACTACTAGTTAATAATTCTTCTATTTGTCCTACATCAATTTGGTATCAGAGTTTTGGTTCACGATGTCGACACGTAGCAGAAGGGCATATAAAGGAATATTTAGTGACCAAGAGTGGGATGAAATACTTCAAAGAGTTATAGAAAGATTGGACCTTAGTGACCTCGATCACTAGGTAGTCCAAGAACTAGTCCTAAAAACAATATCAGACAACAAACTACATTTGATGGTAAGGGTGGAGAAAGTGAAATCCAGACGAAGAGGTTGATACTAATCAACAGCAAATTGGTTGCGGGTTACTGGTTGTGAGAGAACGAGGGTAAAAATTAGAGGCAAGATTAAAGAAAGAACCTACTCTGATATCATGATATGAATGAAGAATTGAGAGAAATTGAGAAGAAGGATTGTGAGAGCTTATAGAAGTCAGCAGCTCCCCCTTGGTTTATATAGATTATCATATATTATAAGGTAAATTACAATTATAATCCCAAAAAATCCTCCTCAATCAAATCACAATCATAATCTCCAAAAATCCTCTTAATCAAATCATAGTCACTAACACGTACAAATCTGAATATAAAAACTTGAAAAACATGCCAAATGTGATTTTCCATGTTTATAGGATGGAAAATAAAATTACCTTGCAAATTGCAATTAGTTCATCAAGTTTATCATTGATCAATTTGAGAGCTGTTGTAACTTTCTTTTGACGTGGAGATATGTCCTTCCATATAGGAATCTCCCATATCGGAATGGGTGCAACACTTCGATCTTCCGCTTCTCTCAAAACAGTGTAGACAGCCTATTCTAACCAAAAAATTCAAGCATATCAATCTATTAACCATTGGAATGCAAAAATAGTAACAATTCCAGTGTAGATCAATATAATTTTGATTAGAAATTTAGAAAAGGAAATGTTAAACTATGAAGAAGAAACATACCTCAACTATCCCAGTATCATTTGACAATGAATCAAATTCATAATTGAAAACTGCCTTGCCAATAATATCCAATGTCAAGTGAGAGAAAAGTGACTCCATCTCAACATCTTCTCCAACAGATGCAGCTACGTCTAACTTATTACAAAGTCTCTCTGTTGCTTGTCCAAATAAGCTAATCATGGCTTCTACATACTACAAAAAGAAAACAAATAAATAAAATGAATTAAGAAAAAAATAATGAAAATTAAAACAATTAGAGAAGGAAATTCCAAAAACAATCCAAGTGAAGCAGTCATATGTGATGTATGGTGATTCATATTTATCGTTGCCACAAATTTGGCAATCTATATACCATTAAAAGTAATCTTTTTACTTTTTTCTATGTCTGTTTCTTATATATAGGAATTCAAAATATGGAAACTAAACACTCTTCTTCGATGTTTTCATATGGCAACAAAAGTTATCAACTAGTGAGCTAATTAAAGAGTCATCAACTTTTTCCAATCACTATAACATAGAATGATAGAAGCAACAAAGTTATAAGTATATGATGATACTTTTTGATGCAATGCTGGAACTATAGCACGTCGTCGAACACGCCATACTTCCCCATCGGCTGGGATAAGTCCTTTTCCCATGACAAAATCTAGTATTTCTGCCAAGATGCCCTACAAATGAATTGGAAATCAGGAAAGCTCCTATTGACATCAAATACCAAAAAACAATGTGAAAAGATCATTAGTATTACCTTTGAATAAGCCTTTGAATTGTACGATGTGAAAAGAACATTAGTATTACCTTTGAATAAGCCTTTGAATTGTCTTTTAGTATACGTTTGGCAATTGAAGGATCAGAGACAATTAGAAATGACTGCAAGCAATAAGTATCAAATAAAACTCCATAACTTTCACATCTAAGTACTGAGAAGAGTGGTTCTTAAAAAAGAATATTGACACAAGAAAACAAACCTTTGGTCCAAAAGTCAACCTAAAAATGCCACCATATGTAAGGTAAAGCTCGTACAGGGGTATGAAGAATGCCTCATTTCTAATAGCACTAATTGCTCCTTTAGCCTCTGGAATTTTTGAATAATCCTTTCCAGAATCAAGCCATTTGAATAGGAACTCCAGAACATCATCTGGAATTCCAATTTTTGACAATCCGTTCTTCAACGAAGACAGAAGACTGATTCATAAATCAAATGAGAAGATAAGCACGTAGTCAATCAACTATAACAGAGTAAGATTATGAGGGAATCTAATGAAGATATAGGAAAAAATAACACCAATTATGGTAATAATTAATCAAATATGAGGAAAAGAAGTTTTAGAAGTCAAAATGATGTCGTTACTCTTCTTGAGGGGCCTGGTTTCAGTTCAAAACAAGCATACATGATTGCAGTTTAAAGTGAAGAAAAGCCGAACAATTTCCATTTCCTAATTTCAAAGTGAAAAACATTGAGATAAATGGTGCAATATTCTTCGCGTCCATTTCTTTAAAAAATACGCCATATATTAATCCACTATAGTTGGATTCATAAACCAAAACAAAAAATGCCAACAAAAAGGTTTCTTTGGTTCATGGAGCAGCAGAAATTCAGAGTTAAAAAAACAAAGAAGCATATTTGCTTGTTCATCAGACAGCGACTACATAATCATCGATAAAACAGAATCAGCAATACCCAGAACGCTGCACGGTGAATTCACCCGAAGCAATCCTAGCAGATAATTCAGCATTTCGTTTCTCATCAAGAAGTTTGTCCACACTCTTACTCTCGACTGATTCGGGCTCTCTTCCATTCGAAGAAGCTAATGCAACCGTAGCAAATTTAGACTTTCCCTCTGTTTTCCCTACGCTCAAGAAAAGAGACCAAAAAAGAAGCAAAATCCAAAACATAGAGAAGAAAGAAAAAGGTTATCGGGTTATGGATGTAATGACCTTTTCATAAGGTAAAATTAACGTCACGTTCGGAGAACTCAATACCGTAATGGATTGCGGAAGACGAAGATGGGTTTTTTACTTGAATTCTTTTACCAGGAAACTTTGGATGGGAGAAACGGGTGGAAACTG
>JANZXP010000007.1:9879961-9896924 GCA_027576715.1 Erythroxylum flavicans | reverse complement strand
GAGTGGCGATGCCATACGCAAAAAGGAAGAAACTCATAGAATGGCAGAGGCAAATAGAACTTTTGCACATTTTCGTTGATCCATGAACATGATCTATATAGACACATAGACTCGTGGAGCCATACATCTCGATCGGAAAAGAATCAATAGAAAAAGAAAAAATCAAAATTGATCGCTATAGTCTTTTTTTTCATTTTATCTATTTTAGTTAAATGAACTTGGAAAAATTGTTGATGAAAGTTTTCCATTTTATAGTTTATATATATATATATATATATAAATTATGTAAATATATTTAGTGTTGTGATGTAATTATTATCTATTATATGATAAAATTGTTAGATTGTCCTTAATTTTATATTTATATGATGAATAAATAATCTTTTTCATATTAATTATGGTTATTCTTTATATATGAAATATGTAAAGAGTAATATCAATAAAAATAAACAAATTATTATTATTTTAAATTTCTATTATTATCATTTTTGGAGACAGAGTTGACGTAAAATTATAAATTATATAGTACAATATATTGAAAGACTATTTTGTAATTTTAAAAAATTAAGGGACTAATTTATAAATTTAAAAAATTACCCGAAACGGTACCTGATATTGACCGGTACTAGTAAAAACTGTACTAGAACCAAATCTGGTACCGGTACTGGTACATTATTCATAACTTTTGATTGAAGATATTTCAAACAAAGTATATTTATTAAATAATTATTAAAAAATTTAAATAAAAATAAATTAAATAATCAAAATTTATTAATCATTATTTTTATTTAATTTATTAATTAAATGCTATATTTAATTATGAAAAATAAAAACATAAAAATATTTTTTTATAGTTTTAAGATATAAAATTAAAAAATCAAAATTAAAACCTAAAATAAATAAATTCAAATAATAAGTTTTTATTATACAAAAAATTTAAACCTGTGATAGAAACAAACATGAAGAATAGCAAAACAGCCGTATTTTTATTTATATAAGGTGGTTTAATGAAGTGTGACAAATTGAGAATCGTAAAATCGTAAACAAGAGAGGCTAGAGGATTCCGGTTTTGAAGGGTTCCTTCCTCACCTCCTGTCGTTGAATCCCCAGACATGACCCTCAACCAGTTTGCTATGGTATCGTAATTTCTCTCACTTTTTACTCTTATATTTAAATCTTTTACACATACATGTGGGATCTCTTGTTATGCTCACTGCCTTTTGCTTTATCTTTTTTTTCTCTCTCTTTGGTGCCTATGAGGCGCACTTTATGGTTTGTTCAAGATATTGGCTTGATGAAGATGTGTTCTCCTTGTGATTGATTATTGTTCTGAGAACTGTTTGTAATTCTTACCAACCTTCTATTATCGGCAATACTAAGTACAGTTGATACCTTTTAGTGGAATTAAAGCACTAAGATCTTGACTATTCATTTGTTGTTTATTTTGGAATATGTTCTTTTGTCATACATATTGTTGAAAATTTCTTTTCGTATGTTCCTTCTGCAAACTTAAAACAACGAAGTTTGAAGTACTTGATGCAAAGCTTGTGAAGAAATACTGAATGAATTGATAATTGATGGACATTCAGGTGGAGGAACTGGCATTTCTTGTGAAGGACAATCTTCCTTGCAAACATCTTGTGCTTTCCATGGAAGAGACACTTGTTAACTTCCTTCAGGATGAAAACAGGTAGTGTAATCTCTACTAGTTTGATTTGTGTTAGGAATCTGGTATGAAAATAAGAATGAGAAAAGAGGAAAAGAAATGGATTAAAGAAGCCAATACAAGGGATTGGTTTGGTAGTATTCGAGAGACTGCCCCACTCCTTCTAACAATTGTTTTACAGAAAATCCTCTCTGCCCTTTTAGTCTTTCTTTTGTCTTTTATACTATCTATAAACATTCTAGAATGATTTTCCTGACATTATGTAACTAACTAGCCTCCTCATCCTGACATTTTGTAACCAATTGGCCACCTCATTCTATTCTTTTGCCTTTCCTAGTTTAGGTGTGCAGTATAGGAGGTCTATCAATTTGCGTGTCGTGTCGTGTCGTATCAATTTGCCTCATCCGTGTCGTGTCGCGTGTCGCGTGTCCGTATCCATGGTACATAGCATCAAGACCTTCAGGAGGTAAGGTAGTGTAGATTATATCAGTATATTCAGCCCAAAGTTTCATAAAACTAGAGTAAAAATCAGAAATAGATAGATTATCCTGTTGGAGAGTGGATAATTCATGTTCAAGCTGGAATCTATGAGCAGTGTTTTGCTGACTATAGATTTTCTTTAGGTAATTCCATTCAAGACGATGTTAGGTTTGACAGATCCTATAGTCCAAGCCATAATTTGAGCATCCTTGATCTCCCACTTGGCATATTCGTTGGTGTCTTTTTCGGGAGCCCTCAACATGGCCTCATAGATCTTTGCCTTTGACAATATCTTGAATTGGAATCCTCAGGCTAAGTAGTTTTTGCCATTAACGAACCAAGAAAGAATCTTATTTGTCTAAAAGAAATTAGGCTGCAAGAACTTGATCAAGATAACTAGTAACAAGAGACTGAACTAGGGCTGTGTAGAGCAAGTGAACAAGACATGAAAATTCAGAATTGAGGCTCTGATATCATGTCAAACTTAGAGAATTTTGAGCACCAAAATTCCGTGTTTATTAGAAGAAAACATTTGTATATATGTACAGGTGAAATCCTACCTCCATAAGGAATATACAGGAGGAGACCTATCTAATAAGGAAGAACTAAACATCAGTTTCTTTAACATAGAGTTGACCTGAATAGGAAAGTACATAAAATACATCAATTGCATTAACAAATCAGCTAATTAAATCATAAATCAGTAGCTAAGTCTAAATCTTTTGACATGTAGACCTACCAGCGTCAATTGGAGGGGGGTATCAACATTATTAACTGTCAATTATGACAACTAAGACATTAATAAACATTTGGCAAAGGTTGATTTTATGCAGTCTTGTCAAGGCTGATTTCGTACAGTCTTGTCATGGCTGATTTCGTACCTCATCCAAGGCTGATTTTGTACATTCTGTAACAACTATAAAGATTTGAAAATCTTTCCTTAAGTAGGATTTATTAGCTGTAGAAAGATACATATCTAATAGCTTAGCTACTTTTAAGGACTGAAATTCAGCTTACACTTGTATATAAATTGGCCTTGTTTGACAATCAGCGGATTGCATTAGTTGTTAACTGATTCTATCAATAGTTAGTTGATAGCTGATTATATTAGTTGATTTGACCAGCGGATAATATTAGCAGTTTATTAGAGATGTTTGGTAAATTTAGCTGTTTAATATTAACTGTTTATGTGACTTATGAGGGCATGATTTTTAAAAAATATTATAAACTATTTTGTAGAATATTAAAGAAGGTTCATTTTTCATAATTAATAAATGTAAAAAATTTCTAAAGTAGTATTATCTAGTGTTTTTTGTAATTCTAAAATTGCATGTATCTTTAATTTTTTTGGTAGATCAAATTTAGATTGGCATAATATAGAAAAATTAGGAGTCAATTTTGTAATTAACTACGACTAAAGAATTTTAGAAAAAGAGAGAGATATAACCAAAATTTCAGTAAAGTTTTGAGGACTAATTTAAATAAACTATTTTCTTTAGAGAAAGAAATTATAATATAAATTAGAAGAGTAATAGAAAGTTATAGGTGAACAACTATGGTATTTACAGAACTGAGAATATAGGTGAACAACTATGCTGTTGTCTTCCATGAACTTAAAAGCCCTTCTTACATGAGGTTTCAGGCAAGGTTATAATAGTCATTAATGTACATTTTATATTAGCTAAAGGCCAAACGATGGTAGGGAGGAGCTTCTAATAACTCAACTGATTGGGTTCAATCAGTTGATTACCAAACATATTTATTAGCTGTTTGACAGTAACTAATTGGGTTAAATCAGCTAACCCAAGCAGCTGATTACCAAACATATTTATTAGCTATTTGATATGTCAAACATCTGAAACTTTTCAGTCAGCCAAAAAATAGCTGATAAGCTATTCACCAATCGGGACCATTGGAGTTCCCCATCGAAATGACACAATTATCTGGTCTCTAAGTTGTCAGTTTCTTCTTCTTTCTTTCTAATAAATCACATTGGAACTCAAACCTGGGAGGATTTTGTCCTTTGAGATAATGCTTATTGGCAACCTCTATTATTATTTTTTTGAAAAGTAAGTGATTGGTATTTATAGTGTAATTTATTTGTTCTACCTAAATTGATAGTAACACATAAAATCAACAGACGACTTAATTTTATTTGAGTAGTTCTATAGTTCCTATGTAGGTTTATTTTGAGTGACACTGTATAAATTCCCTAATTAAATTGCTAACAAAATGCGTCTTTTGATAGTTAGAGTTGATAATTTGTTTGCTAACTTTTCCTAGCTGCATATATTGTATTTCTTGAAAACTGGATGCACATCTTTTCACTTTGTTCCTATCTAGTTGCTTATAATGAATTGTTTGATTGTAGTGATGTGGTCCTTGAATTGGAACCAATGAATTCTTACAGCCGTCTTCTGTTGCATCGTCTGGCAGACATATTTGGGTATGTTACTCTGAATGTTTGTTTGCTTCTAAGTGATGTTCCTAAGAAGTGAGTGTCATATAAGTTTATTGCAGGAGTCGGTTTCTTATGATATGCCATTAATATAGTATGCTTGTTCTCTTTACTAGATTTGCCCATTTATCAGTTGGCGAAGGTGATGATCGACACTTAATTTTAGAGCGGTGCCTGGAGACTTCAATGTATGAGCAGCATTCCTTATGTCACTACTAGGTCACACAAGAATAAAGTAGCTTAAGATATCACATTTTTTGTGGCCTTGTATCCTACGTGGTCAATTAGCTTCAACCTAATTGTGGTCTGACATTTGTACTATCTACCTAATCCTTAGAATACAAGTGAGATGCTTTTTTTTTTTGCGGCCTTAAGATTGTATAGATGATTGTTAACCCACTATGTTGCCATTTCTTTGTTTTCTTTGCATAATATTGAAATATGGGAAGCTTTAAATTACAAGGCTATGGGGTCAACATTTTTTCTTTTTTGCTTCGAAAATATTCATGGATTTTATTCTCATTCTTATCTTGTGTTGTGCAGACCGTCCATCCTTGTTAGTGACATCTTGTTCCAATATGGGGAACCTGAGGCTGAAACATCACCCCAATTGTTGAGGAAAAAAGATGCTTCTTCAGGTAAAATCTTCCTGTCATCAAAATATACATGCACCGTTAGCGTCTTCCTTAAAAGAAAAATATGTTGGTTACCTTGATGAATTGGCTTATAGCATTGATTAGTTTTTTGTAATCCTCATATGGGAAAGTGTTTGAAAGGCAAGAAAGCATATGACTCAGTCAACTCCACTTTGCCTTGAACCAAATCGATAAATGGTCTAAAGCTGTTGTTAGATTCCTTTTTCTTGAGAAGTTCAGAGTCATTCTGCATTGAATAGTATCTTACCACTATCCTCTGGGCAGTTGAATAGTATATTTATCCTCATATAATCTTCTGTACAGCCATGGTGACCTAACTGCCCTCTTGGCAATTGAATCATCTAGTTTTCATATACTCTTTTTATACTGCCCTATCTCATATCTATCAGTTGATATGTCTTTACTGCAGAAGAGTTAATTGAGACTATGAAATGACTTGTTATTGGCCAAGTTTCAGCCTGGCTATATGGTAATACAAACAAATAAAATGTTCTAAAATTAGATAAACTATTCCTTTATGGAATAATTCTTAAAGCGGCTTTCACTACTACCATTTATACACTTTGGAAGGAGTGAAATAACAGAATTTTTACACACAGCAATTCATTAATTTTTCAAAAAAAAAATTACTTGAGTAATTTTTCTACATAGGATCATAACGTAACAATAATAGATCTTTTTAATACTCTTCCTTAAGTTGAATCATACATGATTCAAATTGTTATACATAGTCTTAATTGCAGTTACAGACAAATAATTTAGTACATTTTTAAACTTCTTTCAAATTTTCTTCAACAAATTGATGTCAAGCATGCCCAATCAGCATCAAGACAAAACTCTCCCAACAAACTAGTTGCAATCCCATCCAATTTGTTATGAAATTCCCCCAACATTATGATGGTAAGCTCGATGAATTAGAATAAAAACTAAAAGTGGAAATATACCAACTCTAGGGTTGGATTCTTCACACTCTTCTTGCTTGGGAAGAGATTCATTGAGGCACACTTGAGCTCTGAGTCAATGCCATCACACCAGCAACATGTACCAAAATTTTTAGTGCCAAACTACAAATCTTCGAGGTGAAATGAAATGAAATCTTAACGCAAAAACGAACAAAAATAGGTTTCAGAATGAAATGAACAATGTGAACAGTATGATGATGATACTGTTCTCCTTGAATAGTGAATCGTGCTGAAATAGTGTGTGAACAATCTCTTTGCTTTTGTTCCTTTTTTCCTTCTTAGCATTTGACTCCAATATCCAGTAGAAATTGAAAGAGAATAGAATGGCTTGTTATTAACTTGGTTTCAGGCTATTTGTTTATAATAGTAGGATAATAAAATGAATTCTGATTTTCCAAAACTAGGATATCTAAATTATTCCAATATAGAATACTTGGCAAATATTCCTATGTAAGATGATCAATAATATTCATTAGATCTCTATAAGAGAGAGTCCTGATTGGTATTCTGATGCTTGATTGTAAGGAACTTCACAATGGAAATAGCTGTCAATTGATCACCATGAACAATTTCTGTGGTTGGCATTCTCCTGGTTATCTAAAATTAGTGGATAGAAGGAAGGATTAGGAGGAAAAAGTGTTTGGGGATTGGAAAGAAGGGACCAAGCTGAATAATTAAAAAAGAGTTGAAATTTATGGTTTCATATCCTATACTTCTTTATGCGTCATGCAATGGTTCCCTCTTGTCAAAACTTTTGATTAGGATGGATTACAGTCCTAGGGCAGTAGACTTAGCAGTATATATGTAACATAATTGTACTTCCTTTCTCTGTTTGAATAAGATTATAAGATCCTACATGTGTCTTACTGGCGATATACACTTGATCTTGGCCACCACAGTCTGAATATCCCTGCACATCTAGACATGATGAGTTCGTCAATCACCATAGCGTTTGATGCAATAGATTCAAGGTTCTTATAAAAGCGGAAGATGCTATAGATCTTTTTTATTGCCTTCGATTTGTCTTATGGGAATTGCTACATCTGATGCATAGGATTAAAATAATTAAAAGCCCATAGATAGGATAGTAACACTTATCACAAGCAATATGCTGCTTTTATGGTGACTGTTATCATAAGAAACATACTGCTTTTATTTCACCTCTTTTGTTTAAACTATGTGAAAGTCTGATCCTGCAACTACTTGTGAAGCCTGTACCCTTTTGCAAGACCACATAAATAGTTGTACCATGCTAAGGCCGGTGAACTTTGTATACTGAGTCAATTATTTAAGGTTTTTGAGTTGGGAGACCAGGCAACATATGGTATGACTGAAACAATTTTCAAAGCTGAAACGCTTCACTGGGCTGTCATTTTTTTTACCCCCTGAAACATGGAACTGAGTTGGTGCTTCTTATATGTTCCCTCTTCTAGAACTTCAGATCTATCAGGATTGTACTCTTCTAGCCTGTCATCTCTCTCTCTGCTGGTCTAATTATGTAAAAAATGTAAAGGTAGTATTTGGAAGACCCAACTGTTATGAAGGAAACAGTTTCATTAAAAGTGCTGAACAAACAACCTGGTGATTGCACTACATTTGCTTTTTGAAATTAGTTTACATAATATTATTCCAATTGAGCTGAGCATTGCAACCTAACAAAAATTCGTGTTTTATTCAGTGTCAAACTTAAAATCTCCCTCTCATACACTTGAGGAGCGACAAGCAGCGTATATGCTTGCTCGTGAGCGCATTTTTTCGTTTGATGTGGATGAAATGAGAGAGACCGTCAAGCGAAAGCCACGGAGTGTTCCTGTGGTTGCTCAGCGAATGATTGCTCATGCTTTGGGCAAGAAGATGAGTCCATCAAACCGAGATAGTGGTGTAAGGGAATGTAAAAAATCGGAAGTAGTGACCAATGAATTGAGCACTCCAGCTAAGGATAAGCTTAATTCAAGTTCTAGCTTGGAAGCTTTTCAAGAGATCATTTCACTTCCTTGCAATGCTTCTGTAAGAGCAAATAGTTGGCATAATACGAGTACATCATCATTAGACCAGAAGGAGCAGGGCCAAGAGCGAGGGGAAAAGAACTGTACGCAAATTGGCAAGGCTCATACCAGTTCATGCGGTTCGGATGAGGATTATACAAAAAAGGAACACCTAGGAGCTGCAAAGCGTATGTTTGCTCATGCCTTGGGACTACAGCCAATGCGTAGTGGTCCACATCTGAAAGGAAGTGCAAAAACAACTTAACGGCTGAACAGGTTTTAATTATTAACTGATTTCTATAAGCTGGATTCGTGCCGTTCGATGGCCACTTTCAAGTTACAAAATTTTAAATTCTAGTCAATGGCCTGTGGCATGGAAGCTAAATGATGTTTCTGCAAATAACTGAGAAGATAATTTGGTGGTGTGGTGGTTTCAAGAAATTAGACACAACGAAAAGTCATCTTCAATCAATGCTGTGGTGTACAGAAACAACGTCATGTTAAGGAAAGAAGCCCGTGAGATATGAAGCAGGCAGCCAGGCGTTGGGTTTAATAATTATGACGCTTGTCAATGCTCATGTTGCTGTACATATTTATCTCAAGTTTAGCTATCTAATATTCTTACTATGTATATACATACATAAGGATTGTTTTGAGAAATCAATGGTAGCTGTGATGGAGTTTTGAATAATTTGCGTTTGAGAGGTTTTGCGTGTAAGTTGGGGAAAATATTTGTCAAATGAACTTGATTGGAAACTATGATTTGATGTGGGTAGATATATTCTTCTTGCCTTAATTGTGATATCAAGGTGCAAGTGACATTACAAATCCCTTTAAAATATTCAACCAGAAGCATAGGCCAATTCCGAAACTTAATTACTCGTCAAGAGTTATTGACGTCAAATTTTCCAGCTTTAACATTGGTAAATCTTTTACTAATGTTTTAAAAATGGGATTAGAAGTTAGATTGTTATAGTTTAAAAGATTAATTGATATTAGTCTGTTATAAAATTAATTAATTAATTTTAATTTATTAATTTATAAAATTGACTGATTAATTAATAAATTGATCGATTTTTAATAACAGAAATTATTAAAGTAAATTAAACTGAAAATTTAAAAAACGAACTTAAAAATTAGATAATTGAAGATTTTTACTATAAAATTAACTTTTAATTATTGTTTTTTACTTGTAATACAAAGTGTGGATACTTTTATAAATAAAATTTATTTTAAAATTATGCAATTGTTATTACGTAATCAAGACAATTTAAGTTATTTATTAACGTACATAATTTATTATAAGAAGTAATTTATATAAATGAAAATTATAATCTATTAATAAATTAATTAAATTAGCTAAAAAACAAAATTTAACATATAGAATTACTTTAAATCTTTAAATTATCATTCTACAGGTTAATTTAGATGTTTTGAAATAATTAGTTGACAATATTTTATATGTAGTCATGTAATTTGTAGCAACTGTTTCTTAGTGTTATTGAATATTGAGTTATACACTGAGGAAGAGGGGATCAAATCTTCTCTTTTTGTAAATCAGTTCTATTAAATCTTATCCACATATTTAAGTGAGACTCACATAAATACGTAGATAAAATTAAATGACACAAAGTTGGAACACACTAAAATGCAAAGAGGATTTCATGTGAGGAAGAGGGCATGTGAGAAATGAACTCTGCTTAGCACTCTCACATTTCCTAGAGAAGCAAAAGCTTCTTCCATTCCATCCGCAACACATAGTGATAGAAAAACTCATATTGTCACCTATTTAAATCCCTCAATACTAGGCTAGTTGATGTGATGCATTATGTAATATTTCGAGTTCAACTAATCGGCTAATCAAATGGATCATTTTAGAGATTTCATAGAATGAGCAACTCAATTGGTGATAATGGGCAGGTGCTACGATTACCTTGGATTAGAATTCAATCTTGATAGGCAGGCAATCTTGTTTTTATAAGTGATGCAAAGAAGAGCACGCTAAGTACAATTGAACCCATAATATTAGTAGGTGACGACATAAGTTGAAATCATACTTATTAACCATATAATAATAATTTCATGTTACAAGTTCACCACCATACTAATGCCCCAATGTCTATATAAATGTCCAAATACATAATTTTCTAAGTACGCGAGAAAAATGAGATCAATTAGACAACTTTGATTAACCCTATCTAGATTTACTCATGCTCACTTCTTTACCTTTTTTCCTTTTTCTTGGGAGAGGAAAACAATGAGAACGTGAGCATTACATTCAACGAGAGAAAAACATTTTTACCCGTGACAGATCATACGTCAAAAAATTCCTTTTATTTTGAAAATCATTTTGGTTTATAAAAATAACTTGTAAGTTGACTACCTATGTTCACATATAACCATGCATACTGACATATCAACAACATTCTAAGACAAGCACCACCCACTTCACATTAATGTTTAAGCAAGACATTTCACCATAATCATCAAAGTACAAGTTCATCAATCACCATAATTATCAACAACGCACAAGTTCATCAATATATTTTAACAATACATAATTTCCTTAAACAAGCAACACCATATCAAGCCCTATACAACTTAATTTGATTACACATTCCCTTCATCAAATTTTTATTTATTTTCATTAACTTTTTAACATAGAGATCCTTATTTCATTGCATAAGTCATCTCACTTAGATCTTTTGCCTAAGCTACCTCACTTAGGTTTTTGTTTAAGGAAATTTTGCCCAAGTTAGCTTAACTAGGTCTTTTACCTAAGTCACCTCACTTAGGTAATTGTTTAAGAAAATTTGTCCAAGTCATCTCACTTATGTCTGTTGCCTAAACCACCTCAATTAGGTCTTTTTTTAAACAAAATTTTTTTAAGTCACCTCACTTAGGTCTTTATTTAAGAAATTTTCCTAAGTCACCTAACTTAGGTCTTTTTCCTAAGCCACCTTACTCAGATATTTGTTTAAGAAAATTTGTCTTAGTCACCTTACTTAGGTCTTTTGTCTAAGACACCTCACTTAGGTCTTTGTTTAAGGAAAATTACTTAAGTAACCTCACTTAGGTCCTTTATTCATTTTATTTAATCAATCCATTTATTATCAATTTTTTACGGAGGGAACTTCACTTCACTACACATTTTCAAACAAACAACCAATTTTCACTCTAGTAAAAAGTTTAAGGCACATGTTATAAAATTTTCATACAATTTAATAATTAAGACAATATTCATACATAATTCATTGTATCCTTAGATTCTACTTCATGATTTCATCGCCTATATATCTTCCACAATGGTGCCAATTTGCTCCCGAATTGAAAATCCATTTTAACCAACTTGTAATAGGTACCTCACATAAATGTGTAATTGGCTCCAGTTTTGCTATTATGGCATTCTTCTCCATTTCTTATCATTTTCGAACTTAAATTTATCTTTAATGCCTTCTATAAAGTTATTGTCCATCATGTTAGCTTCCTATTAACTTCAGTCTCTCCATGATCAAAAAAATACAAAGAAATTTGCAGTTAAATATGATATCTTTCCTTAAATTGTTACCAATAAGATAATGAATTAAACATAAGAAAACATCAAATAATTTATAAAAAATGTTATATACAAGTGCGAAAGTAGAAACTAGTTTAGATCTTACAAACATTAAAAATATAGACTTATCAAATTCTCTCAAACTTAACTCATGTCTTGTCCTCAAGCAATTAAAAACAAGAAACAATCTAATTAGACTAACTACGACAAAAAATAATTTCACTTTTATAAGCTTACAGTGGCATTCGGTATATACCAAAAGCCTTTTAAACCATTAGGTGTCCCTAGTGGAGGAGTTATAGTCTCTTGAGGTTTTACTGAATGATACCTACAAATATTAACCTAAAAGCATTAGTTAAATTTTTTTTTTGAAAAATCAAGCATTAGTTAACTTAGTAGTTAATAACACAAGATATGCATATTCAAGCTTTAATTGAATTACAAAAATTAAAGAATATTTCTTAAATGAATCACTTTACAATCAAGACAATGCAAATTCTTTTCCACCTCCTCCTAAGCTCAAGTACTTCAATTTGACATGTGCTTCACAAGGTGTCACTTTCAAAATTTTAGTTTAGGTACACTCATAATCTTCATATGAAATTGAACTTAGCATAGGCCGGAATTTGACATGTGCTTCACAAGGTGTCACTTTTAAAATTTTAGTTTAGGTACACTCATAATCTTTATATGAAATTGAACTTAGCATAGGCTAGAAAGTTATCAAATCTCCATTACTCTAATAAATATATATAAGTAAAAATCAAAAGGTCTTTGAATTTGATTATAATTAGGCCAAAAGGGATAAATAGGTTAAAAAAAGGAAAGGAATATGGAAAAATAAAAAATTCAAAATTAGTAGAGTAAGTAAATTAAAAAATGATAAAAAATATCCACCAACACTTCATATCTTGGAAAAAAAACCCCTCTTCCTTCATTGTTTTCAAGTACAATAAAACCATTTCAATAAATTTTCTTCACTTTTTCCCTTATTTTTATTTATTAGTTTAAATTGGTATGACTTTACCTTCTTGAAATTGCCATCTCAAACACATTATTATCTCTCCCACACTTAATTCTTTGCATACCATACCCAACAATATAAAATCACAATTAAGAGCTCAACTAATCATAAACTAGGGTGCAATTACTTATGTTTATTTTAGAATCAAGGTTCATTTGGAAAGGTTACAAAGAAGAAGACAAGAATTTACTATAAAATTGAAAGGGTTCCTAAATGGTTAAATGTATAAAAAGTATGCAATTAGGATCAAACATGAATCCTACGTCCCTTTATCATTGTAATGCTCTTTCATATCTTATACATAATCTCCAAAACATGGAATTCAAGTTCTAGAAGTTTAAATTCAAAGAAGATACCTGATAGGTCTATAATTTTCATGTTATTGTGGTTACACTTCTATAACATGTTTTATATAGATTATATATATATTTTTATGTTTAGTTCATTATCATATAGGTGATGGATTTGAGGAGTAAACGTGAGATCTAATGCAACTTTCTCTATATATTTTTCCAATTAAGAGATTTTGGAGCCAATTAGAAGATTAAAAGATGGACAACCACTTTGTAGAAGACCTAAGAAGTCAATTCTAGTTTGAAGATGTTGAAAAGTGGAGACGTTGGTGGAACAGAACACAATAGGTAGTAGGGATACTAATAAGATAAGTACCTATCTTTCACATATATCGAGGGAGTTAAGAAGAAGAGCAAAATTGACACTAGAGTTAATTCCTATACAAGTGCTGAACTTATATAGATTTTTACAAAGATAAACAATATAAAATCAGCATTGGTTATAACTTGGTGTCAAGGGCGCTAGTTATATATAAATTTATGATGGGTTAGAGTTGAAGTTAGTCTAATGTTGTTTCTCAGAAACAATTTGTAAACACATGCTATTTCTTAAGTTAAAGCATTTTAGGACTATTTTTGTAACCATAACTATAAATAATTGTATTAAAATCAACCTAGGGATTTTTCAAAAACTTTTGACAAAGTTTAAGAGCCACCTAACATTTTTTTCCCACAATTTTCATTCTTTCTTAGCATTAGAGCAAGATTAGAGGAGCCAGTGACAACTTCTATCAATCCTTTCTTTTACTGATTGAGTTAATTATATTTTAACCATAAGTGCACGGTGTAACTGTAGCTAGTATTAACTAATATGGGTTGATCCTATAAAGAATATGAATACAAGTAATAACTCTTTTCCTATGATCTAACCAACAATCGAGGTGATATTGATAAATCATATTTAAAATAAAAGAATATAAAGTCAAATTTAGTTAACATAATTCAATAAACTAGAAGGGAAAAAGAATGAAAAAACAACCAATAAAGCAACATTACCTAAAATTTAAGTCCACTATAAGACTTCTCACGTAATCAAGATTACATTAATCAATTTAATTTAATATTCATTAGTCCATGGAAATTCCTCAATTATGTTAAAAAATTTCCTAAGATTATTACACCTAGTTTTACGTTGGTTAATTAAACTCTCTCTCTAATTAAAACCCTAGAATTACATTAATCAATTTATAAATTTCACTATTAGGTTTGACCTTAATTTGGAATATTTATGCCTGCATATAATGAATCTCAGTAAAACTGAAGAACAAATTATATTAAGATAAAATCACTACAAGGTATATCCTAAGGTTCATCTAATCTAGATACCAATAAGAACTTAGGTCATACTCATAGAAAATAAAACATCAAAACTAAAGAAAAATTGAAAATCAAGGATGAAATGATTAAAATCCCTAAAATCTCTAAAAACTTCACTCTAGATTGATGAAAATCTACTCCAAAATGGTTTCCTTAGTTGTTTCTCGTGCTTTATGTTGCTATAAGGTTTCTCCTTGTGTTTCCTAATCGCCCTCCTCCTTTTTCTCTTATTTTGTCCTTTTATACTTAAAAATTAAGGTTCTAGGTAGTACACATGCATCAACATGGTCATTTTGGTGGCCGTGTTGATTAAAAATTACAAAACCCTTGAAGTCAAAAGGAACACAAACTTAAATGTCAACACGAACATTAACATAGGCATTTTGGCCTCCAAAATGAGTGTGTTGATAGTCAGGTAACTCTTTGAACTTTAAGACCTCTTATTTTTCATGAAACATGTCAACATGGGTGTGTTGCCATCAAAATGGGCATATTGGTGCCCATACTTTTCTAGCATCTCATAACTTGGTAGCTCAAAATCGCCTCAAACCTATCCCAATTCATTCCTTTTGTTCTAATAAGTGAAATATAACCTTAAAAAATGAATGAAGTACTAAAAACTAAAAACTATCAAATAAAAAAGCGAAATGGTCTAAATCTAGACTTAAAAATATGAACAATTAAGCACTTATCAATCTCCCCCACACATAAGCACTTTCTTGTCCTCAAGAAAATCAATTTCACTCTTAGCTTAATAAGAATAACTTAAGGAAAACACTTGAAAGATATTCATCAAGATTCTCCATTATTCATTCAATTGTAAAGTTCATTAAATTGTTAAGTACTTAGTTACTTGCATCAAATTATAAATCAATCCAATTCACTCTATGATTCTTCAAATTTCGACTCAATTCACATCATTCCACTTAATGCTTATAATGAACATACATGGTAAATATGCTAAAACCTTTAAACATTTTCATACCCCTTTTTAAAAACTAAACACTAAACTTAAACAACATAGGAGTGTTTAGAAGCTTGTTTGAAAAGTCACCCATCTTTTTGACGTGAGAGTAAATACCTTACCATGAGTACCCCTGGTTGCTCATCTAGGTCACTATCTGAAATTGCTACTAGCACCACTATTTGACTTCAACCTTTTTATTAGCACAAAGACAGCATAGTGAAATTATTTATGCTCGTTTATTCACATACTACTTTTTCCTTTCTTTTTCTTATGTGGGGTAATGAAAATGCTAAAAAGAATTCATATTCAAATCAATACATGAAAAAATTATACACAAGGTATCATAATGTAGATCAAGTATCCATTCTTAAAATTTATGCACTAAATTGAAATCAATTTATTCAATTGACATAAACAATTCAAATCACAATCACATTTAAACTCATGATGAATCATCCTGATCAATATCCTTTAGAAAAACTTTCCCAAATTATTTTTTATGAAGCTAATTATAAAAAAATTTGACAAACTTGAATATTAAGTCCCTCCCACACACTTAAGTTATACATTGTCCTTAATGTACAAAACATGCAAAAAAAATGAAAAATATGAAAAATAATGGGAAGAAGTAAGGATAATAGGTATTGCCATAATAATACAAGATTTCCAACCCTGTCTAATATTATTAACATGCATTTAACACCGGTGAAATCTTCTCTGCTCTATCATATAAGGGTGATGTTACATTTATAGCATGTAGAACTCTATTAAATCTTGACTAACAAAAATTAGAACCAATAGATTAAAACTATGAAAACAAATTGATCTACTATTGAAAATCCTACAAACTATTTAACCAAAACAAAAAATACCTACTTATTGCGTTACCTCCTAACCAATGCTTCTTTACAAGTCTTTTAGTGGGACTTCTCAATAAGTCTTTTTTTTTAACTTAGATCTATAATCAGCAGCTTGCTTCCACTTATTTTCCTAATTAAGGGTTCATTAGCTTGTAAATAAACCACATGTTACTGATAAGTGTAAATTGTATTATGTTTTAGGACATAGTTTGATATGTATTTAGTCGTTAATTCAATCATTTAGTATGTGTTTAGGTTAGATTTGTTAATTATTTGTGTTTTAAGTGTTTTAAGGGTTAGTACAAGCTTTTGAGCTTAAGTATTATATTTTTAAAATACCTTGATGTGTTTGCTAATGTTTAAAGGTCAATATCGAAGAACGAAGGAGTTTCAGAAGACATTCGGGCCGAAACAATAGCCTTGGACATGACCGTGGCAGAAGCTTCAGGAATGGCCCATGATCATGACTTGCATGCGACGATCATGATAGAAGGCTTAGATGCGAGCCACGATCGTAGCCTATAAGGCAACGGTTGTGACCTGCATCAGATAAATGCGCAAACACTTATGAACTTCACATTTCGAGGAATTTTTTGGATCTTTCGGACCCCGAAAAAGCCTTAGGGTTACCTAAAACATAAGAGACTATTTAAAGAACAACAAGAGAAGAAAGAAGAGC
>JANZXP010000007.1:9858347-9870135 GCA_027576715.1 Erythroxylum flavicans | reverse complement strand
TAGATAGATCTGATGTTCTTCCTCTTTCATATAGCATTTTGTACTAGGCTTTTTGGATTTATGTACAGACAGTACAGGATCATAAATATGTAAACCTTTGATTTTGATGGAATGAAATGAGGAAGAAGTTGATTTTAAAAATATTGTGGTTTCTATTACTTCTTTATTGGTAAAATTGATATGATGCCATGTGGAATGAATGTAGTGATCGCACGTAGCTCACCCTTATCATAGAATATGTACCGGAATGACCTGCGGATGTCCCGGTGCGTACTCTACGGTAAGGGGGTGCTACATAAACCCTAGTTATGGTTATTGATGTAGCTTGCAAGGATTCTTTAATTGTCTAGAGCTTTGTTGATATTTGATTGCTTGAATTTACTCTCTTTGTTGTTAATTATAGAGTTTATGCCTAACCATCACAGATTCAAACTATTATCCAATTAATAGTTTAAAAATTCTCAATTTTCCTAATTCTTAAAAGGAACTAATTATATGGCTATTATTTTTGTTTTTTTATGATCATTAAGCTAAATATTGTCTAAAATATTCTTAAATATCGACAAATAATTTAAGCTATATAAGACTAATTTAGGAAACATTAGCCTTGATGAACAAAAAATAGCATTTTGTTAATGAGTGAAATAAAATTTAAAAAATCGATCAGGTCTTTTTTGTTTCATAATTCTAATTGTTGTATCCAAATTATTGTCCTTGTCTTGCCACAGCTCTCTTAACTGCTTCCTTTCTTATTCACTCTCTCTATCTTCATTGTTTTCTAGGTAGTTATTTTCTAACTTGTCATTAATTAAGTTTAGCTTGTCTATGTTCATTCTAACATGCCATGTTCATTCATATAGCAATCCTCTTCATACTATGCACAACTCAAAGTCTCTCTAATAAAACTTTTATAAAACACTAGATAAGCTAAAAAAATCAATCCTAACTCATAAAAAAAACAGATAATGAACACATTTTGGAACAACATTAACCCATTCTGGCATAATGAAGAAAAGCATAAACAAAAACACAGAGAACCAAAACCAGAACACAAAAAATGCAGAGAATGAAGGTAGACCAAAAAAGTAGAAAACAAAAGCCCAAAGAATGAAAGCAAAATAAAAAATAGTATATAAGGTGGACGACATACCTAGATAGACAAATAATTGGAGACGACCGTGTAACAACCTAGACCACCCACTCGTAGATATTGTCCACTTTGGGTTACCCATCGAGCTAAGGCCCTCACGGTTTTGCTCTTCCTACACCCAGGAAAAGATGTCTATGGGAAAGAGGTATCCGTACCTTTATAAGGCGTGTTTTGTTCTCCTCTCCAACCAATATGGGATCTCACAATCTACACCCTCAGAGCCCAGCGTCCTCGCTGGCTCAACGGATCGGGAACTGGCTCTGATACTATTTGTAACAGCCCAGACCACTCGCCCATAGATATTATCTGCTTTAGGTTGTCCATAGGGCCAAGGCCTTCAAGGTTTTGCTCTTCTCGCACCCGAGGAAGCGCGGTTATGGGGAAGAGGTATCCATACCCTTATAAGGCGTACTTCGCTCTCTTCTCCAACCAATGTGGGATCTCACAGACCACAATAGACGATGAAGATCAACACAAAAACTAGAGGAAAAATAGATGAAAATGACGAAGATGAAGGTGCCTTTGTCTTTGTCTTAAGAAAAACATAAAAACGATGTCGTTTGATGTTGAACAAACTATGTCATTTTTGTTAAATTATAAAGATTATGGCCAATATTTGGCGAAGATTTCAGAAAATGTAACCAAATGTAGACCATTGGCGACAACTTAAGAGAAACGTAGCAAAAAGGCTAACCATTTGGTGATGATTTAAGAAAACGTCACCAAATGTAGACAATTGGTGACGAATTCAGAGAAACATCACTAAAAGGTTCATCATTTAAAATCATCGCCAAATGTAGACCATTAATGACGATTAATGACAACCGTGGCCAAAGGGCTAACCATTTGGTGATGTTTTCGTTAAAGCGTCACCAAATCAAAGGCAAATGTTATCATATATATAATTTTATGTAATATAGAAATTTTATAAAGTTTTATAGAATTTATATATAATAAATAGAGTTTTATGATACCACATAAAATTTTCATATCATATATAAAAGTGAAAAATAAAAAGTATAAATCTATGTAATATTAATTAATTTTGGGTTTATAGTTTTATAAATGTTTAAAATGACATTGTCGTTAACTAAATTTATTTTTAGACTTAAAATCATTGTCAATAATATTAAATTTAATTTTAAGAATATATATTAATATTTAATAATTATCAATAATAGTAAATTTAATTTTTAAGAATATGATATTAATATTTAATATTAATTTCCATTTTTTACTGTATTGCAATTATTTGTTAATTATATTGCAATTAATATAATTATATATGGTAATTAATATAATGATATATAAATGTATAGCTAATAATTGTAATTAGTATAATGATTTATGAATGTATAGCTATAAACAAATTTTCTCATATCTTAGTTATCATATTATTCTATTTAATCATAATTCTCGATTTGTAATATATAAATTCTATACTTTTATATATAATTTATATATTATATGCAATTTCTATAATATATAAAATGTAATATATAGGAAAATTTTGGAACCAAAGATGAAGCCAAAACAACATCATTTTATGATACTGAAAACCTAATTACGCAAAAATAGGATATAAATTATGTGGATAGAACGTGTAAACAATTAGGGGCCCAAAATAGGGCTCATTTCTATAAGTAGCACAAGAGTTCCATTACGATTGTCATCAACTGTCTAGATGAATTGGAAGGTTCGAGAGCATTTAATTGGAAATACAATTAATATCAACCTTAAAACCTACTTTTGCCTCTTTTCACCTTCAGTAAGCAGCAGTAGCAGCAGCATTAACAACTTAGGCCTTATCCAAACACACACCCGTCACTCTCCATCTTCTTCCTTTTCTAGGTAATTGTTTAACTCTGTTCAATTCTCTTGTTTCTACTTCTACTTGATCTTATGAGGATTGAATTAACTGTTAAAGCTTTTTCGTTTAACACTACCACTGTTGGTGATGATGATGTAGATTCGTATTCTTTTTAAGATGCTCATTAATATTATATGTTTTTTTTTCTGTTTCTTAGTCATATTAATTTTATCATATGAAGTTGTTTCGGTTAATAGATCACAAAATTAACATCGTTAGAATCTTGGAACAAATTTGTGGAGAAGTGGGATATTTGTGTACGTGAATGATTGTCCAAGATTTATTTCCTCATCATTTATTCTTATTTACATAGTTTCTATTATTTGTTATAAGTTCATATTTAAGATGTTCTGTCTTGCTAATGCTTCTGGTAAAAAATAATACATTATATTTATACCCATGTTCAAAATTAATGCTTGGATTGGTCACAACTACAAAGATAAGTAGTGAACTTTACCATGATTGATAAGTAACTTTGTATTAGATTTGATGACAGAAGACTTTAAAAAGTTATATGATATATGTTATATAATTTGGTTATGTATTTATGTAGTCTGTGACTGATATTTGGAATAGACAATCTATAAAAGTACTGATATTGGGTGTAATAAAAACTTTCTTTTCTTATATGAATAGGTTGTAAACTCAACTTCAACTAGTTATATTTACTTATTAATGTCCATTAATAATCTTATAAGTGTTTAAGATGTGAAAAGAACAAATTAAGCACATTGAAGTATATTATCATATTGATGTTGAGAAATTGCGACGAGATCCAATCCTAATCATAGTGGATGTTGAGAAATTGGGACGGGATCCAATCCCAATCGTAGTGGAAAAAATTTTGAAATTTTTTTATATTTTGATTTCCCAAAAATAAAGATCATTTTAATTCTATAAAATGATTAAAAATTAAATCATAATAAAGCTTGAATCTTAATTTGTACCTTATTTCAAAGCTTGATCATAATCTTGCAGTATCTCTGGAACCGTTTCTAAAATCGGTCCATCTTAACCACCCTAATCACATAAGTGTCTAGCCTCTATCGGTATCCATAGAATAGGTTGCAAGAATTTTGTAACTCTTACAGAGAGGGTTAAGTAAGGAGTGCTAGTTCCATTAGAGCTTAAGTACATTTATAATAAACTTTGTACCTTTTGGTAATTTATTGAGTTCAATTAAACTTTAATTATAATTACAAATAATTCTAATTAAATATCAATATTGGCCAAATAAGATCTCATATCTCATATTGATCGTTATTTATTAGATATCTCATATTTAATTATAAAGTTTCACAAACTTTACAATCAAGTCTAACTTGATTAAAATATCTTTGCTCTTTTCTACCCATTCCTTATGTAAGATCCATTAGGCTCCCAAATATGTTGACAATGATTATAAATTATAATTATATTTCATAGTTAGAATTAGATAAATAAAAACTCCTTTTAATTGATCTTTTTATGCTTGATTTCTTTGTATAATTCAATCCTTTCATCATACAATGTTCTGATTAGACATAAAGTATGAAATTAATGTCTACTCTATTTTGAGTTAAATCATATTAGGTCTTCACCATTAGCTATTGATTCAATTAATGACATTTATAAACTATTTACAAAATATCATTTTACCTCGCCTAAGGATTTCCTAAATCAATACTAATCAATAACAATAAAACATTCTCCCTAATTACTTTAGGGTAACGAATCTTATCTTGATCACTCAACTACCTCCATATAGTTTATGCTACATCCAATGACTACTGACTGAACTACAAATAATTAGAATATATCATAAGTAGTATCAAAACATAACAATCTCTATACAAGATAACTTTGGAGACCTCAAGTCAAAGGATCACTTATATAATCACCACAATGAGAATTGCCATAGATATATAAGTAATGTTTCAAATGAATTTCTCATATTGGGCTAGTTTAGTGAACTTGTTTTTTAATAAGCACCTACACATTTGTTTAAGTATCTTCATACTTTAGCCTATGAGATATGTTACTTCCTTCATAAAGCAAAACATAACATGCACTAGTCTTTTTACGTTATATTAATATCCAATCTTAATAAAGCAATGACTAGGAACAATTTAGGGATAATACATAAATGTAATATAAATCTCATAATTATAATCTCATTATAATTTCATTTGCAATGTATAATTGTCCTATAGACTTTATCATATACATCTTAACTAAAGATAAAGAAAGCTTTTAAATTATTTTGTCAATAAACTATAACTCATCTATTGTCTGTAAGAAATAAACTAACAATCTTCCATTTGTACTAAGTTAATTGTTTAAGCATCTTATACGGTATCAGCATATGATGATCATGTTACTATTAGGATAGTGGCTTAATGAGAGAATTCTACTAGTTTCTCTGTAGTGAGCACTTACTTAAATCTTACAACTCACATCTTAATTATCATCATAATCTAGAAAATTTTCCTATATACATTGTTAGATCTTTGATGAGATCTTAGCTCCTTTGACATGCCCAATGATTCTATTATTCCACATTACATTACCATCTTAAACAATGCAAAGAACTATATCAAGTTCATTAAAGAACTTGTTGATCCAATAATGATTTCCACTAAATGAAAAATGTATTTTAGTTTAATTAACAACTATGCTACACTGGAACCTTTTCAATCTTAAAATGATATTGTTTAAATTAAACTAAATGTTAATTAGGATTTACTTTAAAGTAATATCTTTATCATCTTGAACTCAAATATCAACTCATATATAGAATAATGGATATCTTTAATACTTATCAAGTATCTGATATCTTAAATACTAAACATCTTTAGGACATTATTTATGTACTTGGACTTAGAATAGGTGAACAACTTCCAATCTATCTCTATATATCTATTTCCCATAATTAAATTGTCACTTTTTCATATCCAACATTTGTAGCTCTTGAGCAATTATGTTTTCAACAATTGAAAATTAGAACTATTGTTCTCTGTGAGCAATATGTCTCTACATACTCCCACTAAAGAGGACAACTATTCTCCCGCTAACCTTCTTGTAGACATGATAAATTCACAATCATTTCCAAAACAAACTCTTTAAATTTATCATGAAAGTGAATTTTTCAATGTCTCCTAGCCTTTCAACTATACATCAAATGTATCAACGAAGGCACTAGTTCCAATTGGATGTACTGTCATCAGATTTGATATTTTCAAATTTCATCTTACTCCCACTACTTATCTTAAGAACCATTATCTTATAAGTATACATTGAAATAAACAATTTGTTCAATAAATTTGTAAGATTATAACCAATCTTTTAGATATCTCATAACCATTTATTACCCATTTTAGTTCTAAACTTAGTGGATAATACATGCTTTAGCTAAGCATCACATCCTTAAATCATTAACTTTGACTCTTTCAAAGTCTTAGTGTCCTATATCTAATTTGAAGTCTTGCTAATTGATTCAATTGGAACTATTGAAGGTAAGTCATTGTACTAGGCATAACTATAGGAAAAATAATATTGCATCATACAGTATCTCATATTATATTTTCCTCCTTACATAATCCATACTCTTATAGAATTTTGTTGTGAAGGTATTCGCTAGAGAATCTGATTCCTTATAGATAACCTAAAATTTAAAACTCAACAAATTGATCTCATCGAAATGTTTCAGCATTCTCAATGCTTAATTTATACTTAGATTTAAAAATTTTGAACTTTTTCAAATTTTAAATAAACATTTCATTTAACACATATGACTATATCACATAAATTCATTAGTAATATAATGAAATATAAGCATAATCCTTTTATGAATTGTTGTTATTTCTAATATATCACATGTATAAATTTAACAATTTAATACCATCATCACCCTTTCACTAAAGGTTGATTTGGTTATTCTTCAACTTGAAAAGTTTCACAAGTTTTATATTTTTCATTATCAAAATGATGCATATATCCTTGTATGTAACTTTATGATTCTCGTTATGTTGATTTAATCAACATGGCATAACAGGATCCTCTCGGTTATCTATATTTGTGTTCTTGCCACTTATATTGAGCATAAGTTTCCATTGATCCAACATATACAAACTGTTTATATAAAATTGAATCAATTACTTTTACTTAATAATCTATTTCATGTCATGCACTAAATATTATAATAATGTTGAATTTAAATTCAGTATTAAATACTCATAAGCATGAACTAGAAATAGATATGATCTCCATCATATCTCATATAGGAAAGAAAATTCATGCAATCATTTTTCTTCTCATGATAACTATTCCTATACTATAGCAAATGCCTTTAGTTGATATTTGTGTTTATGATTTTCGGAGGTTAAATTAAGTAGAACAATTTCAACAAGGTACTATACCTTTCATCTCTACTTTATGCAACCTCTTGCATCTTGCAATCATAGTGTTGACATACATCTTACATGTTGCCATCAAAGTTTATGTGACATTAGTCAACTCAAAATGTCAATACATTTTATCATCTATATGATTTTGACATGTCTCTAAAACTTTTTCACCAAATCCTCAACAAGGATTATAGCAAAATAACATAATGGGCATACAATTTTCTATCTAACCTTGAGAACTCTTCTCAAACATATCCTATTTCCAAGAAATTTGGTTCACTAACTTGGTATTAACTATACTAATAAGTTAAATTCTACTTATAATAGAATATAAATGTAAGAAAAGCAAGTAATTAACTATATGTCATGACTGCCAACTGAAATTAGGATTTTAATAATATATTTGATTACTCTCACTATTTTATTCAAAATAATAGTCCTCATTATAATTCGTAAAGATTACTCTAATCTTTTTAGTGGGCTAGGATCCCATTTGAATTTAGTTGATCTTGAGTTTACTCAACAAACCAACTAAACTTAAACTAGGTAGATAATAACTTTATCAATTACACCTTATGTGACTCCTAAATCCGTTAGGTGATATCTCATGCCAAAACATATCTTTTATGTTATTCTTAACCTTGTCTCTAAATTCATATGATCGTGAGTGTGCTCATCTAAATTACACAAATTTAGTTAAGTAGAACCCACTATCGTAAGACTAAATATATTCGGGTTAAAGCAGTCTTGAATTTGCTCAACAAGCCTAACGATAAATATAACTCTAGTTTATTCTTATAACAATGGAAGGCAGCAATCAAGTTCTCAACATGCAATTAATATTTTAACAAAGGATTTAATTTTGCTCGTCTTATCAAACATAAAATTGCATGTAAAATATCACACATACAAAACAAATAATTTTAACATGCATCTAATATATATATCAAGTATATAAATAAAGTATGCATCTTATGCACTCATAATCAAATTATATTCAATATATCAAACTTTGATTGATTCAAGTTATTGATCTTCATAATCTAAAATAATATTTCCAGCTCTTTAGAAAAATCAAATTAAATTAAACTCATTGATTCCTAAATAAATTAAATTCCTATTCTAAATAGAAATTCAATTGATTTGAAAACAATTTTCAAATCCAATTAGAAAATATTTTCAGTTATCTTTACTCCTTTAACAAAATTTAATTGAAAATTTTTTCAATAAATTGTACTTCATATTTATTATAATTTAGAAAAACTACTTTTTCAAAATTACACAAGTAACACATTCTAATCTAATAAGAACACTATTTCTAATCAAATTAGAAATTACTTTTCCTTAATTAAAAAAACTATTTTCTAATGTTAAAAAGAAAAATCTTTAAAAGATTAAATAAACACTTTTAAATTTAATTTAAAAAGTCCTTTATTTTTATTTTAAGATTGATTTCTTAATTAATTAGAAAATATTTTTTAGTAAGTTAGAAAACTATTTTCAAAATACTAAAGAAAGCACATTTTTCTTAATTAATAAACGAAAACACTTTTCAAAATTTAACCAAGAAAAATACTTTTTCTAAAAAATCACTAAACTTATTATTTATAACTAAAGAAACAATTTCTAAATCAATTGAATAATAATTCTCTAAACAAATAAAGTTATAAATTTAATTTATCTCAATCAAATTGAAATAAATAACAATAATTAAGAAACATCTTTCTTAATTATTTAAGAAAACACTTTCTTAATTTTAAGGAGTCTAATTAATTATTTTCAATCTAATTGAAACAATTAATTCTAATTTTAGAAATTACTTTTCTAAATTAAATTAGGAATCAATCTAATTATCAATCTTAATTATACGAAGAAAATAATTAATTATTAAGATCTCATCATAATCAATATAATCTAATTATGTAACGTATTCTAATTATGAAAGATAACTCTTTTAAAGATTTACTTTATTCTAACTTTTTATTTGATAATTAATTTAATTTATATTTCAGCTCCTTAAAAAACTAAACTAAATTCTAAAGCATTCTTAACAAAATAACCTTTTGAAAATAATTAGAGAACACGTGTTCAATTTATTGGGGATTCAATCTAATTTAATTTGAATTTAACTAATTTAATTAAAATTAAGAATTAAACATATAAAAATCAAATAAAAAAAGGTGTGTGGGACTCAACCTTATGAATTCCGTATCGTACTGGCCGGAAAACAGTATCGGAATATTAATTTTGATACCGAATTTAAATACCGATCGGTATTATAAATACCGACCAAATACTAATCAGTGCCGAAAATTTTAAAAAATATAAGGACTAAATAACAAAATTTTCAAATTTTAATTTTCAAAAAAAAATCAAAAAATTTTCAAATTTTTAAGCCTCCTACGTCTTGCCCTCTCTCCCCCCTTCTTTTTTTCAATTATTTTTTAATTTGTTGTTTAGTTTAACTTTTATTATAATTTATTAATTTTATTTTTAAAATAAAATAAATATTTTATTGCTAATAATAATTATACATTAAATAAAAATTAAAAATAAAATTTATTTAAATTTATTTTAATATTTTATATCATATTTATTAATAAAGTATTAATAAAAAATTTAAATTTTAAAAATAAATAATTTAAAAATATTTATTTATAAACTAATATTTATTTTATATATTTTGAATTATTAAATCAAAATTTTTTGAAATATATATAATATATTTTTAAAATATTTTTAAATTTAATTAAATTTATTAATAATTATTAAATTAATTTTATAAATTAAATTAAATTAAGATATTTATAATTTTAGTAATAATTAATTTTAATTAATTAAATATATAATATATTTAATTGATACTAAATTAAATAATATATGTTTTTATTTCATGTTTCAATTATACTTAGTTGTTTCCTTATCACGAATTCTTGTTATAAATTATACTAATTTAAGAGTTAAGGATATTTATTATTCTTTTTATTGGATGTTTTGATGTAATTATTATTTATTATATAATTAAAATTAAAATTGTAATATTTTAAATACTTTATATTGTTCTTAATTTTATATTTGTATAATAATGATTGTCTTTTTTCCATATAAATTGTGGTTATTATTTATATGTAAAATATTATTTCATATTAATTGTGATTATTATTTATTATTTTGATTTTTGGAGATATGGTTAAAAATATACAGTATAACTGTACAAGGGATAAATATATACAGTATAACTTTACAATATGGTAATGGACTATTTTGTAATTTTTAAAAAAATCCAGGGACTATTTCATAAATTTTAAAAATTACCCAAAACGGTATCCGGTATTGACCGATACCGGTACAGTACTGTACCAAAAGCCAATCCCGTACCAACTCCGGTACGGTATTCGTAATATTGGCTAAAACCATGTCGGGACCAACAATGCTCCAGTTTTTCTTAAAGAAGGCAGATGTGAAACCATCCGGGCCTGAAGCCTTATCATCTCCAATATCAAACATCGCCTCTTAATCTCCTCATCAAAAACTGGGGCAATCAATGCATCACAAGACTTCATAGCCACAGTCGGTCCATGTTTAAGCACATCCATATCCAACCTACTCGAAGGGGATGATGTCCCAAAAAGCTCTCTGTAGAAGTCCACAAAGCACCTTGCAACTTCCTCCATCGAGTTAGTTGAGGAACCATCCTCCTTTATGATATGTGAAATGGCATTCTTCAGACCCTTCTTCTTGACAACTACATGGAAGTACCGAGTACATCTGTCTGTCTCCATGGTATATGTGCATTTCACTTTTCGTTGGTATAAGTGTATCTCCGCTTCCAACAAAAAGCTAGTCGCCTTTCGCTTTGTATTCACCACGTCGTTTAGATCCAAATCATCAGTATTATTAAGAAGAGCCTTATAAGCAAGTTTAAAGCTCTCCTTAGCCTCCTTAGCCATCAAAGAGACGTGCCTATATGCCTCAAAATTCAGTTTCTTCAGTGGGTGTTTTAATGATCTCAACTTCAAAACCAGGACAAACTGAGGGTGAGTAAGCCACATATTAAAGAATTTAAATGGCTTTTTATCTCTAGTGTTTGGTTGAGCGAAATCCACCACAACCAGACAATGATCAAATTCAACCATCATATCCAAGAAGTGAGTCGTGCATGATAGCCCCGAAGTCCCCCATGCCTGATTGAGAAGAACTCTATCAAGTTTGGCCCATAGATTGTTTTGGTGCCAAGTGAAGAATTCCCCTCAAGATAGTGCTTCCTCTAATCCAAGTGTCATCCAAAAGTCCAGTAAGTCTTTTAGTAGATAGGCCGAGGGTAGTTGATAACCTAGCCTCTCCCTTGCTGAGCATACACAGTTGAAGTTACCCATGATAACC
>JANZXP010000007.1:9836204-9856218 GCA_027576715.1 Erythroxylum flavicans | reverse complement strand
TATTTATAATTTTAGTAATAATTAATTTTAATTAATCAAATATATAATATATTTAATTGATAATAAATTAAATAATACATGTTTTTGTTTCATATTTTAATTCTACTTGGTTGTTTCCTTATCACGAACTCTTGTTGTAAATTATAATAATTTGAGAGTTAAGATACTTATTATTCTTTTTATTGAATGTTTTGATGTAATTCATATTTATTATATAATGAAAATTAAAATTATAATATTTTAAATACTTTATATTGTTCTTAATTTTATATTTTTTCATAATGATTGTCTTTTTTTATATAAATTGTGGTTATTAATTATATGTGAAATATTTGAAAATTATTGTTATTTCATATTAATTGTGATTATTATTTGTTATTTTATTTTTAGAGATTAGATTAAAAATATACAATACAATTGTACAATATAACAATAGACTATTTTGCAATTTTAAAGAAAATTTACGAACTATTTTATAAATTTAAAAAATTATCCGAAACGATATACGGTATTGATCGGTACTCGTACAGTACCATAGTAGAATCCAAACCAGTATCAAATCTGTTACAGTATTCGTAACATTGGTAGGATTACCTAGTTAGGCATGGCAATAGGAGGGGCCGGCCGGCACGACCCACCCTTGGCTTAGCCCAGCCTGGCCACTGTCATGGCAGGCCGCGGGCTCACCGACGGATCGGCCCGGCCCAGCCCATATATATATTTTAAAAATAAAAAGTATACAAAACGGCGTCGTTTTGAACAAAATTATGCCGTTTTGTCCAAAATAGTCGGCTCATGATCCTCCCATAATTTAACCAACCCGAGCCAAAAATTGAGCTAGGTCGAAGCGAACCGGACTAAAATTGCCATTCCTATGCCTAGCGCGTCAAAACCTTTGCACCGGCCTCAGTCAACGTTTGTACATTGATGTGAGCAAACGATGCTTCCCCAATACATGCGCCCATCATTTTTCATCCTCGGCTTCCAACTTCTAGGCGCCACTACCCGCAACACCTCCATATGATGCACGACACCAATGTCTCATTTGTGGGCGAGTTATCGCCCCTCACTAGCGGTGATTCGTCACTGGTTTCTAAGCGGTTGTCGGCCCAACCAGTAACTAACGAACAAACAAACCAACCAGAACTAGAAAATCAAACCATTCACAAACAACTCCTATTTCCTTATTCCGAAGTTGTATAACCCAAGAAAATTGTTGGTTACGGCTTTCTTAAACACAGATTTTCGAAAAATAAGTTATGGGGACATGCTCAATTGATTTTCCAGGATCCACATTTAATAACAACAAAGGAAAAAAAAAACAGAAAATTTTCATTGCAGATGCAAAAATACAATATCCAAAATAAGGTATAATAGATAGTTTTTCAGAACAAATACAATTTACTTCGTAAGCTTTCCAGAAAAAGACAAGGTTGCGTATTTTAAATTTTTATAATCAAGAACAAAGCATATGAGGTTTTAATTAATTAATCTTAATCTGTATTATACTTATTCATTAATTAATATTTTAAGCACTATTATTTTTAATCAAATCAACAACAATCAAGTAAATTTAATCAAATTATAGAACTAAAAGTAACTCTGATACCACTATTGAAAAATCGGGACGGTATCCAATCCCGATCGCAGCAGAATAATTACGAAACTTTTTTTGTATTTTGATTCCCTAAAATCAACATCACTTTAATTCTATAAAATAATTAATAATTAAAACATAATAAAGCATGAATCTTAATTCTTACCTTATTTGTTTTGATCATAATTTTATAATATCTCTTAAACCGTTTCTAAAATCGATCTATCTCAACTATTGTAGCTGCACAATTATCTAACCTTTAACTGTATCTACAAAGCAAGTTGAGAGTACAGAATAAGTAAAGAGTGCTAGCTCCATTAGAGCTTAAGTTTATTTATAACAAGTTTTAGATATTTTAGTAATTTAACTGAAATTAAATTCTAATTTCATTAAACTTTAATTAGAATAACAAATAATTCTAATTAAATAACAGTTATGCCTAAATAAGATCTAATATCTCATATTGATACTTATTTATTAAATATCTCATATTTAATTGTAAAATTTCTCAAACTTTACAATCAAGTCCAATTTGATTAAAATGTTTTTGCTCTCTTCACTCGTCCTTTATGTGAGACTTATTAGATTTTTAAATATGTTGGCAATAATTATAAATTATAATTCTAATTCTAATTTAAAATAAGATAAATTAAAAACTATTTTAATTTATCTTTAATTCTCTAATTAAACAATTGATAATTATAGATCAATATTAACGTCTAGCAACATATCATGATCACCCAAATATTTAGGAATGTCAAAGTGATTTTGACTAGTATTTTTGTACTTGTTTTCATATAATTTAATCATTTCATCATACAATGTACCGATTAAATAGAGAGCATGAAATTAATATCTATTCTATTTTGAGTCCAATCATATTAATTCTTTGTCATTAGCTATTAATTCAATTAACGTCATTTATAAACTATTTACAAATGGTCATTCTACCTTAACCAATAATTTTCTGAATCAATACTAATCAAGTACAATATAACATTCTCCCTAATTACTTTAGAGTGATGAATCTTATCTTGATCACTCAACTATCTCTATATAGTTCATACTACATTTGATGATTACCAACTGAATTACCCATGATTAGAATATGTCATAAGTAGTATCAAAACATAATAATCTCTATACAAGATAATTTTCGAGACCTTAAGTTAAGTGATCACTTATACAATCATCATAATGAGAATTTCAATAGACATACAAGTAATATTTCAAATATATTTCTTATATTAGGTCAGTTTAGTAAACTTGTACTCTAACTAGCATCCACACATTCGTTTAAGTATCTCCATTTTATAGTTAGCTGCTTTACAAAAATTGGGAACTAGAGATAAAATTAAGTTCCACTAATTGCCCTCTATGCTCTAGAAAAATTCAAATCTTAAACCATATTTTCTTCTAATGTTCTCAAACTAAACTACTATGGAGTAGTTTTCTCAATATCTTTGGATTACAAGACAGTCATCTTAGTTGGATGAATACTTTGACTTGGGCTGCCAAACTGAGATGGACTAATCGAGAAGATCAAGGTTATTCAAAATTGATTTTTCTATATTGATACACTACATTAGGAGAATGAGAAATACCAAAATTTTCGATAAAGCCAAGGAATTCAAAGAATACGATGGAATCATTTACTACTCACACTAAGGATGACCACCATGATCAATGCTAGTCATCTACTCTTATCCAATCCGATTAGATTTCATTTGAACATTTCGAATACAATGTTGTTGGATCTTTCCAATGTGCATTTTCTTTATTAGTTTGAGCTCCATTTTTGGAGATATAACCTCATACATTCTATAATTTGCACCTTTTGAATGAATTTTATTTACATTTAAAAAAAAAGAGCATCGTCATACTTTAGTCTATGAGATCGACTACTTACTTCATAAGAAAAAATATAACCTATGTTAGTCGTTTCATATTATATTAATATCCAGTCTTATTAGAACAATGACTAGGAACAATTTAAGAATAATACATAAATGCAATATGAATCTTATAATTATAATTTCATTATAATTTTATTTGCAATGTATAATTATTTTTTAGACTTTATCATATGCATTTAAACATGTACAAAATAAAAAATGTCTTTAAATTATTTTATCACTAAACTACAATAAATCAATTGGTTGTAAACTATAATGTGCTTATCTTCATCATGCTTTACCCTTTTCTGTTTAAACTGATTATCGCCGATTTAAAAATGGAGATACGAATCAATTAGATTTGAGTTAAATCCAATCTACCCTATCAAAGTGGACATAAAGATAAATTAAATGCAAGCGAGAATTAATCTGGATGTTGATAACTTAAAAGTACCTTCTCATAATTGGAACCCTTCTAGGATACCTCGTGAGTTAAAAAAAAAATTTTTGAGAGTTTTAACGAGTAATGAGAGGGATGAAAATTCCAATACAACTAATTTCAAGTCATGTACTTTCGATCCCGAAATCCTATTGGAACTCGAATATATATATACTTTGCCTCAACTCGAATGCAAAACTGACTAAATAAAACTTTGCCCATCGACTGCGGGGTAGACCCACAATTTCATGCCAAGACTACTTGAGAAGGGAGCTTTCCCAAAAACAAAAAGGAATCAAAGGAGGTGAGTCCAAACACTTTAACATGCCGCTTTAAAGATTTTCAGTCGAATATTGGTTTTTCAAGTATTGCCGATCATGGTCATTATCTTTGTAGTTAGTTGATTACTTTCCTCCCAAGCTTTCTAGTAGTGTTGTTTATAATAAAATCCTGGTAATAAATATACAGTGATGCGCCTCTATAATAGTGTTGAAATAGTTCATCCTACAAAGAACAAAACAATGAACATTCTAATCATCTAAAGAAAACATTGATCAACATGTAACTCCGGTAATGCCATCAAAACAAAGGAAAACAATATATCAGAACAATGCCAAATAATGGACACACGTCATCTTTTTCAGCATCAATTCAATGCGAAAATTGAGCCTAATATACCGTTTGCCGTGCTAAAAGCTGGAATTCCTTCTTGCCTCACCCCCTTCCATGATCAAGCTGAAACCTCTCCACCGTAACAAGTGACATTGACAATGTTGATCATTGCTCGGAGAGTGTTTTGCCAGAGACATTCTGAAGTTTCCATGATCTAGTGTTTTCTCATTTTCAAAGAAAACATCTACCAACTTCGGTTCCTGAAAACAAATACCTGCAATCTGCAAAGCCTTCTATTCCAATATAAGCAGTACGATAAAATTAGTGCAGAGTAATTCCCGGGTATGAAGATGGTAAGTTTTGATGACGTATATTGCTATCCTTTACAGAAGTAGAAGATTCAGAAACTAGAGCATTTAGTAATGCTTGTGTGGTTTGAACTTTGTCCCTCAGCATGACATTGTAGTCGTACAATTGTTGAAGACTTCTGTGGATATCAGACATCTCTACTTCAGATCCGCGCCTGAATTCTGCAGCAAAAGATGAAGATTGTTAAATATACACAATTAGAATGTCACCCACTTGCTAAGTGTGAAACCAAAGGACTCTTGTAACACAGAGAAGGCCTTAAGGAGATACTACAGTATATTACAAGCTTTGGCTTAGACATACAACGACACTGGAGATACTGGTAATGTAAGTGCCGAAGTTATGGTTTAAACTGAAAACAGCAACTCAATGTAAATGCTTTCTAAGCTTAAACCATTCTCCCGTTCCATTCTTTCTTGTATTATTAACTCTTTCATATGACAATCGTATCGGAGGCACCCTGAATTTGTAGGTACTACAATGAGCAGATTCTGTAGGTATGATATTAATATTTAACTACACCCATAGAAATATTGACAGCAAAGGTACTGCCTCAGGAGACCAATACCAAAGATACTTTGATGAAGAAGCTTGATGTCTTGGATAAAGCTTAAATCTTGATTGTATATTATAAAGATTTCCTGCTTAAAACCCCTGCAATACCCTATTGATCTAGTCATGATATAAGTTACAGTATAAGGTATAGATCATATATAAATATATATAAGATATTCACTCTTCTTCCAAATCTATGTATCAGAGCATTAGGTAACTGAAACCCCAATTCAGAAGCTGCCACTGTCAACCATTCTTTTTCATTCCGGCACAGTCAACTTCCATCAACCAACAGCTTGTTTCTTCTTCTGTTTTTAACAGTACCACTATTCCCTCCTTCCAATAGAGACTGATCAGAGTAAAAAATACCACCAAGGAATACCAAAGGGAATCTTTTGATTGATCATTGGGGAATACAAGCATCCTCATCTGCAAATTTAACAACCAATGATGCACTATTAGGTCGGTTGGCTTAATCAAACTCTGTCAACTTCTATTTGAGACTTTTTAACTCTTTGAAAAGTTAATATCATCATCAGAGTTTCCAAATAAGGTGGATTGACATAATTAAACTGTCCCTTTCTGCTTCTTCCACGTGATTCCAGATAAATTTGTACCTCAATTTATGGTCTGATACTAGAGTAAAGCAACACTTGTTTACCAACCCAGAAGTGGAACTGAAAATTGCCACATTATCTTCAACTATAAAAAAAATCAAATTAAAAAATGAATACGAAAAAGCTACAGCTTATATACACTGGTTCAAATTGCTTTACTATGACAACTACGTCTCAATTTGAATATTAGCTCATATACATCATATACAAAATTCCAGTAGATTTTGATACAGAATATTGGATATTACATACCTAAAATAAACCCTAGAAAGGGACTTATGTTTCAGAAACGTAACAACCAACAAATAGAAGTCTCTACAGATGCAGAGTGGGTTGGTTGCACCACTGATAGACGAAAACTTCAAGCTACTGCACCACTGACAGGCTACTGCACCTTAAAAACAAAATGTTGTAGCTCGAAGCAATGCTAAGGTAGAGTTCAATATCTTGCTAACAGAATTTGTGAGGTAATGTGGATAAAAAGACTACATGAAGACTTAAAGATCCGATTGACACTTCCTCTGAAGGTCTATTGCACTAACAAGGCTTCCATCTTAATTGCTCATAACCCGGTTTTACATGATAGAACAAAGCACAATGAGGTTGACAATCATTTTATTAAAGAGAAAAATTGAAATTGCGTTAGTTTTTGTTCCTTACATACCAACTATAGATAAAGTAGCCGATCTGCTCACTGAAGTACTACACAAGGGTTACTTTGAATTTCTAGTCAACATCCTAAAGAAATCTTCAAGCCAGCTTTAGAGGGAGTGTTGAATATGTGATTCAATTGTAATCAATTAGGCCAAAATTAGGGTGATTTAATTTCATAGAATTGCTCTTATATAGTTGTCAATTAACCTTTATTTTCTACAATTTTTTTCTTAGTTAGGTGGCTGTACAACCATAACTTTTTACATCCTGTACTCTTACAAAGATATAATATAGAGAATTCTTACAATTCCCATTCACAATAAGGACAAGTAGATCATACTTTGTTCACCAAACATGGAACAAGTGAAATTTGATCTTTAATAATTGCGTTTGTGGAGCAATTAGTAATTTGAAGTATTTCCTAGGTATGAAAGTAGCTAGGAGCAAAGAGCACATTTTGATCTCTCAAAGAAAGTAAATCTTGATCTCTTAGCAGAAACCGATATGCTAGAATGTAATCCTATTAGGACACCATTGGAAAGAAATTGGGAATGCAAAGAAATTATGAGCAATATATTGCTTAACTAAGGAAGATACTAGGGTTAGAAAATTTATCTTTCACTTATTCATTCACATATTGCTTATGTTATTTGTATTGTAAGTCAATTTATGCATCCACCTCTTAAACAACATTTGTAGGGTTGGTATTGGGCCGGGTCAGGCTTTGGCTGGCCCAAAAATTTATGTTCGAGCCCAAGCCTGAGGCTTGTAGCTCGAGCTCGAATCCGATCAGGCTGAGGCTAATCCTAATTATTTACTTTTTTAATTTAAAAGTTAGAAACAACATCCTTTTATTCAAAATGATATTGTCTTTACTTGAAAATTTCGAACTTTGGGCTGGGCAACATGAGTTGAACTCGGCACTTAGCCTAAAATTTTCGAAAGGAAAGACTTGAGTGCAGCCAAAAGCCTAGTCAACTCATGCCAAGCCCCTTAACTTCAGGTTGGGCAGGACCAAGCCGTGACCAAAATGCCACCCCTAAACATTTGGATGCACTATTCCACATTCTTGGGTATTTAAGGTGTTCTAAATACAAAGGTATTTAAAGAGACACCAAGAAAGGCATTAATGTTCAACAAAATTGGATCAAGGGGATATGAATAGTTTGTTGACGCAGATTGTATCAGTTAGTCACAAAATAGCTGGTTTAAATCTGGATACTGCACTTAGCTATATAGTAACTTGGTCAAATGGAGGAGTAAGTAGTTTGCAGTTGCACTTAACATGGCCGAAGTAGAATTCAAAGCATTGTACCTTGGGAATTTGTTAACTAATCTATCTAGAAAGAGTGATGGAAGATATACAAATACCACTTACACATCCATCAATGTTTTACAGTGATAGCAAGTCAACTATAAACATTGTTACCAACCTAATGCAACATGATTGTATGAACCATATAAGAATAGATCAATGTTTCATAAAAAGAGAAATTGAAGATGCACCGACATAGCTCATCGTTTACCTACAACAGGACAAGAAAGATGTATTTAACAAGGCAATGGCTAATCCAAGATTTGAATCATTAGGCAAGCTGGGAATTATAGACGTTTACTCACCAGCTTGAGAGAGAGTGTTAAGAAGTCAACAAAAGAAGTTAATTTAGTCTTAAAATGGCTAAGAAATCTAAAGAAATAATATTGAAAACTGAAGGAAACTCACACTTAGAGAAATTTCATTACCAATTATTGCTATATAGTGTTTTGGGCAATTTACTAGACTACTCAACATTCTTTTTCACCCATATGATAAAACCAATGCTACCTATTGACTAGAAACAAACAAACTTTCTTGTACATTTTGTTTTGGGTGATCACGTACAGTTCACATTAATAAAATAATAATAAAATATGAAAGGAAAGACGAAGTTATGAATTAATTATTTTCTAAGTTTTAGTTTTCCTTAATCAGTAAAGGAATTGAAGTATTTCTATTTTGGTTTGTCCTGGTTGGATTAAAATTCTGTGTCTATTAAAGAATAACAAGAATCCTCATTAGAGTAGTATCTGATTTTTATTTGAATAATTTAAGTTACAGTCCTTCTTTAAGCATGATTAAGATTAAGAAGACAATCTTTATATAGGAATGAGTGTTTCAATTTTCCATGAGAGATGTTCATGATTAGATGTGCTGCCTAGTTCTTTAACTTGAACCCAAGACGTGATTTCTAGGAGTTGTTAGTGTGAAGTTTGTGCAACCTAGATTCCAATTTTTTTCCTTCATTGATATTAATAAACTAAAGTTCGTTATAATTTGCTTAGTTCTCAAGTTTTTCATAAGATTGTACCTGTATTCAACCATCAATTAGAGTGGTACTGTCTTTTATTTGTTTGACATAAAACAGTGTGGTACTTTTCCAAATCGTAACTGTAATAATGAGCTTTTTAAACAAAAGAAATTGTAATCAAGAATGAGAGGTTTATAAAGATGCAATCATATCCATAATTTCTGTTCTTACCAAGTGGAGGTGGCAAGGGAATGCCATCATGATGGATTAGAGAAAATGCATTAGAAGTTGTGGTATCTGTCTTATGTAAACCAACTTCATGCTCTTTTCCACCACTTATTGATCCATGTTCTTCTTGTTTGAAGTGCTGAAGAAAGAATCAAATAATAGACATAGTGAAATGAACTTACCAATAAAATGTTTCTGCAATCAATATTTGAAAATGGAACAAGGGCCTCACAAGCCAAATAACTACAGAATAAGTGTGCTTTAGAATAGAACAACTCAAGAAAATAACTGGCTCCCAAATACTTTATAACATACTTATTAGCATTCAGACCAACTGATGAGGTAGTTAAGAAATAGTCCAGCAGTACTTCAGTAACAAAAATATCATGATATGGCATACAAGTGAAGTGAAAAAGTGGTTCAGAAGGAGATTGGCTAGATCAGGAGCAATACCTTTTCACTTGGCAAGCTAACTTTCTGGTTAAAGTTAAGACTATCCATCTGATTAGTTAAACGTTTCTTCTTTGATGATTCACTTCCACGGAATGAATTATTCCAACGAACAGATGGGCCCATGAAAGTACTGCAACTTAATCCCCTTTTGCTACCTTTGCATTTATCATCTAATGTGCTGCAACCCCATGTGTACATTACATATTTCCTTAACTAGTTATAAAAAGCATAAGAGAAACCAGTCAGATTATTACCTGAACAAACAAAAGTTGTACCTCAGTTTTCAAAGTGAAAGAACAACATTTAAGCTTCTCCCCAAAACAATAAAGAACTTACTTTATCCCAACGTTGTTGAGCTTTTAGTCGATTTCTTATGTGTCTCATTCTGCTATCTTCATTGCGAAGTGCTTTTATTCTGTACTCACACTATAAATAAAAAAGTTAGACAAACAGGACACATTAATGCCAAACTTCAAATGGGAATATCTACGAATTTCTGAAAAGGCATTGTTCCCGCCCCACAATATTATCTCTTGAACACTAAACTATGTCAGTATCATTCATAAAGCTACTGTAGGAGTTGACCATGGAGAGGAAAGCTAGAGATTGTAGCCCTTGAGATTGAAAGATAACAATGTACTGTTAAAAAGGTGAGAGTTCTTTCCCCAGCTATAGGAAGAAATGACACAATGCATGGATAGCAAATTTTTACTCCTCTTCCATCCAGAATGGATGAACAAGAAAGGAAAGGTTTTGGACAGATAGAAAGACAGCGAGAGTGACTAGCAGCAGTTGCTGTAGTAGTGTTGGTACTATAGCCAATTGTAAGTATTGCACTTATAATAATGAAAGGTCAATAAATAAACACTAACCCTCATCAGAGTCATTATAGAACATTGATAACTACTTAATATCAGCACATGCTATCACAACAGAAGAGGGATGTGCTTCACAAGTTTTATAGCTACAATCAATTCTCATGTTTCCATTTATTGATCTCGTCTCATTAATGTTTCATGTCTTCACGCCTTAGAGAATGAGATCATTTGTGATTCACTTGCAGTAGCTTTCTGAAACCAAGCAAAAATGGTTCCTCAATCTCCAGGGCTGAAGTGAAAACATTCTTATGAACAACAACGAGATGAGTAGACTTCTATTTAGCTGAATTTTCTTCAATGATGATGAGGATTGAGAATAATGAAATAGCCGGAGATAAAATCATACAAGGAAGAAGAATCTTACTTGAACCAAGAAATAGAAAAATATTCCAATGCTAATGCAATACAAGCCACCAAGGTCAGCAAGGAAGCTCACTACACCAGGAAGGGACGAAATTGCATAAGGCCATTTATGATAAAAATTAAATGGTGTCAAGCAACAGAATACCACCAAGACTTTTAGCAACTAAACTGAAAATTCTGCAGAATATGGCAGGTATTAGAGCAGAAAATGAAGGAGATACGAAATGCTTCCATACAGAAATAATAGTGCTTTTTGATAGTTGAAACAACTGAATCTGTAAGTTTCTATAATTGAATACACATCAGTTATCAATTACTATATATTTTTACCCCATTCAGGTTCCCAAAATAATATCAGAGATAAAAGGATAACCAGGTATTGATGCAAAAGCGCTTAAAGTATATAGAAGAAATAAAAGCAGAAAAATTACTCAACTGCAAGCCTTAATTGGGTGGGATGAGGATTGGAAATTGAGTTGACATTAAAAATAAGGGCTGAAATTTAGATTGCCTTCGAATTCCTTATTTGATAGGAAATAGTACTAAGATAAATATGTTATTATATTTTAGATATATTATCCTAGTTGTTTAGGTCTTATAGAATTTTTATGAGCCCTTTCCTACTATAATAAGGGTTCTAAGAACTATATATTTAATACATACATACATATTATATATATATATAGATATAGATATAACACACACACACACACACACACACATATATATATGTGATATATGTTATATATGTGTGTGTTATATATCAAATAGGAAGCGCATGGATAGATGCGGACTACCTGCACCTAGACAGAAAGACCCTATGAAGCTTCAATGTTCCCTGAGATTGGCTTTGGGCCTTTCCTGTGCAGCTTAGGTGGAAGGCGAAGAAGGCCCCCTTCCGAGGTGGTCAGTGGACATTATGCACTTGTTACACAACAACCCCTTAGAGGAAGAGCTAAGCAATCAACGGGTAGGAGAAATGGAGGTTTGGGCTCTAGAAGGCTTTGGTGTGTATATATATATATATGTTATATATATAACACATATATATAACATATATATATATGTGTGTGTGTTATATATATATACCACCTTATAGTAACTCAAGTTTGTAGAAAAATTTTAGATTGCTTGTTCTTGATGAAGAGCTGAATTATATATATATAACACACACATATATATTTTTTTACAAACTTGAGTTTTCAACTAAAAGGTGTGATGCTTTCTTATAAGATTGATTCCTAGTTTCTACTATCCATTTTTTATGTTCTTCACAAAATTCCAACAACCAAAATCCTAACTTCCAACATATTAAACCCTAAAATACTAGCCTAATATCACCCATATTTCTAACTTTTTGAGTTTTAGCTACTAGTTAACAATTCTTCTATTTGTCCTCCACCAGGTACACTCAATTGTAGGGACTGTCTTAGGTAAGATTCATGGAATACTCAGGTTTATTTATTAACAGTTATGTAATGTTTTGAGAATCTTCAATATGTCATCAAAGAAAAACCAATATAGGCAAACAAAATTCAAAGCAATGCAAAACTTTTATCCTATCAGAACTTTAGGTGTCTAGTCACAGGCATATGAATTCTGCTAGAAACCAATATAGGAAAACAAAATTCAGAGCAATGCAAATATTTTATCCTATAAGAACCTTAGGTGTCTAGTAACAGGCATATGAATTCTGCTAGAATTGCATAGGAAGTAATTTCTCTCAGCAATTTTCCCTTACAGTGAGATCTTTAAGCTGGAACTTTTAAGGCTGCTTTGTTTAAATGAAAATCCCATAAGCAGTGCATAAATGTAACAATTCTTTCCCAGGTAAGTGAGGCACGCAACCTAACTTTGAGAAGCCAACAAAAGAACTTGAAATCAAAGATGGCTCCAGAGCTTTCATGCATTCTATACCATCCAAGAACTACCTAAATCCAAAACTCCATAATGAACAAGATTTCATCTAATGGTTCACTAAATGTGCCAGTGAACATATGCTTGACGATCCACTCTTTCACCCATATGATCAGATGAGTGTCTTTTCATGTTCAGTTATTAAAATTAACTGCATTTCCCACAGCAATAACCTTACATGACTCTACTACAACTCCAAGCTGAGGAACCCAAATACACTAGTAGCAAATAACCAATATCAGAAATGATGAGTAAACATAATGTCTGGACATGATTCTCTGTCATCTAGAATGGTGATGACAAGTAATAATATTTATGAAAATATTAACTTATCACAAGTTTGAAGTCCAAAAATGTAATCTCATAATCTTTGACATAGTGAAATTGGTCTATGTAAGCTTTTCATGTCATAAAGTATGGACAGGCTGATGATCGTGGGGCCAAATGCCTTTAGTGAGAAAATGGAATCATTTCATTTTTATAGTAATTGATATTTTGATTCTAGATCGTGCTGAAACGATGGAAATTTCTTATTTTCACATTGTCTTGTATCTCAATTTTCATTTTGCCAAAACTGAAAAGACAAAATTGTGCATAAACATTTTGAAGTTAAAGAAATAATTTAAAGTTTACATAGTTTCTTTCCACTAAAAGAAAATTGTAGGTGTTACACAGTTTGTTTCCATTAAAAGAAAATTGAAGATCAGTACCTAACATCATGTTTACAACAAAACCGTTATGTAAAACGAACTGAGATATCACCAGTTTCAAAAGAACACTTGAAGCTGTAGTTAGAGCTATTGAAATCTATATAATTTCTATGTTTATTTTAGTATTTCTTGAATTGTGGCAGCCAAGGAGTTATCTGCTGCTTCATCTCCAGTAAATGGGTTAGGCATTCAGTGTGCTTGTATATAGGTATGGATACCTTCTTCAACCGAACACCTTAAGGAATTCGGTTCTAAACTCTTTTTTATAAAGAAGACACTTTTAACCTTTGTTTCTTTCTTATGTGTAACCTATTCAGCCTTTTAAGGCTCCAACACATAATAAGTCAAAACTTTTACATAATGCATTATAGTCTATGATTCTTTATTAGCCCCAACACATAACAAATATACAAGCTATTCTAAATGTCGCGTATTGGTTTAATTTTAGGGTTAAATCACTGATAATACCAAAGGTGTTGGTGTTTTTCAACAAAACTCCATATAATATAAACTTAGCTTTAGAAGTTCTTCTGGTTTGATAATTAGTAAAATTCATACATAGTAATTTATTATCAAAATGCATATATAGTAGTTTACAATATGGTTTCATGAAATTCTTACTATGATAACCAAATTTGAAGCAACTTCCTACAATAGGTCAGTTTCGTTGCCCAAAAAAATCAAACTAATGTTTAATTAGGGAAAATTAATACGAAGTAGCCTTTTATAGATTATCACACCCAATGGACCTTCAAAACTGAACTTTATGAGTTATGAATTTGGACAGCGCCCTTGATATGCACACATAGCTAAAGATGTGATTCCAGATCTTCAAAACCAGTTTAAGAACATTTTAGAATATTTGAAAATATGTGCTCTTGCAGAAAACACAGTGCTATTAATTTTTTTTCATGTTATTCTAAGCTCCATTTTGTTGTTTCCTTATGAACTTATAAATCGCTATGCAAAAATAAAAAATCTGACAAGATGCATATCATATCTAGTCCAAGATCAAAAATTAATATTGGGTTCAGCATGAATTTGATACATAAGTTGGTAGGTTAATGACAAGTCCTAATATAAGCAACCCAAGCAAGCATTCAAAGTCATGAAAAGATGCAATCAAATTAAACGAAAAAGGACGGCAGAAATTGGTCTTCCAAAAGAGTATCTCTAGTATGCAATCGGTATTTTACCTCATTTCCTAAACAAGAAATTAGGACAAAATATACTGTTGTAATTCTAAAATATTCATCAGATGGTTATGCCTACATTCCATATTTGTGAAATGATAGTAAAGAAGCATTAAAAACATAAAATTTTGAATACTAAGATGAACATTTCAGTACTGGTATAGACATGTATAAACAATATCCAACTTACCTGGACCCAATATACTTTGATTTTCAACCTCAACAATATATGCAGAGAGATAGTTGATGTGCAATGTGGTGTTAACTAATCCATCAGCATAAGCTTCCAAGGAGTCTTGAAATTGGGATGCATCATCAAAATATGAGCCAGGAAGGAATTCATGAAATAGAGGTTGAATGAGCCTCAGATCATGTAGATTACGGTATATTCGAGGAAATAAATTAAACTTCAACACATTTGAACCATTCCCTCTGAATGTAACTGGTCTACCATTAGAAGTCCCTCCATCCTTTACCGTGCCACTAACCAAACTAACATGTTTTTTATCAGCATGATCTTTTGCAGTAAGGTTGAACTGATAACCCACAGCAGTTGCAGGACTATGTGGAAGATCAACAAATTGCCATGAAATGAACATGTGGTCTTTAGTTAAGTGGCAGTTGTTACACCGAAAACTTATGGTTGGCCCTACGCTTGTATTCCAACATGTGTAGTTCACAAGCTCAATCAGGGGAGAAACCCGGTAGTCAATAAATCCAGGGCTTCCTGTAACTATGGTATCAGGTCCACGCAAGTTTAAACAACTCATACTTGAAACAGTAGTTATGTTGAATTCCATGTCATTGACAAAAGATGCTAAATCAGGTGCATTTGTTGCTCTCACATTATGCACTTCAATGTTCCTCTTTGATATAATTTGGTAAAGCAACCTGAGAACAAAAACTAAAAGGTCAAGTCATTGTTTGTTTCTCCAACAACAGATGCGAAGCAACAAATAAATGTAAAATAACAATTAGAACCTATAAAATTGAATCATAGTAGTATACTCACGCAGCAAACAAACCAATGAAAATGATACAACTTGCAATTGAGAAAGTCCCACCAAGTTCTGTTTTCCTTTTTACTACCACTTTTCGATCATCCTGAAAAATAATAACTAGCAATTACAACAATTCATAAAAGCATTATAAAGCAATTTAAAATCTACGTTCACATAAAATGAAAATGTAAATTTTACAAAGGAAAATTGTTATAGTCATTAAACGACCAGAATCAGACGTGGCTGCTGAAGTAGTACCTTTGAAGGTTTACTAACGAAGGAACAAAAGCAGAAGGAATGATGAATAGTTTATGGCTGTCTTCAGTTTATATATTTACTATTAGTTATTAGTTACTGTCATGTGCAGCAGGGTAGTTATTATGTTTGAATTATTGTACATTTAAATCTGCTATTTTTAGCGGGGTTAGTTCTTGGCAGTTTTATCTGTAAACCTTAAAGACAATTGAAGGCAAAAATAATGGTAGGTGCTTTCAGAAAAGTTCTTGAGTGCTTTTACTCTTGGAGACTGTTGGGTTCTCTCTAATGAGCCCAAGCTTGATCGTTGGGTGCTCTCTAACGAGCCCAAGCTTTCATACTATAAAAATAGGTCATAAAGGAAGGAAAACTCAAAAATCTAGTAAACTACAACCAGACTTCAGCCTTACTAGGCCTATAACCAGATCTAGGGGACTTCATCACACCAAATTGGTATTAGAGCCGGTGGTTATGGCAGATTGGCATTCTTTTCAACAACAATTTGAATCTTTCCTTAAATTGTACGAGGAAGATCGTGCTAAAGATCGTCAGGAAAAGGAACAAGACAGTGTAGCACTAGCAACACAACAACAAGAATTGGCTAACCGTTTGGATGAATTATCAAAAGAATTGTCTACTGGGAAATTGGAGAGAAAGGTTGATGGAGAGGGAAGTGTCACTAGAGGCAGACGTGAGAGACGAGCATTTGAGGGGGAAACACAAGAAGCGTCCTCACTTTTTCCAAATATTCTAAACTGGATTTCCCAAAATACGATGGATTCAATGACTCTTTGCGTTGGATTAACAAATGTGAGCATTTCTTTTGGCATCAAAACACACTTGAGGAAGATAAAGTCAGTTTGGCATCTTTCCATCTTGAAGGCGATGCTCAATTATGGTTCCTGAAATTGAAGAGGGGCAGACTAGCCATTATGTGGGATGCTTTCAAGCAACAATGTAATCTACATTTTGGGCCTCCTATCCAAAGTAATAAATTGGAAGAATTGGTTAAACTTAAACAAATCGGTTCAGTAGAAGATTATCAACGTCAGTTTAAGCAAATTGTCAGTTAGAGCCAATTCATTGACGACGGAGCAGCAAGTTCAGATTTTCTTAATTGGGCTGCAGTAATATATTGCTACCGAAGTGGAGTTACACCAACCACCAGATTTAATGAGTGCGATGAGCCTTGCTCAATTGTATGAAAGGCTAGGTAATCGCAACAGAGGAGAGTCTTTCAAAGTAAAACGAAAAGGCTCGGTTCAGTCGCGCTCTCCTTTTGTGAAGCGACTTAGCCAAGTCTAATTATGGTCATTTAATGACTATAACAAAAAAGCTCTAAGAACTTGTATTTTAAAAAAATCAACATGGTGTCAAATTAGCTCTAAGGTTTGAGATCAAGGGTGGCGCCTCATAAAAAATGATACACTATCCTTCTACCCCATTAATATACATGTTGATACTAGTTAATTTCTTACCTTAGTAAATAATGTAATTACTTAATCAAGCGATCCTATACTCATTAAGACATCTTACATTCACTAGAAATAAGAGCATAACAAGCGTTATAAGGTTAGGAAAGTCCTCCTTCCATAAGCTGCATTATGTAGCTTTAAAATGGTATCAGAGTTTGCGCTAATTCAATGTTGGGACTCGTATAGATTTCTAGTCCGGTGATTCCCAATAGATATTCAAACCTACAAACTTATCTCTATTCCCAGGCATGAGGTAGGTATTATTAAGATATCCCACATCAATTAGAATTAAGGGCATAAGAATCCTCAGAGTCCTCTCCTTACAAGGTGCCTTTTGGGGATCCTATATTACTTTTCTGCAATAAGCAAAGTATCTAGCTAAAACGAAGGAAACCACTATGTTTACTGTCCTTTTATATCAATATACAACTTATACATACAAAATAGTTAAGGAGCCAACTACATCTTACAAAAAAACTTACGAAAATTTCAAACTGTCATCAATGCCGCCCATTATTGTAATACAATCTCATAATATTTATGGATATTATAAGTCTAGAAGCCCATAAAATACTATAATACTAGTAAAAGGACAATTTGTTTTTCAAGCCAAACATTTACATTTGAAACCGAAAGAATAGTTGCATCCACTAAGTTAATTCGTGTCACAAATTAGGGATAGGATACAGATTGTAGGATTGATCATACCCTAATTAGTGTTGATATATTTGTATATCTATGACTCTAATTCTGTACATAATGCATCAAGAAATACAATACTTTTTATTCTAAATTTGCATGGTATCGAAGCCAAAAACCTTAGAACCCTAGCCTCCATCTCTAGTTTCAGTTCTGCCCAAGGAGCAAAACTCTAAATTTTTTGGGTCACCCATCTCAGGTGACTATTTTCAATCATGCCGCTAGCCGACCGACTTCTCCTTGAAGATCGGTCACCGAAAGCTTAGTGGATGGACCTCACGCATCGTCCAAGACTTTCGCTTCCTCTCCTGCTCTCCAGTGTATGGTAGTGCTTGAGCCACAGTTGTGTCCTCTAGCCAACCTAACCACTATTCCCTCTTTCATGCACCGCCCCTAAAGGTCTGCTGTCCTCCTCATCTCTGCACCCTTCTCTAGTTCTAGTTACTGGTGTCATCTTCCTGTGCCCAGTTGGGGTGCATTTTAGTCTTGTTTCCCATCAGTGTTCCTTAAACTTGTCATTGTTCCTTAGCTTTTGTTGCTAGTGTGGGGATCTTCTAGTGTGGCTGTTAGGATTAAAGTGCCAGTTTAGAGTGGGTATCTTCTTAGATGGCTGCAGAAATTCTGAAGAGATGTATTATTCTCGATATATCCTTAGGTCAATACATATGTACAAGATATATAGAAATAAAGATGGCTATTCTCGGAAACTAATATCAGTACATAATATCCTAACTGATCTGATTTGCTAACGTTTAGGAGTCAATAATATCTAGGAGATATCCAGCTAGATATTTCCCAACACTCCCCCTCAAGCTGGCTTGTATATGTCATCCATAGCCAGCTTGGTAACCAGAACATTACACTGCCTCTTGTGTAATCCCTTTGTGAGAATATCATCTACCTATTGTGATGTTGGAATTTAGGGAACACAAATTAATCCATTTTCCATCTTCTCCTTGATGAAATGCTTGTTAACCTCAACATGTTTTGTTCTATCATGAAGAACAGGGATGTGAGCAATTGAAATTGTAGCTTTGTTATCACAATACCCTTTCATAGGAACTGAAATAGGAATTTGCAATTCCTCCAGTACCCTTTTAATCCATAAAACTTCACAAATTCTATGTGCCATTGAACAAAACTCAACTTCGGCACTGCTTCTTGCAACAACACTCTATTTCTTACTCTGCCATGTTACCAAGTTAACACCAACAAATGTGCAATAACCTGAAATTGATCTTCTATCAGTTGCACTCCCTGCCCAATCAGCATCAATACAGACTTCAACTTGAAGATTGTTTCGCTTTCGAAACATTAAACCTTGTTCGGGAGCCCCTTTTACATATCGTAGTATCCTGTATATAACATCCAAATGTTCTTGGCCTGGAGAATGCATAAATTGACTCACTAAGCTTACGGAAAAAGCTATATCAAGTCTAGTGAGTGACAAATATATTAATCTCCCAACCAGTTGCTGGTACCTCTCCTTATTAATAATATTTTTAGGTTGAACTGTCTAAGATTTACACCAGTTTCAACAGGGGTATTGGCTGCCTTCATCCTAGTAATCTGATGTCATTCAATAGTTCAAGAATATATTTCCTTGGATTCACAACTATTCCATCTTTTGATTTAGCAAACTCCATTCCAAGGAATTATTTAAGGGGTCCAAGGTCTTTAATTTCAAATTCTTTGGCTAATCTCTTCTTCAACTCTACTATTTCGGATACATCATCTCCTGTTATGATGATGCAATCTATGTAAACAATAAGAATAGATATCTGTTAGACCTCCAATTACTAAGGTTTATTCTAGA
>JANZXP010000007.1:9794769-9806663 GCA_027576715.1 Erythroxylum flavicans | reverse complement strand
GAATTCCAATTTGTTGAACATTACTTATCAAATCTTGCTCTAGGGTATATTAGGTAGTATACATTTATTAGTTTACGTTCTATCCTAAACCCTCCGAATCAGAGGTTTTTTATTTTCACTGTTTAGGATGAAATGGAATTCACTGTTTAGGATGAAATGAAACGTAACATGAAACCCTCCGCTTCCATCCCATTCTGTTTCATTCCATTATGAAACTCTTAACTAAATGATAGAAGTGTGTTACATTCTATTCCGTTCCATTACTAACCCTCTAACTAAACGGACCCTTAATTGCCGCTACAAAGGTTTAAAAACATGATTCTAAAACACCCAAAAGGCCAGCACCTGTTGTTCTGTTCCCTCTCAAACTCAAAAGACTGCCGCCTTTTTCCTGCCATTAATCTTGTTTTGTTCCCTCTCAAGCTCAAAACACTGCCGCCTTTTGTCTGCCATCAAACTTGTTTCTTCTTATTCTTTCAGGTTGATCTGGCTGAAGCAAAAAGATTATTTCTTGCTCCTAGTACCGCTTCTCTCTTTAAAACTGTTCATTATAAATTGGGATATGTTGTGTCTTTGTTTCAGGTTTGTTTCTTGTATTTTTTTGTCTTTTTTTCCAGATTATTCCTATTTTATGCTTCTTCTGGGTTTCATGCTCTAGGTTTCTTCTGATTTTTTCCAGGTTCAATGCTCATGCTTCTTCTTTCTTTCTCTTGTCGATTGCTTCCTCTTTCTGTTCCTTGTTTTTCCAGCTACAAAATTTTTTATTTGTCCCAACTTTGTTTATGCAAAAATCAGAAACAACAATTTATGACTTCAATACTTTGAAATGATTTGAGCTCTGTATAAGCCTTGGTTCTTGTTTCAAGCAGCTAACATTTATTACAAGAAAGTAATAAGTAAATGAGTGGCATTCATCATATTGGTGATGAATGCTTTGGTTGCTTTGTTTATTCGTTTATGTTAATGTTACGAAAAGCACTAGAATGCAGAACGATATATATTATGAACTACAGTAGTTAAATACGCCATTTGTTAAAGCTCCTTTAACAAATATGCCATTTATGTTACTACACTAGTTAAAGCTTTAATTTTGGATGTTTCCGTAGTTCATAATTTGAGAAACATTAAAAACATCTAATATTAATGTTTTACTACAATAGTTAAAGCTTCTTTCCTCCATTGGATTTAATCTTGGTTGACCTCAGTTGTTATAAAACGTGTCAAGTATCACTTCAATTCTCTGCTGTCGACTTCTTGATAGCCTCATTGTTTTGAGTTTGTTGAACTTCCTTATGATATTATAGGCACCTGTTAGCACTTCACCTATTTTATTTAAGGCCTCATCCCTTATTTTGGATAACCAACCCAAACAACGTAAGCTCCTTAAATCCTAAAATCACTAGGAATAAATGTCATGTAGGCAAGTTTGTTATGAGACAATTCTGGAGAGAGAATGTATGGAGAGGAGAGATAGCTGAACATTTGGAATAGGAAGGCAGTTTTTGTCATTATGAAACAATTGGTTAGGCCTGGTTATATTAGAAGGGGGAGTTTACTCCAGTTGTATCTATCTTTTAAATATATCAATGATAAGATCTTTACAGAGTTCTTTATCAATTGGTGCTTTCATTGAGAATCTAGAAGGGTAGAGATTGTATACAAACGCGAATGGAAGCTATAGTTTCTGCATTGGAGGCGTCTCTCAAAGACAAGAATCATCTCTTTCAGCCTAGGAAGGAATGGTTAAGTCGCAGGATTTCACTCTAAAAGACCTAAAGACACAGTTAAGTACATTGATGGCTAGCGTCGAGGCATTGGCAAAGTCCCAAAGCCTTCTACACTCATAATTGTGAGAAGGTTTTTAGACTCTTACAGTTAGAAAGCTAAAGAAGCAGGGTGTGGGTGAAGGAGGAATAGATTCATCGATGCTAACCTAACTTGCGTCTTCTTCTTTTGGTGGGGAAAGATTGATAAATGGCACACATGGGTCGGAACCACATCAACAAGAGGAGCGTACCATTTATGCAACTACATCGTGTGCGTGGGAGGACTACAGAAACGCAATAAGACAAGTTGACCTTCCTTCATTCAAAGGTGAAGACTCATTTGCATGGGTCATGTGAGTCGAATCCTACTTCATAATCCACGAGATTCCTTCTAAACTTCAATTACCTATGGCTCAGATATGCATGGAGGGTACCACGTTGTACTAGTTTATGATCATACGTGGGCTTGATCTTTGTATGACATGGGAACATTTCAAGTGCTCCTTGTTTGACCATTATGGAGGGAAGGATGGAGGTAACCCAAACGAGCAACTCAAATCAATAGCCCAACATGTTAATGGATGGGTACATCGACGAGTTTGATAGGGTGGCTTCGCAGTTCACCCATTTTCCTAAAGAATGGTTTATAAGTTGTTTTCTGGGTGGGCTTCATGAAGAGATTAGGAATCGGGTCAAAATATATAATCCACCGACTTAGACCCAATTGCTGACCATAGCATGCAAGGTGGAAAGAGAGCTTATTGGAGAAGGGATAATCTGAACTAGCAAATCAAAGCACAAGTCTGGAATCCCTCCTTCAGGGTGTGGTTCTCAGCTGGGTATTCCCATTTTCCAACGTACGGGTCAAACAAACAACAACTTTGTAAATATCAGGGGTAAGGGAGAGAATTGCCAAATAGAACCCAAAACACCATGGCTGATGGTAATAGACAAAATGGACGAAAATGGAAGGGAACAAGGAACTTATCATATGAGCAATTTATGGAGAGAAGAGCAAAAGGGTTGTGTTTCAAGTATGGCCAAACTATTGGTCCACTTCATCAATGCCAAAATAAGGAATATAAATTAATTATTTAGGAAGGAGATGCAGAAGAAGATACAACAAGGAATCTAGTTGCAGTAGAGGTTGAGGAGCATTAAGAGGAATGGGAGTTCGTTTGCAATTCGCTTGAGTTTAGAGAAATCAGAAGAGATCAATCCTCAAACACAAATCCATGGTTATGATGGATAAGTTTAAAGAAATGCCTATTTTAATTATGGTGGATAGTGGAGCTAGTTATAACTTTGTGTTTAGCAAACTGGTAAAGGCTATGGGAATCTCTATTACTCCTACTTGTACTTTTGGAGTTAGATTGGGGATGAGCACCAAACTTTTTCTCAAGGAGTTTGCAAAGAAATTAAATTAGAAGTGAATGAAGTAGAATTTAGTGTGGATGCTTATGTGTTTGATACTAGGGGACTTGATTTAATATTAGGTATTGTATGGTTGAAGACATTAGGGGTGGTTAAGATAGATTGGAAGAGGATGTTTATATCTTTTGATCAAATGAGAACAAAAGTAATATTACAAGGCATTAATATGTAAGGTTCAACTCCTAAGGCTTTACAACAGAAAATTAGGAGTATTATAGAATGACCTGTACACAAGAATGTGAAAGGAGTAAGAGGATTTCTTGGGCTGATCGAGTACTATAGAAAGTTTGTAAAGGATTATGGCATAATTGTGAAACCACTTACTGAATTAACTAAGAAAATGGGTTGATTTGGGGGAAGGAAGCTTAGTTGGCTTTTGACGAACTCAAATGGAGAATGACCACATCGTTGATTCTAGCTTTACCAGATTTCTCCAAGGAATTCTTAGTTGAGTGTGATGCATCTAGGAGGGGTTTGGGGACTGTCCTAATGCAAGAAGGTCACTTATTGGCTTACTTCAGCAAAGCACTAGCCGAATCAATATATTCCAAGTCTATTTATGAGAAAGAAGTGATGGCGGGTAGTGCTAGATATCTAACATTGGAAACATTTCTGAATGGGGAGGCATTTTAAGGTCTACATTGATCACAGGAACCTTAAACATCTATTAGACCAGCAAATTCCATCCATAGATTAACAATGTTGGCAGGCTAAGTTGTTGGGCTTAGACTTTGAGGTTATCTACAATCCGGGGAAACAAAATGGGGCTATGGATGCCTTCTGTAGAGTGGAAGAAGACAAATTGTTATTCATGGCAGTTTTTGTTCCCTTTTGGCTCAATATGGATGTGGTCTGGAAGGAGATAAAGGAGGATGCAGAACTAAATTCTCTCATGGTAGCCTTACAACAACATCCGAAATCTCAATCAAAATATCACTTGAGGGAAGGCTTAATATTTTATAAGAATAGGCTCGTTCTCTCTTCTACTTCAATGTTAATTCCTCACTTGCTTTAAGAGTATCATTCCTTTCCTTTAGGGGAACATTCTAGTTTTCTAAAGACTTACAAAAGGTTGCTAATGGCTTATTTTGGTTAGGAATGAAATCCTTGATACAAAGATTTATAGGGAAATGTGCTACATACCAAAAGAACAAGTATTTGACTATATCTCCAATTGGTCTTTTGCAGCCCTTGCCCATTCCTAAGTTGGTATGGGATGAAGTTTCAATGGATTTCTTTACAAAACTTCCCAAATTACAAGGCTACTAAGTCATAATGGTGGTAGTGGATCTATTGTCGAAATATGCTCATTTTTTATTGCTAAAACATCCATTCATAGCTAAAAACAATGGCTAAAGCATATGGGATGTGAAATTGCATGGTATCCTTATCTCCATTTTAAGTGATAGAGAACCTATTTTCCCTAGTGATTTTTGGAAGGAGCTATTCAGGTTACAAGGAACAGTATTAAAGATGAGCTTTTCATATCATCCCTAAACAGACGACCAAACAAAAATGGTTAATAGGTGTTTATAGACCTACCTTTGTTGTTTCACCTCCGAGCAGCCTAAAAATTGTTCTCATTGGTTATATTGGGCGGAGTATTGGTATAATACTACCTACCATGTCTCAATCGGGAAGACTCCTTTTGAAGTTGTCTATGGTTACTTACCTCTAACTATAATGCATTTCTCTTAAGGAATGACTAAAGTAGAATTAGTGGCATTGGCTTAAGTGGATAGTGATGAGGCCTTACGTCAGCTTAAGCACAACCTACTTCATGCTCAGTCTACGATGAAGAAATTTGTAGGTGTTTATAGGAGGGAGGTAAAATACTAAGGAGACTTGGTCTATATTAAAATAAGGCCACATAAACAGCTTACCCTAACAAAACCCCTGTCTTAAGCTTTCTACAAGGTATTATGGCCCTTTTAAAATCATTGGAAGGGTGGGGCAAGCTACTTACAAATTGCAACTCCCACTTACATCTAAGGTACATTCAATTTTTCATGTTTCCCAATTGAAAAGGGCAGTAGAAGATCACCCTATTGAGCAAGATCTTCCTCAAGGGTTAGATGTGGATATCGCTGAAATGATCGAGCCAGAGGCAATCCTGGCCTTACGCATCTTCAAGTCCAAAGGAGGAGCTATTCATCAATGGCATATTTGCTGGAAAGGTAATTCAGTAAAGGAGGCAACTTGGGAGGATGCAGAATTTATTAAGGGTTAATTTCCTTCTATTTACTTTGAGGACAAGGTGCCTATTAAGGAGGAGAGAATTGTTGGCACTTCACCTATTTTATCTAAAGCCCCATCCTTTATTCAAGATAACCAGCCCCTTAAAACCTACACTTGTAGGAATAAATTTTCCATATAGGCAAGTTTGTTATGAGGCAGTTATGGAGACAGAATGTATAGAGAGGAGATATAGTTGAGAATTCGGAATAAGCAAGCAGTTATTGTCATTGTGAAATAATTGGTTTGGAGAAAGGTCTCTAGAAGAGTTTTAAAGAGAGAGAGAAGAGTTCTTGAGTTAGAGAGAAGAGTTTTTGAGTTATCTTCTTGCAATTTATGCAATTGTTGTATAAATTAACATGCATGCAAGATAATTTTGATCTATCTCCTATTTGAACATCTACTTGAATTCATCAAGTTTGGTGTTCTAACACCCTTACACATTGTTTCATCTTTCATCTTTCCATGTTCTTGAGTGATCAAAGAAGAGTTTGCTATTTACAACAACCCAAACAAGGAGAAGAAATAAGAAACAAGGAGAAACAAAAGGTCAAAAGCTTTTATATTTCATGTTCTTTTATATATCTATGCATGCATGCATAATTCTAGCTTTTTCGGATTGTCATAGTGTTGGAATCTAGATTTTGACACTTCCGCTGCATTCTCATACATGTGATACATATGTTCATGACAAATCCAACAGTGGTATCAAAGCAAGTGTGTGCATGTATTAGATGATGTATTGAACGTGTGCAAAGTGTTTGCTGAGTTGTAACTAACGTGCATATTGATTTAGAATAATTCGTGCAAATTGTATAAATTTTTTTTCTAATTTTCTTTCATAGAAATGTTAATAAGATGTTATGTCATGTTTCTGTCAAAGAAAATTGCAATTAAATGTCATTTGTTATTTTATTTCGAATTAATATCCAGTCTATTCATATGTTAGTTTCTGGGAATTTTTGGAAAACTGAATGCATATGCTAATTTTGAAAATTTTGCAATAATTCTAAATTTTTTTTTGATTTTATTTCACAGAAATGTTTATAAGGTGTTATGTTATGTTTCTGTTAAAGGAAAATGCAACTAAATGTCATTTGCTATTTTATTACGAATTTAGTTTCAGCTTGATGCATGTATAAAGTTTTGGAAAATTTTAGAAATATGATGAACATGCATGCTTGTAAATTCCATATTAATTTTTATAAAAATTGCTTTTATGAATTTTATTCATGCATATGCAAGATGAGACGTTGCCACGTGTATGAAATGTATGACACTTATTGTTAAAGTAATTATCTTATGCATGCATGATGTAAAGTTTGACTAGTGTTAGAAGTAATATGACAAGTATCATATACATGTGATGTGCTAGCTTATTCCAATTAATTAATTAATAATTCTTAGGATTTATTTTCTAAAATTTTTTATTAAACACATTTTAGAATGTGTGTAAGACTTTGAAAATTTTCTAGAATTAATTGTATTTGATTTAATTAATAAATCAAGTCAAAGTCATCATTGGTTAACTTTTTGAAAGCAGATGGAGTTGACTTCCTTGGAGCATATGATATATTAGGTCTTGTATATAACATAGCATACATGATTGATCATATTGTTGAAACATACGAGATTATACTTATGCGATTCCTCTCATCTTGCATCTTGAGACACATAGATTTCGAGAGTTTTATCCCATGAGTCATGGGAAGAAACCCTCTCTTGGACTGCTTCATGCTAAAACTATTTAGCATTTTATCTATGTATGTTAACTGTGAAAGACTTAGCAACTTCCTTGATCTATCTCTATAAATCTTTATTCTCAATATATAAGTTGCTTGTCTAAGGTCTTTCATGAAAAGATTATAGGACAATCAAAATTTGACTAACTGCAAACTTGAGACATCATTTTCTATTAGTATTAAGTCATCCATATATTACACAAGAAATATGATAGTACTTTGAGTAATCAAAATCTTTGATTGTCTCATCAAATCGGATGTTCCAACTCTTATATGCTTGCTTCAATCCATAAATAGATTTTTGAAGTTTGCATATCCTTTTGCTATATTTGAATACAAAGCTCTCTCAGGTTGTATCATATACATATTTTCAACTAGTTTTTTATTTAGAAAAGTCGTTTTCACATCTATTTATCACATTTCATAATCATAATAAGCAGCAATGGCTAGGAGTATTCTAATGGATTTAAGCATAGCTACGGGGCTAAATGTCTTGTCATAGTCAACTTCTTATGTTTGGTGATAACTTTTAGTGACTAGCTTCATTTTACAGGTAATTACATTACCTTCCATGTCAATTATTTCTTGAAAATTTACTTGCATCCTATGAGTTTTAGCCTTTCTGGTAGGTCTACCAAAGTGCATACTTGATTTTTATACATAGAATCTATTTCAGACTTCATGGCTTGAAGTCATTTTTAGATTTTGAACTCTTTATAGCCTCTTCATAGGTTATAGGCTCATCGTTCTCTATAAGCAATACGTCATTTTATTTGCCTATGAAAAATTTATATCTCTCTGGAATATTGCGTATCTTACTTAACCTATGGATCTTTTGAGTGTTAGAAGGTTCAACTATTGTTTCATCTCTGTGAATAATAATTTCGGGTTTAGGCAGTTGATTTGCTTTGTTTGAGCATCATGAATTTTATCAATTTCAACATTGCTCTCAGTATCTTCTCTTAGAAGAAACTCTTTCTCTAAAAAGACAACATTCTTGGAGACAAAAAGCTTTTGCTCTAAATTATTATAGAACTGATATCCAATTATTTCTTAGGATATCCTATATATAGACATTCATCATATTTCACTTCAAGCTTGTCTGATTGAATTTGCTTCACATAAGTCGGATAACCCCAAATTTTTATATGAGAAAGATAAGGCTTTTTGTTAGTTTATATTTCATATGGAGTAACTTTAACTATCTTTAAAGGGACTTTGTTTGTCAAATAAACAGTGGTTTTAAGTGCATAATTCCAAAAGAATTTTGCTAGATTTGCTAAGCTTATCATTGACTTTACTATGTCTAATAAGGTTTGATTTCTCCTTTCAGTCACACCATTATGTTGTGGTGTGTAAGGTGGAGTCCACTAAGATATTATCTCATTATCTCCGAGATAAATTAGAAACTTTTTGTTCAAGTATTCACCACCTCAATCTGATTGATGTGTCTTAATACTTCTACTGAACTGTTTCTCTACTTCATGTTTAAATTGTTTGAACATTTCAAATGCTTCAGACTTATGTCTCATTAGATACACATACTCATATCATGAATAATTATTAATAAAGGTAATGAAATAGATAAAAATCACTTTGGCATGAATGGATATCGGACCACATACATCAGAATGTATTAGGTCTATTAACCTATTCACTTATTCACCCTTTTCATTAAAAGGTAATTTAGTCGTCTTGCCTAACAAGTAAGATTCACATGCATTATATGATTCATAATCAAATGATCCTAAGTTACCACGCTTATGTAGCTTAATCATGCATTTCTCACTTATATGGCCAAGTTGACAATGTCATAAGTAAGATGATTTTAATTTATTTCATTTTTGTCTTTTATTGTCATTGATATTTAAAATTGGATTATACATGTCTAATATGTAAATACCATTGCACAATGTAACCATATCATACAATATTTCATTCAACTTAATTGAACAACAATTGTTTGAAAAAGTTAAATGAAATCCCGTTTTATTAATATATGAAACATATACAATATTCTTTGTCACAACAGGTACATAATAGCAATTATCCAAAATTAACTCTAGCTCACTATGAAGATACAAAATATATGTTCCTACGGTTAATGCAGTAACTCTTGCTCCATTTCCCACACATAGGATCATCTCTCCTTTTTTGAGCGGTCTACTTTCCCTGAGACCCTGCATATCAACACATATATGTGAGCCACATTCTGTATTAATACCCAAATGTTATGATCAGAAATAGTATTAACCTCAATGACAAACAACATACCTGAAATAAACAGTGGGGCATCTAATGTTTTCTTTTACTTCAATGACTCCGGATAAGCTTTGTAGTTCCTCTTCTAATGTCCTTCTTTGTTGCAATGGAAGCATATCCCTTTTAAAGTTGTCTCCTTTGCCTTTTTTTGGCTACACTTCTCATTGGCCTCTTGGACTTCTTCGTTTTTTGATTCTTCTTACGAGAACCAGAAGAAGAGTCCACCAGTATTATAACCTTACATTCTTTCTTGACAGTTTTTTCAGCTGTTTTGAGCAAATTAATTAGCTAAGGTATCGATGTGTGTATTTGGTTCATCTAATTGTTAAGTACAAACTGTGAAAAATTATCGGTCAAACTAGTCAGAATTAAGTCCATACTTAATTCTTGATCTATTACGAAACTTAAACTGCCTAACCTCTTAATGTATCCATACATCTTCACTGCATACTGCAATGAAGGTGATCCCTTAGCCATCTTAGGGCAGAAAAGCAACCTCGAGATCTCAAACCTTTCAGATCGAGCTTGCTCATTAAATAGTCGTCTAGATGGTAAACTATGGTATAAGCATCTATAGTCTCATGCTGCTTTTGCAGTTCTGGTGACATAGAGACTATTATTATACAATTAACCAACTTACTATCATCCAGTACCTTCTTGTAAGTTTTCTGATCCTCATCAGATGCATCAACAGTAGGGGAATTGATAAGTGGTTTATCTAGGATATATCCTAATTTCTCATATTTGAGAACAATTTTAAAATTTCATAGCCAATCTAAAAAGTTAGGTCCTGTGAGTTTGTTGGAGTCCAATAAAGAGCACAGGTTTACACTAGATGAATACATCATGGTGATTCAATAACCTAGAAGAATGAGAGAAAGTGTTAGAATGTACACTAATGCATATTAATTAGGACTTTAATCACATGTATTATGGGTCCCACTATTCTTATTCAAATCTATAGTCCTCCCTACAAATTTAAGAAAACTTATAGTTTTCTTAATGAGTCGATATCTAATATTATCAAAAATGAGGTTTGCCCAACAAGTCACCTTAGGTCAATCGGTAGATATCATTTATTCCAATTGCATTCATTTATGCAACTATCGACTTGTGCCATCAACTATTGATTAAGCACACTAATTGGGTTATCAATTCTTGATTTATATACGTCCCATGTATATTACCCAATTTTTCCTTTATCTACGCTAACCTTAGATTTTCCCAACAAATCAATGCTTGCAGTTAAGATCAACCCATTAATTTGAAAATCTAATTTTCATGGCTTGAACATATTCGTGTAGAGCGTGCTTGGGTTTGCCTAACAACCCAATCCTAAAATAACTCTAGTTTTTGCCATATCAATAGAAGGCGTAAGTCCTAATATTTCGATTGAGGAATTTGTTCTTTGATCTCATTAACACTTGGATGATCTTGTATATATATATATATATATATTCAGATTATAGACAACTCAATTAAATTGAGCTCATGTCTATAGCCACCCTTAAAATGCATCTAATGCATGTTTCACACAAGGGAGCTTTAATAAAGGTTGTGACTTGACTATACATCAAAAGTTTGTGATTCGATTAAACTCTTCAATTGAATTGAGTACTAGAGTTAGTCTGGGCTAATTTGAATTGTGGATGTAATTTGATTAGAATTATTTTGATGTCCAAATTAAACACTTTAATCTTTGTATATATATGCCTTTTTCTAGCATACTAGAAATGTTATGCTCCACTTAGATTAATTCTAAATTAATCCTTAGGGTTTGTAAAATTTTCGTACATCAATTAGTCATCTATAATATCCTTAGGTCATCTCAAATTTATCTAAACAATTTTAACGCAAGCCAAAATTTTCTTGACAGCCAAAATCATCAATATAAATAAGTTAACCTACTAGACACTAAAAGGATCAATTCAATGTTCGAAAAATTTTCAAAACCTTAATTTCAAGTATATGCATTAAACATGCTATTAACATCAAAATAATACATTTCTTATCACATAAAACTTTATTAACATCTTATAACCGAAATACATATATTATAAGTCATTAAGTAAATCAACTTTATCTGCTTTTAAAAAGTTGGCCACTGTTGACTTGACTTGATTTATTAATTGAATCAAATTCAATTCATTTTGGAAAAATTCCAAAGTCTTATATATATGCTAAATGTATCTCATAAAAAATTCCAGAAAATAATTCCTAGGAATTATTTATTAATTAATTGGAATAAGTCAGCACATCATATGTGTATGTGTAACATCCCGTTTCCATAGAACGGGTCGGACCAGAGAAACGGGTCCAAGTGTGGTAAATCAGAAAAATTAGGAAAACACATCTCATGCTCATGCATTTGTGAACAACGATATGTGCACATAAAAATTTATTGTACATGCATTCATGACAATTTTCCCGGTATAAGTGTGAATAAATGGGAAAT
>JANZXP010000007.1:9767610-9782617 GCA_027576715.1 Erythroxylum flavicans | reverse complement strand
TTGTCAACCATCATCAACGTTGAACCTTGCTTCCATCTTTCAATTTCTACCTCCATTTTATTGTTCCTTTCATTTACCACAAGAAAACCCAACCAAATCCACCCTAGAATGATGATGGTCATGAGATACATGGGATAGCTAGGGTTTGTGTGTTTTTGAAGGATTTGGAGCTAAATTAAGTAAGTGATGCTTTAATCTTCACAGGTTAGTGTAAATGGGACTTTATGATGAGTAATTTGAGGTTTTGTTTTGAATATGAAATTCCTTAGGTAAATTCGTGGGTATTTAATTTATAAAAAGATTTTTGTCAAAACAATTGAATTTAGTAAGCTAACATTATTCATGACCTAATGATGTGGGTGAATGAAGAGGTAATGGAATTATGTTTTACTTTGGTGTTGTTAAATGGTGTATAAAAGTGTAAAAATGTGATGAATGAATGAATGAATTTTTTCCTTGTTTTGTATTGATGATGAGTTAAAGTTAGCATGATCATAAAAATGGGGTTGCAAGAGTGACAATTTGTTGATAATTAATAAGTTATTGTTGTTGAGGTGAATTAAGATGAAATTGATGATGAAGTGTGCTGGAAATGTGTTAGATGTAGTGTTTATACAGAACATGCATCTGTATTTTAGACATATCTTGACCTACGGATATCCAAATAGGATGATTGTTTATTTATATTAAACTAGAGACAAATAGTTACAATTTTCATGCAGAACTAGAGTTTGAATTCTGTCTCTAAGAGTGTTGAAAATTGTCTTGAAGTTGAGTTTCGAATTTTGTCTCTGTTGTTGAACAGTATATAGTAAATTGTGTATAACTTTCAGAATCCTGAACCAAATTGTATGAACTTAGGTTCTTTAGAAACTTAAGATATATATGAACAATTGTTTAAAAGAAGACTTTGCCTAAAAACCTTGTTCTCTAGATTTAAAATGGAAGTGAAATTTGGATAACAAAATAAAAGAAAGAAGAAGGAGTGCATCGGTCTAGAAGTAAGTTGAGATAGCAACGCGTCGTGATCGCAACTCTGCTGGGCGAACGCAGAATGTCGCGATAGCGATACCACTGCTTAAGATCACAACACGAAGGTTGTATGCGGGTGATGCTTTCTGAATATGTGTTGGTATTTTGATGATATCTTGATCTGTAGATGTCCAAATGAAGTGGTTCTTTATTTAGATTAAACTAAAGACATAAATCCACAACTTTCTTGAAGAAGTACAAATTTAATTCTATCTCTAAGACTTTCAAAATCTAGTGCGAAATTGAGTCTTAATTAAGGTTGGAGTACTACCCGAGACAAAAATTATGTCTTGATGTTTTCATAAACACTGAATGGATTTAGGCTGAATCAGATAAAAGTATCTTCATAAAAGTTGTATTTCATTCTTTTATATTTCAATTTGTATTAAGTTTATAATTTTTAGATATCTGAGTTGAAAGTTATGAGTTGTACAATTCGAGGGTATGATCATGAACTAGCCAAAAGTTCAATTATACATAGTCTGTGGTATTGTAAGCATAACTCATAGGATACTAAACCAAATTGGATAATCTTGGCTTCAATAGAAACTTAAGACAATGGGGAACAATTTTTTAGAAGAAAGTATCCTCAGATGACTTCATTTTCTTGGTCAAAAAGAACTTGGAAACTTGACCCGAAAGTTATTATAGGAAAAATCCGAATTTGATGAAATGAGTTATGAATTTGAATTTTTATGGTTTTATTGAGGTACAAATCATAAGTATAAATAATACTTAGGTGAGTTTCGAAATATGAATGATTATGTGATGAGAATAATGGAAAGATACTCGAGATTGTCATTGAGCATGCATTATAAACAACACATATACATATGTATGTGATTGGGTGTTCATATGATTGTGCAATTAATAATGTGTGTTAATGTGTATTATATGATGTTGATACACAGGATAGAACGTCTACATCAGGATGCTTCTGGATCATGAAAGCTAATGGTAATTTGGAGCATATTGTGAGTAACCTAGACGGTCTCACTCAATTAATTATTTGCTTTATATTATGTTTGAATTATCAAATGAATATGATTTGATTGTGTTTATTCCGCACAATGAAGGTCTGATGATTCTGATGAATGAATGTGATATTTGAAGTGCTCCTTGAATGTGAGTTTGACGAAATAAATGTGTTTTCTCAACTTAAATGTTGAATGCTGGACCAAGGTCCGAAGACATGTGAAAGTGAATGTGTAAAGTGAAATAAAGTGACTGATTGAGCATATATGACTGATGCATTTCATTACATGAATCCATAATAATGTAAAGGTTGTTGCGACCGGAGTAGCCATCAAAAAAGAGGTTAAAGCTCAAAAAGTGGAAAAGAGCTTAAAGCTCAAAAAGTGATTAAGAGCCAAAGGCTCACTTTGAAAAATGAGCCATGTATTCCCAACGGATAAGGGACAGTTATTAATGGGCTATGTATCTCCAATGGATAAGGGATAGTTATTAATGAGCCCAGTATCTATAATGGATACAGGACAATTATAGGCACTCGGTCACAATAATAACAATTGAAAGTAAGTCTCATGAGCATTGCATATGCATTGGATATGTATGTTTAAATGATTGAAATGCACCGTTTAAATGGTTCAAATGTGAAATGTTAAATGTGAAATAAATGAATAAGATGTTAATTGATGCTACATGATGAATTAATGTAGTGATAAGAGTTATGTGATACTTATGTATATGCAAAGATGTGAATTATATGTTATGTGATGCATGAATTGAGTGAACCATCAATGATGGCTACCTCATCTGAGTTTATAAGCCCAAAATTTGCAATATTTCTCAGGCTCAGAAGAGTTACCCCGTTAGGCTAACGGGAGCACAGATAATACATTTAAGTAACAGATAGAGTTTGGGATCAGTTTGCATCTGCATTTGTACTTTCTTATTTTTTTATCAATTTGTATATTTCAAATTTCCGTATAATGTGTTTTTGAACATTCTGTTTATACTAATTTTTCAAATGAGAAATGTTTGTAAATGATTTTATGATGAAATAACTTTTGAAATTGGAAATGTTTTGTAAATGAAATTGATTAAAGTGTGTCAATAATAGTGATTTCGAGTTGTATGAAATAAAAGTATGGGCCTGAATTTGATTATTGATTTCCCCATAAGCGAGTGAGTTTTTTTGAAAAATTTGTACTGAGTTTCAAGTGTCCGACTGATTGACTGTGCTAGCATGCCACCCTCGCGGGGTATGTTCTCGGACATCACTCAGGATGTCTGGTACGTGTCTTGCAAGAGTGGGGTACTACATGATAACATACGTGAAAGGATAAAAAGAGTTTTTTTTTAATTTCGCTCTTAGGCTTAAAAGCTCATGAAAAAAAATGGTTTTATATGATAATACTAGTATTACAAATCTTTCTAAAAATCCTGTGCATTATTATAGGACTAAGCATATAGAAATCAAACATCATTTTCTTAGAGATCATATTTTAAAAGGAACTATTGATCTTTTACATGTTAATACTGAGAATCAAATAGCTTACATTTTCATCAAGCCACTCTCTGAAGATAGATTTTGCGTGTTAAGAAAATAGCTTGGTATATGCAAAATCTTTTATATTATTTTTATATGAATATTCTCTACTACTTGTCTTTGCATTTCGCTTAGCAAGCTCCTTCTATTCTAATTCCTTAGAAATTCTCTCTTAGTTTAGTAGGATCCTTAGAATTTAGAAGGCCCCTCTTAGATTAGAAGTCTCCTCTTAGGTTATTAGGTTTCTTCTAAATTAAAAGCCTCCTCTTCTTTTTTAAAAGGCTTCTCTCAAGTTGACATTCTAAGTGACACGTGTCCTAAAAATAGGGAGTCATTCATGGCATCATTTCAGCCTTTTCATAAATGCATGTGTAGTTTGACAACTCCATATATTCGTCTGTTAGAAGATACACAACTGATTACGCTTCCTCTTCTGGCCTGTATATCTACTCATCCTCTCATGAGATCAATGCTCAGGAATCACTTAGTATACCTCAAACAAACTTCTCTCGTCTCTGTCATTCTCATCTACGTCACTTATTCTCTCTGTACCCTAACTCTCTACATTTTTAATGCCTCTTTTCTTTTCTCTTAAACTTCACCAAACCCATTTAAAATGACAAGAACAAAATCAAAAAGATAAAAGAAATTTTTGGCTTCAACTTCTAGCTATGGAGAAACACCTCGTCATGAACAAACCTTTGCTTGTGATTCCTCATCTTTGTCTCCCATGGTAGGTTATCTAGACACTACTACCTAACCTGTTTCTATCTCTTCAAAGCTCTAACTTTAGAAATACCTATTCAGGAGACTCTAAAAGATAGGAAAAGGAAGATTGTTCCTATGTTGTCTCTAGATTATCCTGATTCCTTTTCAGATGACAAAGAAGAAACAATCGAAAACAATATGATTCTAAATTAGAAGAAGAAGAAGGAAAAGAAAAGGGAGAAGAAAAGAAAGAAGAAAGTGAAGAAGAATAAGAGGAGACTTTCAGTAAAGGGGAGTTATTGAAAAAAGTGAGATTCCATATACCTATTCTTTCCCTACCTATTCCTACTCCAAAAACTTCCGCAAATCCTAAACCTAGTCATAAAGAGAAGAAAGTGCCTGAAGTGCACTGGGCAATAAATGATGATGGTTCAGATGAAGAACCTTCTTGGTTGGGAAGAAGAACACGGACCAGAGACAATGTTACAGAAACAAGCCCTATAAAAAATTTGTGAGATAAAAGAAAAAGAAAAAGAATAATCAAAGAAAAGAAAAAGGAAAGAAATAAAAGGCAAAGAGACTTTGGCCAAAGAAAATATTGAGGATGTCATTACAAGGAATAAGCTATTCCTCGAAGAGGCTTTATTTGAAGAAATCCCTAAGGCCAAAAGAACAAATTCTAAGAAACTAACCATTCTTCATAAGGGAGAGGTTCAGCACCAGTGAAGTTATTTTAGTCAATTGAGTCTGAAGCAAGATACAAGATGTGCTACAAGAAGAGAAAGGTGGTAGCTGGATGTATCTTGCCTCTCCATTCATTCGATAATATAGGTGTTCTCATCACTCCATATTTTCTTGTTGTTGGTTAGGAGAATTTCTTAAGCTTGGATGAAATTATGTGTGATGAACTGGTCAAATGTTTTTACACACATATGAGAAAGGAAGAAATTGATAGAAAACTGGTAGTCATCTTTTGGGTATGCAATTACGAGATTCTGGTTATAGAGGAAATCTTATGAAACATTTTGAGTGTAATTCCTAAAGGTATAATAGACCTTCCTTGTCATAAATGAGAAATTGCCGACATTGATTTGGGAGAAGTAGTGAACTTCATTTGTATGAATACTGAAAAAGGCTATGATGTGAGACTTTGGTGCAAACACTTGGACCTTCTGTCAGGATGCCTTGCGTCCATTTCGACTACCTCCATTTTTCCAAGGAGTAGTTCAATAGAGAGGTGTCGTCTCTTATACATGTATGTGGTTTACAATTTGTTAAAGGGCAATAAGATGAATCTCCCAGCAATGATCCTGAAGTTTATGGTAGACGGGGGAAGTCACAATAACACAACTGTGGTCTACCTTATGGAATGCTACTAATTAAAATCTTTTTATATTTTGGAGTGTCATTTGATAACCTGAATTGGTATGAACCAGCAAAGTTTCATTCTTCCATTCCTTACCAATTTGGTTACAAGATGAAGGACAATGTGTGGATTAAAAAGAAGTCAAAAAGAGTTATAGCTATCTTAAGTCCAACCCCACAAAAGTCAACCTCTGTCCCACTCTAAAGCACAATCAACCTAATCTTGCAAAAACTGAGGGACATTTACTCTGATCAGGATCAATTACATGAATGAATTGGTAGCCTCCAAACAAATTCTCCTTAAGAAAACTCTTCACTGACTGTTTCAATTGATTTTTTTTCATCATATTTCATTCTATTTTGTTTCGCTTCCTCCCTATACTCTATTATTTTTTGATAATGACAAATGGTGAGAGTTTATGTTGATATATATTTTGCATATTTTTGCATATATGATGATATATTTCTCAATGTTGCCTCAATTATATATGTGATTGATTCTACTATTGAACTTATGAAAATCTTTAATATATAAACTATAAGTTCCTTTCTTAAGAGACAAGGTCCTTCTACTTAGGTCTGAACATATAAAAGTCACAGGTATCTTTCAAAATCATCTATTATCTCTTTAAATTTTGAAAAATATATCTATTATTCCTTATCATCATCAAAAGGGGAAAGATTTGTTAGCTCAAGGTTTATATTAACGATTTTGATGATAATTATATAATGTTTCAAAATTGAAATTGGATTTATTTCCTTATATAGATAACGGTATTTTTTAAAGGAAGTAAAATCATAGAAATATTACTTCCTTTTTTACAGGAACCTTCTTAGTAAACTTCCTTATTAACATCTCAGAGGATCTTACCTTTACGAACAATTAGCTCCAGAAGTTTTTGTTCCAGCAGAGATGATATTGAAAATCCAAAGTCAACTTAGAATTAAGATGAAGCAACTACTAGTTGAATAAATTGACCATTTAAAGAAGAGCATTAACACTTGTGAAGCAACAAGCATACACAAGCTTTCGAAACGTTTGAGCAGCATCTATATTCTTGAGAGTCATATTATTCTTATTGGGCTTTAGAAAGTGAAATCACTCTATTAAGAGTGAAATTGTTATTTGAGAACTTACTTTTGATTTTAAATTTTATTCTTTTATGAGCTTTTAGAAGCTTGTTACATACTTCGAGTATGGAAGGCTGGAGAACCTTGAAAATTATGTACTTGTGAGCTTAGAGAGGCTCATCAAATTTAATACTCAGATTCTTATAGTGAAATACTCAAGTTGGATACTTGGGAAAGTTTGGGTTGTAAGCCAAACCAGTATAAATCGACTGCATCCTTCTTCTCTCTTTCTTTAACTTTTGAATTTCTTCTTTATATTATGTGTGTGTTCTTTTTAACAAGAGGCCCCTTCACTTTTATAAGAGGCTCCTTATATTTTCAACTTGCAAGAGATTCTTTTCAGTTTAACAGGCACCTTTTATTTTTAAATTGTTTTAATAGGATTTATCATTCAGTAGGCTCCTTTCATTTAAGCAGGGTCCTATCCCACAAAAAGCTCCTATCACCTAACAGGCTTCTGTCGTTTAAAAGGCATTATTTTCTAACAAGCTCCTACTGTTTTTATTCGTTAGTTAGGATCTATTTATTATACGAACTAAAAGAAATGGAGAAAAAAATTCACACAATTCATCCCCTTATTGCATGTGTTTTCTTTATCATTTTGTTAGACAAGGAATCCTATTCCCCACCATGAAAAGTTATGTTATTTTAGTCTTGAAAGATAAAATAAGTTCATGTTGGGCCCCATCTATCTTCTCCTAATTTAGGTTCTAGCTTTACTAGATTGTTGTAGTAGTTTTCCGTTACATCAAATAATTTATTACCTTAAGTTCATTTTTTGGTGTGATATTTTTTTTAGTCTCTATATGTGGATGGAGTTGTTATTATATTCAAATGAACCTTTAACTTATTACGCTCTGCTATTGGTTCTACTATGTTCTCTACTTTAGATGATGGGAAGATTATGAAAGGCCTTGGTGGGGTTCCTAATAAAGGTTTGGTTTTAATAGTTGGTTGCCACATATTGAAAACAAAATAATCACCCCTATTTGTTGTCATCTTCCCTCTTTCCTATCACAACTCTTGTTGCTTTCTCTATAGATGTTTGCAGTTTCTTTCTATGACAATCTCATTGATCTGTAGCAACATATGCATAGCTTCTTGTGTAAAACCTCCCAATTGATGGGACATTTAGTGGCATTCTACCGATCTTAAAGTTGCTTTCATGATTCTCATGGCTTATCTTTCATATATGATGGTTGAGGTATGAACTTGCTCTCATTGATATGGACAAACCTACCTAGTTGTCTTAGTTATGTTGCACTTTTTTTGTAATCTCAACATTTACAATTTGTAAATTAGTCTCTGTATTTATTATTTTTTTAAAATGTGTATTAGAAATTTGACTACATTTTACAAAACTTAGTCAAATTGTTTCAACTTGCAAGAGATTCCTTTCAGTTTTAATAGGCACCTTCTATTTTTAAATTGTTTTAACATGATTTATCATTCAGTAGGCTCCTTTCATTTAAGCAGAGTCCTATATCATAAAAGGCTCCTATCACCTAACAAGCTTCTATCATTTAAAAGGAATTATCGTCTAGCAGGCTCCTACTGTTTTATTCGTTAGCTAGGATCTATTTATTATATGAATTGAAAGAACTTGAGAAAAAAATTGACACACAATTCACTCCCTTCTTGCTTGTGTTTTCTTTATCATTTTGTTGGACAAGGAATCCTATTCCCTACCATGAAAAATTATGTTATTTTAGTTTTAAAAGATAAAATAAGTTCATGTTAAGCCCCATCTATGTTCCCCTAATTTAAGTTCTGGCTTTACTAGATTGTTGTAGTAGTTTCCTGTTACATCAAAGAATTTATTACCTTAAGTTCATTTTTTGGTGTGATATTTTTTTGGGCCTATATGTGGATGGAGTTGATATTATATTCAAATTAACCTTCAAGTTATTACGCTCTATTATTGGTTCTACTATGTTCTCTACTTTAGATGATGGGAAAATTATGAAAGGCCTTGGTGGGGTTCTTAATGAAGGTCTAGTTTTAATAGTTAGTTACCACATATTGAAAACAAAATAATCACCCCTATCTGTTGTCATCTTCCCTCCTTCCTATCACAACTCTTGTTGCTTCCTTGTAGATGTTTGCAGATTCTTTCTATGACAATCTCATTGATCTTTAGCGACATATGCATAGCTTCTTGTGTAAAACCTCCCAATTGATAGGACATTTAGTGGCACTCTATCGATCTTAAAGCTGCTTTCATGATTCTTATAACTTATCTTTCATATATGATGGTTGGGGTATGAAGTTGCTTTCATTAATATGGACAAACCTAGCTAGTTGTCCTAGTTACGTTGTACTTTTTTTTGTAATCTCAGCATTTATAATTTATAAATTAGTCTTTGTATTTATTATTTCTTTAAATTGTATATTAAAATTTTGAACATATTTTTTGGCTACGTTTACAAAAATGTAGGTAAAACCTTTTGACTATGTTTTTAGACATGTAGCTAAAATCCTTTGACTACGTTTTTAAAAATGTAGCTAAAATTATTTAGCTAAAAACTTTTAGCTACGATTCTGAAAACGTACTTAATAATTTTTAGCTACGAAAACTAAGCGTAGCCAAAAGATATTGATGACGATTTCTCAAAACATCGCTAATAGTTTTCACTACAAAAATAAAGTGAAGGAAAAAACTATTAGTGACGATTAGAGAAAAACGTTGCCTATAGTTTTCATCTACGAGATTCGGCGACGAATATAAATCTTCCCTAATTATTATTAACGACGATTTTGGAATTTTTAGTGACAATTGTTTTGGTAGTCATATATATGTAGTTTCTATTGTAGTGTCCTCTTTTATACCTTTATTATGGTGTTAGTTAATACAATTCATTTTAATTTCTCAAAAAGAGAAGATACTAATAAATATTATATCAAGAATGGAGAATCGCTTTGTGCAGTAAGAGATCAAAGGAAGAAGGTAAAATGCCATTGAGATTTCAAATTATTTTCTAATTCGTTGCCAAATGCAACAATAACATGTGTAAATCACCAAATCTTGATCAATAAACAAAGGACAGTGAAGTATACTTCTCCTTTCGTAAAATTATTTGTTTTAGGTTTCACATGTTTTTGTCCAAGACAAGCATGCATTGTAATCAACATAGGAAAAATAATGATATTATAGAATTAGAACTTGGCTTCTTCCTTCCTTCCTTCTATAGTTTGAACTTTGAACGCGTTTAGGTGTGATGGGTTAGACAATATATGATCAACGAGTACCTGGAAACACAAGCCCTCAACAAAAATTATTTGTAAAATAAATTGATGCTAGTTAATTAACCAAGATTCTTATGTGACAGATATAAGTCTGTACAGTTAAGAAACAAAATATAAAATTATGACGTACCATGATTAGGCCTAGTAATAAACACTCTTAAATGTGGATCCGCAGGAAGTCCAATTGTTTCATACATAGGATCATAAACTGTACTGTTCTGCGACCTGCACGAATGCATTAATCTCACATCTCCAATGCAAATGAATACCTAAAATTAACAGCCTTTCGATAGTACGAATAAGTTGAATTAAAAGCCCCTTACGTGTGCATAAAAATTAATTAGACTAAAATATCTGACATAGTGATGGAATAAGTTTGCTTCATAATTAACTTTACAAGTTCATGAGAACCCACATTTTGAACCAGTCTAATGTAATAGGCTAACTAAAGCAGCATGTTCAGAAAAACATGTGTTGAAGTATATTTCATTTATTTATTTCATAGATTTTAAGTAAACAATATTTATCAAATTAAGTTAAATGTAAGTAAGTACCTTGAGTTGGTAGGGCTAAGATCAGTTGCACCTGCAGATGACTGAACTTGAGTTGGCCAATTAGCAACCTAGAAGTTGATATTATTTTCAAATGTTTAATCAGGAAAAACAATCTGAGGAAGTCCGTATTTCTTCCTACGTGCTTCATTTTAATTGCATGCCGTGATTTTACCAACATCTATTTCCCTGTAGCAATGATTTTAGCTTATGATCCAAGTTAGGAGATGTAAAAGTTTGTTGAAAACCTGGAATGGATTAACAAATTTATTGGTTTGTAATTTGGAGTACATGCATACTTGTTCAATTGGAATATCATGATGCTGAAACGGGTAGGAAATGCCTCTACTTGGATAAAATCCTCTTGATCCGATGGATTCACTCAATTGCTCTTGAAAATGAGGATCTTGAGACCTAGAATAGGAAATGAAATAATAATTTGTAAGAACCCAAACGTCTAATTCAATATGGAAAAGTAGACTAATAATGAGGCAGTACATCTCGAATGTGTGGAAGCAAACTACTGAATAATGATATCACATTAGTTAAGTGATCATGTAAATGACCAATCTATCGAGTCTCTGATTTAGTTTCTCCTATTGCTTTAGACAGTATATTGGCAGTTTTGACTCTCGAGCAAAAATCATAGAAGGGCCTCAAAAGATGTAGAAGTGAAAGTGCAAAAAGGTTCATCAAAGTATAACGTAAACTTTGTGATATGGATGCTTGCTCTCCCTCAATTTCTTATTCTCCTTTTTCTTTACAAATTCTTGTTTTACTTAGAAATGGTGATATACAATTACGTTTTTCATCTGAATTTTACTTGTCACCATTCATATCCATGTTGACGTAAACGATACTGAGATTAGCATATACAGTAAACCAAGAACTGGGGCATGAACCTGATAACTATTTAAGTTAGAAACCCTGCAATATCAGTGAATGTTACTGTTAAAATGCAGTCTATGTTATGTTACTTATGTGGTTATATCCATATTACGGCTTGTCATACTGCTCATACCTACTTTTCATTCGCCATCTTTCATACACCATTTAACTTGTAACAGCAGTAATAAAATGTTTATATTATTTAATCTAATCATGGGACACATTAATCCAAAATATTTATAGCATGAATAAGAAAACAGTACAGATAAGATTCAGCAGAAACTTTTGGAAATAGAAAGATTAGGATGATGATTTTAACATCTTCCCTTCAAACTATATATATATATATGTAGTCTAGTTGTATGCGCCATGTTAAGAGCTATATATATGTGTGTTTAATCTAATTTGTGTATTATCAACTGGGCTAGCGTTAAACTTAGCATTTTAGGCCTTGGACAACCTTGTAGATAGGGACATTGTCTTATCTTAACATTTTAGCTTTCGATAGGTGCATGCATATTCGTGCATTCTGATGTATCAGAAGAAAATAAAACGAATTCCCGGAAATTAATTAACTATACCTCATTGTTGATGAAGTTTCGTTCGTAGTTCTTTGATTGTTTGGATTCCAACGACCCCACGTTACTCTTATATTAGTGCTTCCGCGTGGATCCTAAAGATTAGTGAACAAACTAATGAAATCAGCTGCACTAATTAACTAACACAAAGAAACCTAAATCGCATCGTTATAATTAACTACCTGATGATGGTGAAAGTGATGTAACTGGGGAACTTGAAGTCTGGAAGAAGATTCCAAGCGGAACTCAGGAGGCAAATTTGATGTGGGCAAGTTGTAAGTGGAGTTCTCGGCACCTCTCAATGCTAATGCTGCCCCATGAGTTGGCATGTCGATCCTTTGTGGCCTATATATAATCAACTGTATATTTTCATGATATTCAAATGCAATGTACTGAAAGAAAACGGAAATTATTCAAGCAAGGAAATCACATTCAATGAGAAATTAAGCATGCCAAATCAAGAGGTTAATTAATTACATACTCAACATGAAATCCATCACTTTGGAAACGAAGCACGGATTCATTCCCAACGTTCAAGATCGTTTGTGGTTGTTGCTCATAATTGATTAATGAAGCTGTCTCCTGTTGAATTGACTCCACCTAATCATACTTGATAAATTAGGCTGCAGACAACTTGGATGCTCATCTTTTGTTGACTTGACAAGTAGTATTTGAGTCTCTTCATATAGAAAATAATGCTTTTATCTATGTCCAATGATTGTCTTAACATGCAGGTTAATATATTGGATTTCAAACTATAATTGTACATGTATTCCTTTAAAAGGTGATGTTTCTAACTATATTTCAGATTCTTGAAAATAAGAAACAGTATTAGTGTATAACATTGCTATGAAATGATGAACAAGTCAGTGTACGTACATTCAAGGTTATGGGACGATCGGGGGCCCCAGTAAACGTAGGAGCGGCGTCAGTGGAGGAGTTGGATAGCCCTTCATCATTTGAGCTTGAACTATTGCTCATGACTTTATCCTTTGGATGCTCAATTTTATTATTGAATGGTTTCTATAGAAATTATTATTGATGCATAGTTAAGTGTTATAGATAAGTTGCACTCAATTTGCATGTATATAATGGGTTCTTAATCTCCTAAAAACATGCATCAAGATAACATATCCATTTAAGAAATAAATTTTGAATGTATAGAATGACTGGAACTTATTTATACACGTAGAAGAGTACTGGATTACTTGCCCTAATCAAAGCTAACTATGGATAAGTGCTGCTCCGAAGTTTTTACAATACAATTACCGTGGTTCTTAGTGAGTGAGAGATTTCCAAAGTCTGATTCTATATTTGAAGCATCTTCATCATCTTTTACTATAACTTGAGAAAAGTAGAAAATTTTAAAACTAGGCAAATCCAGATGAAAGTTTATACGAAAAATGCACTCACTGTAATTTGAAGCAGCTCTAAGATGACCAAGAAAATGAAAATAGACCTACATGAAACATTGGGAACTACATATACTTTGCCGAGGATGATGAAAATCCTAAGTTGCTATTCCAGTTGTTTTCTCTCGACGTTTGAAGTATGTTTCTGTTTGTTTCATCTCCATGACATTTTCTCCATGACATTTATACACGAGCTGTTATATAAATGTCATTAATTAGAAGAAAGAGAAATTAAAATGCTTCCAATTAATATAAAAAGTCCACAAGTAAATATGAGTGTGATTACGTTTTTATTCAAGGAGTATCCTACTAGATTTGCATCCTTATATATTGACCGTGTGTATATTGTTATTGAAATCCATCCATGTAACAAGTATAGTTATTTTATGGTATTTTGTGAACTCATTTGGAATTATTTATATTCACATAAAGTTGGTAAAATATTAGGACTAGAAATTTGCTTTCCAAAAGTAGCCTCCATTATTAGTTGCTTGGATTACATACTAAAATAAGCATGTGATCTGACCAAACCTCAATTACAAATGTTCTTTTTAGATATGCATATATGATTTTCCACAAACTTCCTATATGCACTAAAATATAATTATTTTAGCTAACAAGTTTAGTTCGAGTTTTTCTTAATCTAAAACACGATCAACCATTTTTGAGTTATTTTTTGCAATATTAAATTAAAATATAATTTTTCATTTTGATTTATTAATTGCCAAAGATAGTGTGGATCGTTTTCATAAAGAATCCCTCCAGAAGTCTCTCAAAATTATTATCATATCTACTAAAAGATTGCTTTTTCTTGTTGGTACACAATTCCTCAAGGAATTTTGCATACCTTTGAACTTAATCAAGCAAAGGTACAGTTACTTCTACCTTTTGAAATTCTCCAAAATCTCCTTATCATTTTTCTCCTTGTTCAAATTTGCTAAACTATTAGAAAAAGGCAGAGGATTTTTCTTAACTACACTTAGGGATTCAGCACTTACCTTTAAACTAGATAAGGGATCTCCTTCTTCTCCTGACCCCTTCTCAATATCTTCTTTGTTGGCCATCCTATATGGGGTCCTTTTAGGATCCTTAAGCTTCTTACCACTCCGTAAGGGCACTACACTGACAATTTTTGGATTTACCTCAAGTTAAGATGGCAATTTTCTTCCACTTTATGATTCTAAATGGTTGATAGCAATTGTCATCTAACTCATTTGGTTCCGCAAGTTATTAATGCTAGACCTTGCTTCTTAAAATTAAGATCTTATCCCCTACTATAATTGTTACACATCTCACTAGAATTGCAAAGTATTAGTAGTAAGAGACTTAACCATAAATGTAATGATATACCAGAGTTAGAGGAAGAGGCTTAAGGTTTAGGCTAAAATTGTTGTACACTTAAGGCCTATGTAGGAAGTAGTTCTGCTGCCTATTTCCTCCATAACTCAGGTTCAGGTGATCTTTTCAACTTCGGTTATAAGTTCGGAAATATAGATTGTACTATTAGGAAATGTAACACCCCATTACCCTAGGATACGCATCGGGACGCCCGTAGGTCATTCCGACACATAACCTAAGATAACG
>JANZXP010000007.1:9744328-9767510 GCA_027576715.1 Erythroxylum flavicans | reverse complement strand
ATTTCATGTGCAAGAATTCACTCATTTGCTATGCATGTGCATATATGAATGCATGCATATGTCACTGTACACTTATATACTCCTATTCATGGCAATAGGTGAGGGGATGTTACAGGAAAAGTTACCTCCCCCAGCATTAACATACTTCATGTTTTCATCTTGCAGAGCTAAGCAAACATTTTTCGGATAGTTTGCATTGGCACATATCCCGTAAGCTTTCACTTGTTCCTACCCTAAAATAATTTGTTTAAAAAAAGATGTTAGTTCATCTAAACTATGTTGTATGGATGAATTTTTTGCTTAATTTACTCTACGAATATTGTCATGAATGCCAAATTGATGAGTGTTTGCTGTCATATGCTCAATTACGGTCCTTGCCTCCTCAAGAGTCTTTTCAACTAGTGCTTCACCATTTTTTGCATCTACCACACTCATTCCAAGACAATCAAAATTAGGAAAAGGATGTATCAAACCATTTTTTGTTCTAATATTGAAGAAAATATTAGCACTTCATTTATTTAAACAATGTGGAATTCAAAATATAGGGTAAATAATCCATTCATCATTCTTTAAAATTCAGAAGAGCATTTGCTAAACCAAAAGATATCACATTCCACTCAAACTAGTAATTTATTACAAATCTAGGCACACAACACGTTCTTGTCAAATTTTTCATTTGCATAGAAGGATATAGAACTTCAAGGAGACCTACATGGAAAGATTAACCTTTTTGTTAACAAATAATTGATTTGTTGTTTGCAAAATTGTTCCAAATCATTGTTCATTTGAGTGGGACGAACTTTCAATAAGAATTTGTTTTTCATTAAAATATTTTTAAGGCAAATATATAATATATTGTTTCCTATTTTGAAAGGTATTGGGTAAATCAACACATATTTCAATTTCAATAATTTCTTACAAATTTTTAATTTTTAATTTTCTCATATTTTAATTTTTTCTATTCTCTCAGTTACGTCTTTCTTCAAATATGTTAGAATTTTTTGCTTTACGTTGATTGCATTATTTAGCTGATTTTAGTAAATTGAGAACTTTTATCAAATTTAAATTCTTAGTTTTTTATTTTCTATAAAAGGAAAGCATAGTCTTTTACCGATAGTTTTCTTGAAATTTTATCTTGGCTCACTATGTAATGGGTAATTAGCTTTATGAAGGGAGTTCTTAAAATAACCATATGGTGAATATCTTCTATTTTCATAAAGAAAATTTTAATAAAAATTGATTTTGACAAATATAATCATGAATTTTGTAATTTAACCTAAGCATTGAATTGTTAGCGGCTACTATTTCTTGGATTTTTTGCAATAGTTTTATAGGAACTATTCATTTTTCAATACAATTTAAATCAAACCCTATATCAAATAGTACAATAGTATCAATATGAAAATCTTCACTAATTTTAAGTGTTATTCGAACAAAATACCTTTGGGTTGTTATTTGGTTGAGTATAAATAAAAACTCTTCAGATTATTCTTAAGCTCAAGGTTTCCATTAATTTCTTTATCTGATTCATATTCTTCCCTATTAATTTATTATAGCAATTTTTATAATTTAACTATCTTCTTTTTATTTTTGATTTAGCATTTGAAGTTCTTATTTTATGATTGTTATTTCTTGATATAGAATAGCTATCTTTAATTCTAAATTTTTGTTTTTCTTATCTTTATCTAATTAATATGTTTGTCAAATTGTAGGTAGATGAGGATGTTGATGGTAGGCTTAATTTGACTAAGGGTTTCAAAATGTATTCCTCTTGCAATTGGGGGTCTTAGATATAGTTTATAACTTCTAATGGGAATTTTTGATCTTTTGTTAGCACATTAATTTCTTTTTCTTATTCTTCTAGTTGATCATTATCCATTGGTTCATCACTACTAGTAGTGCTATCAATTTCTAATCCTAGTGCTTCATTATCAATTTCTTTATTAAAGAATCCTTAGATTTTTCACTATTTATAACCATTAAAACATGAATTTTATCTAATATTTATTGATCTAGTTCTAATTTTTAAGTTGTTTATTTATTCAACAATATTTTTGTCATATGTCCTTTGTTTTGCACCTATAATATATGCTATTATTATTCTCTATAGCTTTTATGACTATTGTTATAAGCAATATCAAATCGTTGGAAGAAAGATCTTGGTTCTTTTTTGTTTCTTAAATTTCATAATTTAATTGTTTTTGAGGTTTCATATCTTAGAAAAGTTTTAATACTTCTTTTAGGGTATAATTAATTAACTTTCCAGCAATCAATCTATTGTAGGGAATTTGGTTACTGTGACTTTCTCTAATCTTATTTCTCACTTATTCATCCAATAGAGGAGGAAGTCTTGCTAAGAACTTATACTTCCAAAAGATATGGTTTGAATATTCTCTCAACATAACTCTAGTTAAAAATGTGTCTTTGTACCATTTGAAATCTGAATGTTTTATGCACCTAAGGTTGGACAACAACTCATCATTTTTATCTTTCAAGTGTAAAGGGTCGTCTCTAAAATGTAAATAAATTTCTAATATCAAAGTTAGGATAACATCTTGTATGAGCTCACTATTCTCATATAATATTAACTCAACTTCATCATTAACTCTAATGGCTTTAATAATATTAAGCCTTTGAGATTCAGTTAAGTGGTAATCTCACTAACCTTTCAATTTCTTGAAAAGTTTGACTATTAGTAACTCAGCTAATAGCATGGTTAGTGGTTCCTAATTAGGTTTTATGGGTGTCATTTATTGAAGCATATTTAATATTCTATTCATATACTAACGATATGTTATACCTCGTCTATTATAAGACAATAGGTTTTTGATCAATATCTATATCAAGGACAATAGGATTTGATTAATATGGTTTTGCATTATTTTGCAAATGAAGTTTTTCCAATACCAAGAAATAAGGTTGAAAGTTATTAAACTCAGTGCTGCTATTTTGTTTAATTATATCAACTTCTTAGGAGCTACTAGTTTTGATCCTACCTTAGCTCCTAGTTTGGATGGTGTTTAAGGTTTGAGACGTTAAATTTTTAGGGGAGTTAGAGACAATATTTTCATTTATCCTATTTAATTGGCTTTGAATTGCATTGACAAATTTTTCATTATCTTTCTTTCTATATTGATTTGAGTTGTTATTAGATACTTCATAAGGCTTAAATATTAGGGTCTTAATCAAACCTTTCTTAGTTATAACTACAAGATTTTCTAAATCTTTCTCCATCCTAGATAGTTCTCGTCCTACTGTATGCAAGTAACTATTGGTGTAATTGTTTTGACATAAAATATTTTCCATATTTTTTGGGTTCATGTTCTTACTTTCATTTTTATTTTCAAAACGGAAGTTATAACTATATTTTGTTTGTAAGGAAATTTTATTTTCAGATAAAGGAGGGTTTTCTAACTACAATTTCTCCTATGTTATAGTTTCCCACACCTTTGTTTTGATGTTATTATTAATGGCTTTAAAAGTGTATCTTATGATATTTTCTTAAGCATATATCTCAAACCAATCAAAGAAAAAAAAATTTGCACCCTATAGTTATTGACAAACTCATAACATTTTTCTTAAATTTATTTTCGTTAATTCTAAAAAGTTGTTAAAAATTATAATATTTTCTCTTTGTTTTCTAAAGAACAAAATTCATCATGAAAATATTCTTTATTAACTTCAAATATTTCTCTAACATAAATAACTCATTATTAACATTTTTGTTATTGAGGAAAATGTTGGTGACATTGAGAAAGATTTTTGTTTATTATTTTTGTAAATGGGTTGCAAAATGTGTTTGTTGTAATCAACTCTTTGAAGGTTTGAAGATAGGATATCAGCCATTAAATTCCTAAGCAAATCTTTACTAGGTATTTTTCTTGTAGAAGAGATCCTAGAAACTCTTTTTAGATCAGTAGTAGAAGTTCAGGCACTATCGTCAAATTTAGAGCTCATTGATTTTTTACTAAAAGACAGTTTTACTTCACAATCTTTGTATTACTTTATCTCTTTGATCCTTATATTTGGAATCAAAGGCACAGATAGACCTAGAAAAGCTTCACTTTCAAATATTCACTCTTCAGACAAGCTAATACCCTTCCGTTTTATGGACTTTGGGATTACATTGTTAGACTTTGTCAAATCTATTTACTAAAATAGGGTTTTACTTTTTTGGCTATGTATTAGGGCTTTGAAGGCAAATGTAGTGTTTATGACTTTGTAATGTATTTTGTAAATTAATGATAAAGGAATTGATTATGTGTTCAATTTATAATTGTGGGTTTTTACTTTCAATAACAAATAATCCAAAATATTTTTATCCGCAGGAAAAATCCTTAGGTTTGTGTAACAATCAAAGGAGATGGGACCTGTACAGAGACTGGACTCTATTGAACTTAATAGTGAAGCCTTAAGGCCATAGAACTTAGGATCTCTTAATACCATTAATATAGAAGTGTTTAACCCTTCTTTAATAAGGGGATTTACTCTTAATTGCAATAATCCTATATGAATTTATTTGAAACTTATAATTTTGTGTTTGTTCATTAAGTTTCGGGTCAATAGGTAGATGGTTTCAAAGGGCTTTAAAAGGAATATCACATTCCTCTGTTTTGATGTTGTAATCCACTTTTTGAAAAAAAAAGGTTCAATTTTGATTGTTGATAAATTTGGTCTTTTTTAACTTTAGGAATCTCCCAATTATAATTTGACTCTTTGAAAATTTTAATTATTATTTCAATGTTGTTCACAATCCTTTCGTTAGCACTAGACGTGGATACACTAAAGTTAGATTTAGATCTTGAAAATTTTAATTATTATTTCAATGTTGTTCACAACCCTTTCGTTAGCACTAGATCTAAATCTAACTTTAGTGTATCCACCTCTAGTGCTAACGACTAGATTTAAATCTCGTAAAAAATATGTTTCTTTAAAAATATCAATATTTTAAAAACCGGATCGGATCCGCCAGTCCGACCGAAAAAAGTTTGAACCGGCCAATGGTCTGGCTCGGTTTCTCCTAATAACCTTTACATATTAAAACTGGCCGGTTTATTAACGAATCGGCCGGTTTTTCTCTAACCGGTCCAACCGATTATGAACAAAACCGCAGATTTTCTTTGTTCATTCCGTCGAATCTTCTAGGCTTCTCCTCCTCTCCACTGCATTCTCATCGATCTTTTCTTCCCTGTCTCTAACAACCTCCATGGAAGAAGAAATTGAGCTCCTCTCACAAGTAACTTATGTTCGTTTACTTCTCAATCCCCATTCAAGCTATCGTCTCAGTTACCATAACTATCTTCTTACTGTGTTTCTCTTCTGCAAGCTCTAAAGTAGAAACAGACAAGAAAAAGAGCAAAGTTGAAAGAAAAATGTCGGATTGGGTTCAGTGTTTGTTGCAATGTTTCTGTTTGTGTTGTTAACTCTTGGGCTCTTGTTCCAGTTGTCGTAATCAATGCGTCAATTTTGGCAACTTTCAGACCAATGGTACTATGCGAGAGAGATGTATCAATGAATCGTGGGTTTAGGGAGGAGTTGAGGGAGTTGATGAGAGGAAAACAGAGAGATCTAGTGGTGCGGCCGAGAGTGTTTGTGAAGGGAATTTATGTGGGTGGTGCGGAGGAGGTGATGAATATAGTGGAGGAGGGTTAGATGGGCAAGGTTCTAGAGGGATTGCCCAGAAAGTTATCGTCGGAGGCTTGTGAGGGGTATGGGGATGTGAGATTTTTGTCGTGCTTTTCGTGTAATGGGAGTTCTAAGATGCTGATGGTGGTGAAGGAATCTGATGAACAGAGACAAGGGAGGAGCACTGTGGTGGTTAGATGTCTTGACTGTAATGAAAAAGGAGTTGTGTTTTCTCCAATTTGTAGCTGATTCAGGCAAGCTTTTGCGATTGGTCTGCATTACCTTATGCAAGTCACCTGAATTTCGTTATTCATGTCATTGTGCCCTTGCATTTGGATGAATGTTTGCAATATGTTATCAGTTTTATTATCTATAGTCAACAAATTTCAAGGCTTTTGATGGGTAATTAGTCTGAGGTTGAGTTAAGACTTTAATGATATAGACATGGACATGTTGCATATTGATCAGAAAGAATGTGAGTAGATCAGAATCGCATGACATTACTAAAAGTCGAAAGTAGTTAGCCAATAGGGTAGGTGACTTTCTTACATAAATGAGTTTAATGTACTTTGTTCATAATCACCTTGTTAATGATGGTGCATACTTTGTTCCACAATGTATGTATACAGTTTATAGTAGAAATCAGGCAAAGAGAAATATGCGTCTTTTTGAGTTGATGCATAATAATGAGCCGTTCTTTCATTAAATAGGATGTCTCTTAATGTAATAAGAAGGTGATGCATAATAATGACCAGTTCTTTTACTTCTTTGTTTTATTGGCTCTATAGTTGTTTATAACGTATTCTACGTTGAATTTGAAGAAAGACTATCTCAAGAATTGCTAGTATTATTATTAGTTCACTCAAAAATAGTATTATCATAAAATTTTGAAATAGTAAAATTTCAAATACAATATTCAAAAAGTCAATTAGAAGCTAAGACATTAAATCACACCAAATGATTTTATTAAGTTTTACTTCTTATTTATTATATTCCGGTTTTATAGCGATTAACTACCGGTTAAACCTCTAAACCTTAAACTTTTCCTTCGAACGGTTCGATGTCCGGTTCGGTTTTTAAAACATTGGAAGATATTGATCTCTCTGATTATGAGTAGGCTAAACCAATAGACTTATAAGCCACTCTTTGGCTCAAAACTATTGGGACTACCTACCCTCAGTAGAATGAAACCAATCATCTCAAATAAACATATCCAATACTCTCCTTACACTCACTTCTCTTTGACACCAAGGCGCCTTAATAAGGTAAGAAACACATAATAAACAATAAAAGAATAACTTTAATCTTTGAAAAGTCTAATGATAATTGGGAGATTCCTAAAGTTTAAAAAAAAAACCAAATTTATCAACAATCAAATTTCAAACTTTTTCAAAATAATGGATTACACTGTCATACTAGAGGAACGTGACATTCCCCTCTTAAAGCCCTGTGAAACCATTCACCTGTTGGCCTAAAGCTCAATGAACAAATACGAAGATAAAAATTTTGATATACATTCATATAGGATTAGTACCAATAGGAGTAAAGCCTTCTGTCTACAGAAGGGTTAAACACTTCCGTATCAATTGTATTAAGAGATGCTAGGCTTTATGGCTTAACGGACTTACAAGCCACTTTTAGGCTCAAACTACCTAATCAATTTGCTATAAGCCCTATATGCAAAATGTGAACCTATATTCTCGAAAGCCCAAAAGGAAAAACAAGTAAATTCAAGTTGACATAATCCTACAACAAGAAGACTATAGCACAACCACATGACTCCATAAAGTTGAAGAACCATTACAAAGATATTGATTATATGAAAAGTCCAAAAAGGATATCCAACTACTTGTACTAGATATTAAACGAGCTTCTTCTTCTTCCAAGCTGTCTCCTCTACCTCTTCCCTATTTGCACAAAGCCAAAGCCTTGTAACATTATTTGCCTAAAGCCGAAAAACAAAGCCTTAAAACCAAAACTTATCTTGAAATTTTGTATCAAAACCTTCCACTACTCCTCAAGAATTCTTATTTGCTTTAATATTTGATATTTGCTTATTTTCTTTCTTGTATGTTACAACTTGTAGCTATCGACTTGTTGCCCATTAAGGCGTAATATTTCATATTTGCTTTGAATATTATAACCTATAGTGGTTAGCTCCACCGCTTATCAGGTTACAGTATTCAATATTTGCTTTTATTTACTTTAATTGTTACTTTATTGTCGATTTACTTTTAATGCTTTATTCGTGTTTTAAAATTAATTATGCCAAGGGCTCTTAAAGCAAGAAGATTCTTAAAGAAAATAGTAAAGATTATAGATAAAGAATTAATTGTTATAAAAGAAGAGCATAACCAGTTGATATAATTATTAGCACAAATATAATTAAACAGTTAACCAAAAACTCGAAACAAATTTGGTCAAAGGTTTTCCCTTTCAGTTAGAAGTTCACATTTCAGTAGTGTTAAATAGAATATCATAACAAATTCGTTTAACCAGCATCATTTAGAATAAGCGGGGACTGGTAACAAGGGGAGAAACATGAGATGGCGTGGCTATGGCTTGAGATAGTACGATCATGAAGAAGCAATAAGCAGCTGAACGATGACTAAACTAATTTGGGAACACGCTTAGATCACGTCTCCAGCAGAAAATAACAAAACAAGCAGAACATGTTCCCACATTGTACAAGTACAAAACTTGGCAAGTTTCCTCGATAGTATGAAGCATATCAAGCATATCAACTGCACGAAGTCATCACCAACTTTCAGTTTATAGGATATGATAGGATAGGAAAATGTGCTAAGGATTTTCAGCTGTAGCCGAATTTGTTTCCGATGATCCAACCATTTCCTCCAAAGCATCCATATGGATGGTCATATCATTTTCTCCGTCAGCTTCCCCTACTTCAGTCATTTCCTCATCCCCGTCAACAACCGTGGATTCCACTCCATTCTGTGTTGGGTTTGGCTGCTGATGTGATTCCTTGTTATCCTTGTTGACGTTGTCGGGCTTTTGAATCACTTGTGGATACGGATCAGTGCAGATGTTTAACATAGAGGTAACCAACAAATTCTGCGCATAAATTGTCAGTCAGTACTTCTAACATCAAGACATTGTGATAAAAAAGCACGCATCAAAATAAATGCTAATAATTCAATAGTTTGCAAGGTATATTCAGGAAGATAAGAATCATTTGTTGAACACTTATACAGTTGTCAATAGTATCCCCATTTGGGTGAGTACTTGCTCGAATTCTAACCTAAAGAAGATAGAAAACTAGCAAATCATAGTTGTATGCCCAAATTACCCACATAACATCAACACAACCGCATCTTAAAACTTGTGAGAGACCTTACACTTTTTCTTTTTCTTTTTGAAAATTAAAAGATTTCATTAAATAAGAGACCTTGCACTACTGTTGATACAGAAGCTGAAATTTTGTTCTTTAATATAGATTAATTTTGGGCACATTTATTTTCTTGTCCAAAAAAAAAAGTTTTATTCAATTGTTCTATTTAGACTAGGTTTTCTTTTTCCATAATAATGCCTATGTCCCTAGAGCAACAATTTTCTACAAACTAGGGCTGAAATTTGGGTGATTTGGGCTGGGACAATAAGGATTATGTTTGAGAAAACTCGTTGCATCAGAAAAAGGAGAAGGGGGGAAAAAAAAGTCAACGCTGCCAATTGCTGTCTCCAGGTTCTTATACTAGGTTTCCCTACCTTCTATTAGTAACACAGTATATACAGTTATTGAGAAGTCTAAAAGTGAAAATACATAAGGAACTAAATCTTCCAAAATTATTCTATATGTTAAAAGAAGTTAATTTCAGCTCCTCCATGTATGCAGACTACTCAAATAGGGCACTACTGTCAGGCATTTAGTATATGCCATTTCTAGAGCTTGAGGCTGTGCACAGATTGTACTGTTATAACTTTGGCATATCTTTGGGTAGAACAACCATATTTTCAGTCTTTTAACTTGATAATACATCCTGTTTTAGTCCTTGAACTTTAATAATCACTTTATGTTAGGACTTCCATTAATGTTCCTAACAGAATCCTACAACATCCAAGTAAGGACACATGTCATTCACAATTGCATGGACAGCTTGAATTCCGTTGATGCCACATAGGATTTTTGTAAATACATAAACAAAAATCCTAACACAGAGTGATTAATAAAGTTCGAGGATTAAATTAGCAGGATTAATAGTTATAGGACTAAAATAAGAAACATCAAATTGGAAGACTTAAAAATATTTTGTCCCATCTTTGTGTTAAAGTAAAGGTCCCATAAGACTAAAGCATTAGAATGTGTTTTGATCTTTGAAACAACCTAAAAAATTTTTAAAAATTTGTTTCAAAAAGTTCGGAAGACCAATGTGGCAATGCAATTGACTAGTCTCTTTTAAAAATATGTACCGTGAATTTGTAATCACATTGGTCAACTAATGTGGAAGAATGGTAGGCCACAGCTATTGTTATTGCTCATTATAACGATTAATTTTTTTAAATGACTATAATAAACCACATATGAGTTATTAGAAGGATCTTGGGTATGCTAGAAAGTTGCTAAAAGCCTTATGCATGACATATCATATATTGAGCATTTGTTCATTAATACGAGTAAAAGATGAACATTTTGAGTTAAATTATTGTGTAATTATTATAATTGGAGAAATTGTTTAGGATATATATTGTGAAGATTCCTCTTGACCTTTAACAAGATCTATAAGAGTTTCTCTTTACCTCTGATTCCTCTTCACCCATTCAAAGAAGAAGATAGTGAAATTCTAAATAGAACTTGGGAAGCATAGACTAAGACTTTTTTGGTTGAACTATTATAAATTTTTTTTAATAAGAATTCTCTAACCACTATATATCTTTCACCACTCATCCAATTTGCAAAATATTTTCACAAGAAAATAAGAAGCAAAATCTTCTATACATTTATAATTTACTTATGCTTGCAGATTCAGTTTAATGTATGTATATAATTGTGTTTTATCATACTGCCCTTCGTGTATCATAAAACAATACTAATGATGTTTATTATACTATTTTGTGGGTAATATACGTATCTATTATGTAATTATATAGGCTTTTGCTCAGTGAAAAGCTGGCGTTCAATGTTAATGAAAATCCTAAAGTTAGAAACAAACTAACTTTTTTCCTGACTAAACAGGATATAGTATCTTGAAAAATAGGAGACTCAAACAAAAAATAGAAATACAAATTGAATATATCAAAATGACTTAATTGATGGGTTTGGGCTAAAAATGTTCCAGATGTGTTCAAACCAAGTTGAAAGTACTGTTAAATAAAAATTTGAAGAAGAAGAAGGGGAGTTGGCAAAAGGATATAGTAATGATGGAAAAAAAAATTAAGAACAAAGCACATAATCAATGATGTAAGCAAACCTTTTCAAGTGCTAAGGCAAGCTTTGATAGATTTGGGTAGATGCTTCTTGCACCCAAGAGAATCTGCTGATTATAAAAGCCAACCATTAAAAGTCTTATATTAAATAAATGAACATGGTAGATCCACAATCATGAACAAATAAAAGAAATGAAATGCAGTTAATATTTGTCTGCAGGTTCTGGGCATAAAAGCTAAAATTGTAAGCAGTTATATTTATTAACTAGATTGCCATCTTATGACCAAGAAACTAGCATCGGTTTAAGTAATGCACTGATCTTCAGTAAATGAACTCCATCAGCATCATAACAATTTTAAGTCACACCTGAGTGGACAACTTCATATATCAAGCACCAAGCACAATAATTATTATCTTTCAACTTATGATTTTGTCAAGCTCAACTAGAAAGTCTGACCCAAAGGGTGAGAAATAGTATAAAGAGAGGATAATTGGAAGGAAAATTTAAGAATATAGTATGCATAAAAATCACCTCGCAAAGCCTCTGAAGAGTAAATGGAGGACCTTCATCAAAGCTATTAAGAGCTACAAAACAAAAACGGAAAATATCACAATAGATTCCCAACACAAATAATTTAAAAGACATAAAAAGTACTTCCAGTATTTAAACTTACCGAATCGTTATAAATTAGTTAACAAATAATGTAAAAGACAAAAAAGGTATTTCCAATATTTATACTTACTGAATCATTATAAATTAGTTAAGTATTTTCATCTTTAGCTATTGATTGCAAAAGCTATGTCAAAAAGAATAAACTAGCAAAAGTTCAAGACGTCTTTACTTCCAAGGTTTTAAAAACCGGACCAGATGCCGGTTCGACCGGAAATATTATAAACCGGCCAACCATCCGGTTCGGTTTTATTTAATAACCCCTATATGTAAAAACCGGTATATACGGAAGTTCAGACTTCAGAAACCAAAACTCTCTACTCGCCTGTACTCTTTGATCTTCAGTCTTCACCATCTTCTCTTCACAAATCACCTCACCTCCATAGCTACGTTTGGTGACTTTGGTTTCCCCCCTCGTCCCACTAGACCATTTCATCATAACATTTGATTGTTTCTCTACGAGTGCTGGTTGAAGAAGATGCCCATCTCTCTTTTCAACCCTTCTGCAATCAGTGTAGAATTTTTGCTTTTCTACACCATCTTAAGTTATCTGCCCATAAATCATCTCGTCCCACTCAGTTTCTAACATTTTTTGTTGGATACTAGGACTTCAATCTCTCTCTAGTCTTTACCCCTTTGATAAAATTGTATAATATACTATTGTGTATATAACTCACAGATCAATGGCCATGATGTCTAATAACTCTACACAGGCACTGACGTTGACTTGCTCCTGAGGTTCTAGTTTTAAACCTTTCTCTTCCTATTATGATGTCTAACCCTCTCACTTTACTTCCCTACATTACTAATTTATAATTGCTACACATATGTCAAATAAAAGCATAATCTACGAGTTTGGATACAGTGGCAAAAATTTGGAGGTTTTAAAGATGATGAAACACAAGTCATTTAAAAATACATTTTTTATTTTTATTATTATTTTAAATTTTATATTAGGCTCATATTTTTCCATTATTAATTCATTATATAATAATAGACATTAGTGTATTTTTATTTCAATAAAATATTTTATTTTTACTTACTCTTATAATTTTTATTTTTTAATTATATACCAGTTTTATAACAGTTTAATACCGATTGAACCTTTAAACCTTAAAACTTTCCTTTGACCGATTTGATGTCTAGTCTGGCTTTTAAAACATTGTTTACTTCTTTTGTAAGATGATGAATGGACTTGATACAATGAACTCACTACACCAAGCGGCACAATGTTAAGGCTAACATATGCAATGAAATAAATCTAAAATACAATTAATCACACTTGCAATCTAATTATTTTCACAGTTATATGATAAGTCACATTAAATATGCACTTAATCTAACAAGTCTTACGGACCTGTTAGCCATTTATAAAGTAATAACAGAAGCTCGACTTTAATGATTTCTCTCTTTCAAAAAATTCATTAGATCTCAATAATTAAAAACAAAAAGATTATACATAGTTAAAATTAGACATGTTCTAGAACTGATAGTAGGATCATACCTTGGAAAAACAAAAAGCTACTAGCTTTACAAATTTCAAAAATTAGGATAAATCAAAATTTTGGTTCTATGTCTAGGAACTCACTAGTGGATAATTCAATAAAATACAAGAAAAGTCACAGCATTTCAAAATAAGCCATCAGTACAAATCCACACAAGCTTAACGTAACTAGGAAATTAAAACCCTAAAAATATTAATAAGCAAAAGATTACCAGCTTTACAAATTTCAAAAATTAGGATAAATTAAAATCTTGGTTCTATATCTAGGAACTCACTAGTGGATAATTGAATAGAATACAAGAAAAAGTCACAGCATTTCAAAATAAGCCATCAGTACAAATCCACACAAGCTTTAAGTAACTAGGAAATCAACACCCTAAAATTATTAATAAGCAAAAAAGCTACTGAATACTGATTGCAACAAAAACAAAATATAATCCCAACTAAACGAAAAAAAGTGACCAGAAACTCACACTCAAATGTGTGATCATCTACATGTTATTTCATTGTCTTTTGCAAGTAATTTTCCCCCTTTATCAATAACGGAAGGTGTAACAATGATGTATCATTTTGCTGGAGTATTCGCTAAAAAGTTCCAATGTCGAGACCCACACATACCTTTTAGTAATGTCAAGATGATTGGAAGAAAGTTCCTAGCCGATATTTATAAAATTTGGCTGTTGAAATTTCTGTTCGGAATACCCATTTACTTTTCTGAAATTTCAAGTTTGACATGGTTGGAATTTTTTATCTTTGGTTGCGGGAAATTTAGCAAAATAAACAAGCAACGGAAGGTGGGGAATTACTTAGAAGCACTCATAAAAAAGCACCACAATTTGTAGTTGAAAACTCAAGTTTGTAGATAAAATTCTTTTTTTTTTCCTTTTATTGAAGGGCTGAGTACACATATATATAAAGAAAGGTTTTCAGAACCCTTATCCTAGCAGTACAGGGATTCCCAACTAAAATATCAAAAACATAATTGAATTTTACTCTAATAAGGATTCTTTATTCTTAAATAAGCTTAAGCCATAAACAAAATAAGATAACATATCAAAAATCTAATATCACTCCCTTTATAATACCTAGCATAAAGCACATTTTAGCTTTTTTTAACCATGCTGTCACCTCAACTCCTACTCTTTATCCTACCATTTTAAAGCTTGTAGTTGAGTGATTTGCCCTTTGTTATTTCTTTATAAACTCTAAAACTCTTTTTCATCAAATACACGCTTAGAGATAGAGGCATTGAAATTTTCCAGGTGACTTCAACACATTAATGTTTCCTCCTCCCAAAGGCAAATCTCCAATAGAAAAATGACCTTAACATTTCCTGATGTACCGAAAACCTAAAAGGTTCCTTTTTAAAAAAAAGAAGGATGCTAGCAATTTTTCCTTTGGTTACTAAGCTTTATTTACTTAACAAAGAATCTCCTTATTAACCAATTTTTTTTAACAAAAAACGTGGGAACTTCACATACGTTAAAATTTCCCTGTCTACTTTATGTTTTCAAAAGCTCTCTCCAAGATAATTTATAGAACTTGTTTGAGATTCATGTGTTAGTATCAGCATACTTGATAAAAAATCTTTTTCGACACACATTAAATGCTGTCTCCCTCAGTCATGCCTCTGACGCTATCATTTATTTAATAACCCCTTAATTCAAAAAACATGTTAAATGTCCTTCAACCATTGATGCCTACATTATCTCCAACATTTCCACATAAAAACTTCATGTACATCTTGCACAAGTTTAAAGAACTAAACTTTTCAATAATCAACTCCAGCACTAATTGGTCCTTGTAGAGGATTCAAAAAGAAATTCTTCATTTTATCTCTAGAGGACGCGTCTAAAAGGAGATGGATTCAAATCCAAATTTCAATAGAAGACACAAGCCTAACTACTTGATAGCAGGCTAAACAAAGTTTTGGTGGAGAAGTAAAACTATATCTTCTCTCGATGACTTGCTGGTAGAGGATATGTCGTTCGAAGTGGGAGTCTTAGATAAACAAACTTGTAGGTTTACAAAATAAGCATGTTTCTAACACTAATATAGCTTTCTCCTTCGCTTACGCATTACCTGTTGTCATTTGGAGAGATGGACATTGATAGAATAGCCTCTAAGGTTGAGAAGTTTCATGACAAATATGTGGAATCTAGTTAAAAAAAAAAGGATGCAAAAGAGCCGTAGGAAGGAAAAAGGTAGGAAAGACGAAAGCAAATCTTTGAAATCATCGAAGAAGACCTCCCACAAAGAGAAAATAATAGATCTACCAAAAGTTCAAGTCTTCTATAAGCCGCTTATCATTCAATTGGATCCTGATAGGATTGGACTTGAGCAATTCTCTGCCCCTAACTTGTGCAACAAAGGGAGACACCTCGCCATGAAGATGAAGTTTTTATTCCAATTAGACCATAAGAGTTGCAGATTTTGTTTATGGGTTTGATGGTGTTCCATTGCAAATCTAAAGCATGGTGATATTACCAAAAGGTATGCAATATTTGAACAATGTTGAATGGGCAACTATCAGGAGACACTCAAAGCATAACATCATCTAGGTATGGGATTAACTTGGCTCACTTGTTATGTACATAGACTTGTAAGAAATAGCTATGATTAGGCATTGGAAGCTCAAAAGATATAGAATGAAAAGGTTGTGATGGAGTTTGACAAGCTTAATTTGTCAAATGTAATCTTTAAAAATTCAATAACAACTTGCAGAAGGAGGGCGGTGCATTAAAGAAAAGAAGAAAGAAGCCCAAAGTCATGCAAAACTTGCAACAGAACATGGAGTTCTTGACAGGCCAATTGAATAACCTAAAGGATGAATGTGAGTACGTGAATAGGATTCATTGTATGGTAAATCATTTAAGCTTGTTGTGTGTCGTGCTTCTTTAAGGAGCCAAACCATTGAAATATGGAACTATGACATCGTTGCACACTCATTCATTTCAAGCTTGCAAAGATCTCATCCAAAGTTGACCATTGATCACTTAAAAGACATTCCCAAGAAGTCCACAAAGCCCATAACAAGTACAAAAGCCAACAAAGATGATTTCGTGTATCTTCTTGATGATGAAGAAAAGTCAACCTCAGATAATGCTGATGGAAGTAACAATTTCAAAAAGATGAGGAATATCTAGGTCGTATGTCCAATTCTTTTCCTAGAATTCTGAACACTTTAATTTTTGGATATCGGTCATGTCTACATATCTTTTTTTTTTAGTTGAATATCTACTTTGGGTTGCTTATTTAGCTGATGGTAGAACTTTTCAATCAATGGTTGCTTTATATCTTCATTTGGCATCATTGTGGTATTTTTATACATGTTTTGCATCTTTCAAATATGTTAGTTTAATAATATAATTATAGCTATGTTTTGGCACTTTAAGAAGTTCAACAACTTGTTAAGGCCTTGTCCTTACAGTTGGCAAGTTTCTCACTGAGCTTTTGCAATTGACTTTAGACTAACAGAGAGAAGAATTAAGCCTAAACTACCATATAACAAATGATCACCATATGAACCACCACCACAAAGGCAATTTCCAAACTAATCCAACACATAAATACATTCGTAAGCCAATCCACATTAAAAACCATCGATTTCCACTATTATCTACATTACACAATTATCCTCAAAACTAGCTCCATCCTAGATAAACTTCTTGTTAGTCACAACTTATTCATGCGACAAATACATGAAACTCTACCCCGCCAACTAACTAGACTTGAATATCGGCCTAAAGCACCAAACTCATGGTACACCTTTTAATCTTTTGCAATGTATGTATGCCTGCTTACTAATTTATTCATCAATTTGTTCGCTTATCTAGTATAGTAGCCAAAACTAGCTTGCATATTTAAGATGATCACTAAAGAATGCATGCTTTGAATCACACAAAAGGATAGTATGTCCAATACAAATGAATTAGTCCCACTTTGCTCTTTAAAAACATCTCCCTTTTAACCTTCCCTTAGCAAAACCAATGACTATAACTTCATCATGGGCTACTGATGTCTCACTATGGTTTCCCTCAAAACTTAACTTGCCTAAAGAATAGTCATTATGAAACAACATAAAAGAACGATAGAGAAAGATGACAAAGAATTTTTGTTTCTACTTAAGTTTTTTTTTGGGTGGAAATTTGTTTATACTTAAGTTGAAGCTTCAAGAACATTATATTGCTATGAGGTGATCTTCATCAAAAACAAAGATAACCTTAGCGAAAGACATATGAAAAAAGTTTTCATGTATACCTAAAATTATGCTTCAAGAACATGTGTGTACTCTTTATACCTCATCCAAACAATACTCAGAATGCTTATATTCTTTCATTGGCTCATCATGCCCATTTACAATGACTGTATAATCGTAAATGCATGTAAGGACCATCTTTGTCACAACAAAGAAAAATCAAAGCAAGGATAACACTCAAAAGTACCTTCATCCAACCTTTTCATGAGGTCAAAAGAAGTTTCTCCTAATGAAGCATTCTGATCTTCAATGGACATGTTCGCCTCAGGATATTCTGATAGAACCTTCATAACCCATAAGAAAAATGGGGAATCAATGTCAAGTACATCATCTAGATGATAATGCAATTTCTTAGCATTGTCAGGCATCAAATATTTACAAATGTGAACTAAAAATAAATGCTATCGTACCTCCCCATACCTGCTTCAGTTGAAAAGACAGCACGCCCTTCAACTTTTCCCAATCATGCCTGAGATATAGCATGCAACATATATAAACATCAGAAGTTCTAACCAACCACAATAGTGGGAGTAATACTATGTTGGTCAATTACACCAACCTAAACAGTGATACCACAATGCAACAAGATTGCAACCTTCTATTTGTGAAATTTCGAAAGCTAGATTGAACCAGAGCTAATTCCAAACATATAGCAAAAGAGATTTTTTTTCCTAATCCAAAAGCTTTGATATATTACAACAAATAGTAATTTCAATAGAAAATTTGCAGCTTTCATTTTAGTAATAACATGGGCAACAACTACACTTCTATCAAGATTCTAATGTATAAATGATACGCAAATTCAAAATGCAGAAGTATCCTTCTAAATAAGAAAAATATAAGCATACAAAGGACCACTTTTAAATCCATGACTAAAGATTTTATGTACAATGCACCAAAACTTTTTTCTTTTTTGACAAGTCTTCAAGATAGTAATTGAAGAATAAAAAACATCCTCTCCAAAAGACAATAAAAGAAGAATTTCTGTCGTAAAAAGAATAGAAGATATGTCAATTAGTTAATAAACTCAAAAAAAAAACTGAAAAATCTAGGCTGCTGGATGTTCGTTAGGTTGGTGGAGTTCAAATTCCAGTATAGGCTGCTGAATTTCAGATTAAGGAAATTTAGATTGGAATTGTGGGAATCTTAGGAAAGAAAACAAACAATGGACAATTATTGGAATCACTCCAAGCATCTATGAATCACTCTTAAAAGAAAGGACCAAACTTTCTACTTTAAGAACCAAAAATTGTTGAGAAAATCAGCCTTAATATTATTGAAAAGTTGATTACATATATGTAGTGAAATTCTTAGAACCCTAATCATAATAGTAAAGGGAGTTGAAGATTTGCAAAATAGAATTGAATCCTCCTCTAATGAGGATTATTTATTCTTAAAAAAATTCAAGTCCAAACAAATTAGAACAATATAGTTACAATATTAGTTCATATCTGGCATCATATCTGGCAAGGGAAAATTGATATGCATTGAATATGATAAATTTGCCCTTGACATTATTCACATGAACAGTTCATAAATAATGCCATTCGACTCACTCTTCAATCCTACCAAATTATAGCTTATTGATCTACCATCTTTTATTTTGCTTATAGACTTTAACTTATTCTGCATCGAAACTCTTAACAGTAATTTGCTCTCGTTTGGATAGAGATCAGCCACACATACTTGAGGAAGGAGATGGAATTGCCACAAGGAAATGTTTATAGATATGAAGTTATATTTCTGCAATATTTCTTGTTTTCTTTTCTCAAAATCAATTGATGTCATTTAGCTTCCAATGATAATTCCAACTTGCCCTATTCAAATGGTCAAGAAATATATGCTTCTTATCCTCATACAGGAGTAGAACACCGCAGAGAAATTAGTCTCAATCCAACAAGCTTTCTTTTTAAGATTATTTCCAGCAACCCTGGTGTAGAGTTACAGTTGTTTGAAATTCTTGTTTGCTTTCTCACCACCAGATAAAGCAGCAACCACATCTCGAACTCTAAATTGCTATACAATTTGCCCAGCTAAACATAACAACAAACTCTTTTCAATCTTAGCACCAAAATATCAGATACCAAACCCATCAAAAGCACACAACTCAAACTCTAACTTCCTGGATATTCTCCTAAATTCTAAATCTTGACATTATCATCTAACCATTTCATTTCAAGCAACAACAAGTTATAGCAATGAAACAATTTTGTAACTAGTAAGGACATGACAGCATAGCACGAATAAATATTCCCAATCCCTAGTCACAAAACCACTTTCCTTTAGATGGAATACTTATTCTATTAATGCAGAAGAGCTTAGAATTTATAAATGGAATAAAAGAGGACAAATCACTGGACCACAATTTGGGGGAATGAATAGTGTAAGTTGGTGCGATAGCAAAGGACTGTCAATGACTCTCAGTTTTCCTTACTAGATAGGAACTAATACTAAGTTACATATCTTGTCCTAATCTGTTGAAATTGTTTTTATCCTTATTTGATTAGGATTCAAGTCTATATTGGGTGTCTTAGTTGGGAAACCCTTTACTACTAGGATTATGGTACGAAGAATTTCCTATATGTATCCAAACTTTCAATGGAAGATAATTCATCTACATTTTTTAAGTTTTCAAATTAGAAAATGTGATGTTTTCTTATAAGAGTAATTCTTAGACCCTAACTATGATTCCTATAAATACTCATTATTTGTTTCCTTCACTAAAATTCCAACAATTCCAGCCTGAAATTCAGCAAGCCAAAACTCAAATTCCAGCAACCTATATTGAAGATCCAGACTTGACACTCAAATTCCAGCTGACCTATGAAATCCCAACAGCCAATATTTTTTAATTACTGCAAGTTTTAGCAACTCGTTGATATCTCTTCTATTCGTCCTACATCACCTACTAAGTGATATTAAAAGCAGCATGAATAATACCTTGCTTTTGAGTAGAACATAGGAACAAGAATAAATATTAGGACTCAGCAGTTCATATAGACTAGTAATAATTTTCTTGTTGCTTTTTCGTGAATGAGTGAACATGAAGTTGTTTAGGATAATAATGAACAGACACAAATAAAAACTCGATAATAACTGTATTACATGAAATTCAAACAAATAATGAGAAGTAGGATTCAGCAGGAATCGCACCAGAACTTCCCAGTGGAAGCAATAATTTCCAAGATGCGTCTACAATCATCTTTTTCGTCAATCTCAGGTCTCTTTTCTGTATCCCTAAGACCACATTTCAAAGGCACTTCAGTATACACTATCTCAAAAACACAAAATGTATATACTACTTCAATAAAGTAGAACTTAAGGCAGTGAAAAAGACCAAAAGAGTAGATTCAGAAGAATAAACCAAACAAGGTGAACATTAACCATAGAAAGAAAACAATTCTCACCACTAAAACAAGTAGCTAAGACATAGAAGTAGCAAGCTTATAAAAAAGAGTTCTATATAGCCTTGAAAACAGAAAGATCCGTCACAATATCATAAACAGTAATATTGACTTGATTCTTGGAAGTTTTCATATATCAACCTGCACAAGGTTTTTACTACCTAACATAATTCTTTAACAAGAAAGTCTCACATTATTAAAAACAAGAGAAGAAAATATAAGCATAAAGACCGTTTACTGCACACGCTGAAGAACTAACTGAATAATCAAATGTCTAACACAACTGAAAATATTTCCATCTACAAACTGAAATTATTTTTCCATTCAGATGAATCCCACCAAAGAAAAAGAGCAACAAAATAACATTGATAAATGAATTAATGCGTTACTTTGTTTTAAGCTAAACAAAAGGAAAGGTCTGTTAAAGAGTAGTAGTGGTAGTGGATCTGAGTATAATCAAGGGACAAAACCAACAAGAAATCATAATCAACTGAAAAACAATGTCTGCATTCTATGATGGTAACTAGGAGAAAAAATAGAATTAGCACCATAAAAAATAGAATTAGCACCATTTAAACCAAAGCTATTCCAGTTTATGATCAGATTAGTATCAGCAATGAGCTCCATCTTGCATTGCAATGTCACCAGAAATCCATGCCAAAATTCAAAGCGTGGGGGTATTTGTTTCACATATTATTTAGCTGCCACAAAAAGATTTGCATATATTCAAAGAATCAAGATTCATGGTCAAGAGGCTACATAAAGCTTCTTAGTAATTTCTAACTACAGACATGCTTACTTCCAAAGAAAAACCGCACAAACACGGATGACAACAATGCAAACCCGATCATAGTAGAACAGAATCCCTAAAGTCCAAAAACTGAGACCTAAAAAGCGTGAAAAGGAAGGCCCGCTCTAAATAATCCGAGGGGTTTCTTCATTTAAAGGACTCTTTGGCTTTCGTGCATCTGTCGTTACCAGTCGCAAATTAACCTCATCCCAAAAGAAAACCCAAAAACAGACAAAAAGAACAAAATTAATCACAAATATTAAATCATACACTTAGAATCCTCTCAAATTTACACTTTCTTGAGGTATCAACATAGATATTGGCCCACATACCCACAATCTACTGAATAAACCCTAAATCTGAAGCTGAAGATTTTTCGAAATAAAAGGAAAGGAAAAAGCGAGGAGGGGAACAAAGTGGCTACTTATAACAATCCATGAAAAGAAAATTTCCTGAAAATACTTGGCACGAGAAGCACAAAGTTGACGAGCAACCAAGAAAAACTTCTTGAACTTAAACAAAAACCATGGGAAACGCAAGTAGAAGTAGAGGGTAGTATACCCATCGTGAGGTAGCGTACTGTCGTCGACGACGTTTGATGCAAAAATTGGGTGGTCTGCATTTTCAGTCTCCATTGCAACGGCTGCAACTATCACCAGCCACACCTACTCACAGAGTGGCAGTAGAAAGAATAGACTCGGACCTATGGAGAAATTATTTTTATCTCATCACAATTAAAATTGTAACTTTGGATTAATTGATATGTGTTCTTTTTATTAAAGGTAACTTTATATTTAATCTGGTATCTATATTCTATTGTCTTAAAATATGGTATCAATTTATTATTTATTTATTTTTTATTTATATGAATATCAATATTAATAAATATATATATTAATTATAATTTCTGATATGAATTTAACTTAATAAAATTTATTTTATATCATTATCAAAATTTATCTTATCTATGATAATGTAAGGTACAACACATTAAAAATATATATTTTGATATTGTAAAATTTCATAAATTAGAAACTTATTTTTAAGTAATAAAAATTGTCATATTTATCTGTAATTACATATATTCCCAAAAATAATGTCATTTATCACTTAACTTTACTATTATAATAACCTGTATTATTAGTATGACCTTCTCTAATGTGACTATTGTTACTAAGACAAAGGATTAGTATATTAAAATAAATGTGATTTAAGAAACAAAGTCTAAAACGGAAAAGAAGGATATAAATCACTACAATTACAAAATAAATATGGGATAGGAGTTATATGATCATAACGTTGATCATTGCTAGCAAGCTAAACAAGATCATAGGCCACGTTTGGTACGTAGCACCGGAATTGAAGGGATTGAGATTGGGAATGGGAATGGGATTGGGATTGGGATTGGTAGTGAGAGTGAAATTAGGACTTTAAAATTACGTTTGGTAAGAGGTAATATTTGGAGGGATTATTTTCATTAATTTTATTTTAAAATCAGATAGAAATTATGGAAAGACAATAATGCCCCTTCCAAATATTTTAAAACAA
>JANZXP010000007.1:9710924-9725930 GCA_027576715.1 Erythroxylum flavicans | reverse complement strand
AGCAAGTTTCAGTGGTGAGAGATGAGAAGAGAAGAAGAATGAACAAGGCTGAAACAACTCCCGCAGAAACATTATACTTTAGATGCTAGAGGTCACCATATTACATTAACATATGTCCCTAAGCATGTAAGCCACTTATCCCTTCCATAAGCTACCAAATGTCACCTAGTTACTAGCCCATTTGCCACTCAATCATTGATGCCATTTGTCAACTAATTACCCATGCCAAATGTCATTCATTTATCTATGCCATTTGTCATTTATTTCATAGGCTCAGTCATCCTAATTTTTCATGTGTCAATTTGTCTTTCCACTTGGCATTTTTCCTAGTCTAAATATACATTTTAATTATTCACTTTTCTAATGGTAACAATTAATTCTAAATTTACTACTTGTAACCAATCAAACCAAAATTTAAGACATAAACAATATGAAATTCACATTATGATCATTTTAAATCTTTTATACCCTGAAATATGTCAATTGAGTGCATATACCATCTTTGCAAGGCGTACAAAATCATAATTCATGTTTGTATGCTAATGATATGCATGTGGGTGAAATGCATTTCATGAATGCTAAAATGAATTGACTAATATACAATAATCTAAGGCTTTAACCCTTAGTATAGAAAGCGGGCTATTATATGATTTATATTCATTGTGAATATATTTGAGAACTTAATGGGTCATACACAAAGAATGGATTGAAGAGAAAAAAGATATTTTAATCAAGTTAGATTTGATTGTAAAGTTTGAGAAACTTTATAATTAAATATGAGATATTTAATAAATAAGAATCAATACAAGATATTGGATCTTATTTGATAATTTAAAATTTAATTGAAATTAGAATCCAATTTTAATTAAATTACTAAAATGTCTATAACCTATTATAAATAGGCTTAAGCTCTAAGGAAGCTAGCACTACTTGCCCAACCCGCTCTCTAACAGTTGCAAAGTTCTCTTAACTCGTTCTATAAATACCGTTGAGGTCGAACACTTATGCCACTATGATGGTTATTGTCTAATTTGTAAGCTTACCATTTATAACCCTCAAATACCTCAAGTGCATGGGTCGTGATTTATAGTCAGTGAAGGGTTAATTCCACAAGAAGGATGGACTAATCTAATCCTAGGTTATCTAAGGCTAGAAAATATTAAAAATGAAAATAAAATTGAATAAGAAATTAAATATGAGAATTTGATTAGCAGTATTGTAATTCAGGAATTTAACTTAAAAGAAATTAAATTGAGTAACACAAAATTCACAATAGGAATCAATCAAGGAAAATTACCAAATTATGGGAAAGAAGATTCGTCCTATTATTAATGCTAACCTAACTATTTATGTGTTAACGAGGTGTCAGTTCTAAACTATCAAAGTGGGGATCACTCTTTCTCAAGTTATAATCACGTACAATAATTCATTAACCCTAATTAAATTATGGAATGTGCAATCTCTCAATTAACAAAAGACCCACAATTCTAATTAGATCTTAAGCCCTCTAATAAACAATCGGGTCTTATATGAGGTCTCTCTCCATATAATTACTAACTAGAATGATTGCGTGGTCAATTTGATCGCCTAACTCTCATTAACCCAATCTAATCATTTTTAGGGATGTCAAAAAGGGCCCGTAGCCTGACCGTTACTTCAAAAACGATGTCGTTTTTAACTTTTTCTCTTTAAAAAAGATAGTGGGCCAGATGCGTTTTTAACTTTTTCTTTAAAAAAATGGTGGGCCAGAAGTAACCCCAGCCTGGCAAGACCCATTGACATCTCTAATCATTTTTATCTAGTTCACCCTTTCAGTTTATTACTGAAATATGCAAATACTACAATCAATCACAACACCCAATCATAATAACACAATAATAACTAAATTAACATTAAATCAAGGTCAAATCTTGAAGGAAAGTTAAAACATCTTAATCAAACCAAATCCATATATATATCCATATTGATGTTCACATTCAAAGAAAAGAACAACAAGATGAAAGAAATACACGATATAATGGAGATCCGAACGCCTAGGGAGAGCAATAATCTCGAAGACCTGCTCCTTTCTCCTCTTTGTCTTCTTCTCTCTCTCTTCCTTCTCTCTCCTTGAGAGTTTTCCAAAAGTGGCAGAAATGAAGCTCCTTTAGGGTTTCATCATAATGCCTTTTATAGGCTTCTCTAATTTGGGCAATCCTAGGGTTTTTTTTTTTGGTGTGAAAGGTGCAAAAAAGTCCCTCGAAAACTCAAGTAAAAAGTCTGTTCACGTTTCTATTGTGCAAGCCACGATTGTAGAGTTTTGCCTTTTATCATGATTGTGGTAGATAGGGCCACGGTCGTGGCTCCTTACACATGCTTCTATTATGATCGTGGCTTATTGGAGGAGACCCAAATCAAAATAGAGGCCCACAATCGTGGCTAGTAAGCCTTGAAATACTAGAAAACTCATCAAGGCACCTCAAATACATAACATTGAAGCTCAAAAGCATGCTCTAACCCATAAAACACTTAAAATACAAATATTTAATAAACTAATAGAATTCTAACCAAAACACATACTAAATAATCAAATTAACAACTAAACGCACACCAAACTACCTACTAAAACACGATGCAATCTACAACTATCAATGGTTGAGATAGGCCAATTTCAAAGATAGTTTGAGGGATATGAAAAAAAAGATCAATATTCAAAATAAGGTATAAATTAAGATTCACACTTTATTATGTTTTATGTGTTAATCATTTTATAGAATTTTAAGTGATCTTAACTACAAGAAATCAAAACGAAAATGTTTTATAATTATATCATTACATGCAGATCAAATCCTGACCTAAGTTCTCAACAAATCCCACTCAAAATTATATGACATCCAAGGGCTGATTGAACAATAGAGGCCTCTAAGGCATCAAGTAGAATCTAAAAAGCAAGAAGGCAAAAACAAGACGAAGTAGGCATTGTGTACGAAATCAATGTGGTTATGCAAGGAATCACAGAAAGAAAGCAATTATATACAAACAACCCAATATTAAGCAAAGAGGAGAATTGCAAAGCTTATCTGTCCTAAATGATCAGTTTGAGGGCTTGGCATTTATTCATGCGAGACTAAAAAAGACACTAGAAAAGGAACAACGTCCTAAATCTCAAAGCATCCAGTAGGCGACTGTAGAACAAGGCCTTGGAAGCTCGAGTAGGAACTGAAAAGCAGTGTATAGAACAAAGATGAACGTGGGTTAATATGGGGAATCATTAACCAAAGCTAAAGATAGAAGTGGATAACATGCTGGATGTGGGAAAGCTAAGCAATACGTATATTAAGAAGCATTGGTTAAACTGTAAATATGGTTTGTGATTAGCCCCTTTGATTTTTCGTGGTTGAATTTGTTGAATTAAAAGACTATAAGGTAGTTTCCTACCTATTTGAAAATAGAATTTATTTAATTTCTAAAGAAAACTTTGATATAGATATATAGATTTCTGCAAAATATGCATAAGTGGCTGATTTATTAGATGCGTCTTCTCGCAACATTAAGAGGCGTAGCCCATTCACTCTTGTTGGGCCAGGACGTCGCATTTTAGTAGCCATCGTCGATAAACCCAAAAACGATGAAAATATAAAATACCCGAATAGCCCTTTATAATCCCCCCAAGAGCCAAAACCCTAACAGGTCTCTCTTATAGCGCCGGCGCCACTTCTATCACCATATCATTGTCTCCACTCCTCTTCGTGAACCCTAAATCACACTATCAGCGACCAATCCAAGCATGGCTGAGCGAGGTGGAGGCGACAGGGGATTCCGACGCGGGTTTGGCGGAGCACCTCGCGGCGACCGTGGAGGCAGAGGCCGCCGTCGCGCACGGGGTGAGAAGAAAGAAGAACAATGGGTTCCCGTGACCAAACTGGGCCGATTGGTCAAAGAAGGCAAGATCAGAAGCGTCGAACAGATTTACCTTCATTCACTCCCAATCAAGGAGTATCAAATCATTGATTTGCTCATCGGACCAGCTCTTAAAGACGAAGTCATGAAGATCTCTCCGGTCCAGAAACAGACACGAGCCGGTCAACGTACGCGCTTCAAGGCCTTTGTCGTCGTCGGAGATGGTAACGGTCACGTGGGTTTGGGCGTAAAGTGTTCTAAGGAAGTTGCTACTGCGATTCGGGGAGCGATTATTTTGGCTAAGCTTTCTGTGATTCCTGTGAGGAGAGGTTATTGGGGTAACAAGATCGGGAAGCCACACACTGTGCCTTGTAAGGTCACCGGAAAGTGTGGCTCCGTCACAGTGAGAATGGTTCCGGCGCCACGTGGAGCTGGTATTGTTGCTGCACGTGTCCCCAAAAAGGTTCTGCAGTTCGCTGGAATCGAGGATGTTTTCACGTCCTCTCGAGGTTCCACTAAGACTCTTGGCAATTTCGTCAAGGTACTTTCCTCTTCTATAGTTATTATTATTATATCATATCTTTGGTCTATTTCAAAAAAAATTCTTTCACCTGTATTTTTGGGTCAGATTTTAAGATTTAAAGCTTGGGTATAAATGGGTATCTGTCATCCTGTCTTTAGCGTGAATTTGCCAATGAGTAGATGTACAAGGAGCATTGTTGAATTCGCTCTGAGGATATCTTAAACCTTTTGGGTAATGCTAGAGAGTTGCCTGTTGATGTTTCTGTGATCTACGTAAGGCCTCGTAGATGCATTGTAGCATATATTGTAATTATTTGTCAATTGCAATTAAATTATGTTACGGCTTGGATGAGTTCGGAAAATTCGACTGCTTTCTGAACATTGACTAGGGTTTAACATGATTGTTTCTTTGGTTTCTTGTGAGGTTTTGTGCATGTAGTTCTATTTTTAGGAATTGTCAGCAGAAATTTGATGATCAGGTTTTTTTATGAGAAGGCAAAAAGTAAAAAGTTTCTTGTTAATAAAAATTCCTTCTCTGCTATTTGTTTCCCGATGGAACTTGTGGTTGCAGGCCACTTTTGAGTGTCTTCTGAAAACGTACGGATTCTTGACACCCGACTTCTGGAGGGAAACACGCTTCACAAAGTCTCCTTTCCAGGAGTACACTGATCTGTTGGGAAAGCCTACTAAAGCCCTCATTCTTGAAGAAGCAGAGAGTAATGTGCTTTGACCGTATTATTCAGGATCCAAAGAGTAGCATTTCTTCTTGATAGGTTCATGAGACTAAAGAGTAATTGTCCTATGTTCATTTCTATTGTTTTTGCCAGAGCACTTTGAGTTCGACTTTGTTCTACCGACTTTTCATTTGAAAGTTAATGATATTGGGGGTTTTGCTATTATAATGAGTTAAATTATTTTGTTCATGCCATAGTGTTTTTGACGGTGTGATTTTTTTTCTCAAGTTTTTCATTCCTTAGCCCTTGGTTGCACTTGATACCATAAATAACTGGTGCCCGTTTGGGTAGGCCATTAGGTTATTCGTTTTGAAGCATCAATTATGCATGTCACGGGCTCATCAGCCCGTAGACCGGCCCGGTCCAGGCTGCCTGTGGGCTGACCTAGGTTTGCCATTTGTTTTTTTAAGTAAAAAATTTTTAAAATGATGTCATTTTAAATAAAAAGGCGGCATTTTGAAAAACATGCCCAGCCCATGGCCTGTCTGTGGTCTGGCTAATTCGAGTCAAAAATAGTTAGGCTCCTTTCTTTTCTTGTTGTAGCCTGCCGCAAGAAGCAGGGCGGTTCTGTCGTTTGTTAAGAATTTGGGCGCAGTATTAGAATCAGAAACATCTAAACTAGAAGTTTTCAAAGTAGTGTCTCCACTGATTTTCTATTGGAAGTTGCCAAACCATGGCTATCTGGCGAAGAAGTTTATGCTGGTTACCAAAGCTTTATAGAAGTCGAGAGAAAAAAATTGGCCGTTTCTGAAACGTTGGCGCCGAAGCCATGAATCTGCAACTGGAAGGCTAATCAAGACCGCCCGATATTTGGTGTCCACAGCCCACCAGAAGCATTCACTGCCAGCCAAAGGATACTGTTTCGTGATATGAGTTGTACATATTTAAAAATGTTATTTATTTTGAGAAATTAAAAAATATTGATTAAAGATAGAAGAGGAATACAAAATTTGGGGAGAAAAAAGACTTACCAATTAATCAAAAATAAAAGCGTTACACCCAAATAATCAATCTCCCATAAATGACAACGTTCTCATGTACAAATTAAACATATCGTTTAGATCAAAATGGAAAAATAGAATTTCAATTCTCACAATCTTCCTTCGAATTTTTCCATATTAGGGTTGGAGTATTTACAATCTCTACCCTCTTGAGGCGTCGTGAATGGGCTTAGAGATAGATGTCCAAGCCATTAGGTTTCTGCCTAGTTGTTGTATCATGAATGCTCCAGCCTATCTTTTGGCGATTAAAAGATAAGACAGATCATCCATAAACTCATGTTTCCCTTTTTCGTATTTCACCCTTAATCTGATCGATGTAAGTTGATTATAGCTTCCCTTCTTATCGATTTATGTACTAGACATTGATTGAGCATCCCAAACACCATTTCCAAACTCCGATGGCATTTCCCTTTCGTTAGCTGAACGGTAAGTCCGTCTTCTAGTGCCTTCTATATTATCAATACATATTAGCTTGACTGCTACTTTTGGATTAAAAAGGGTATGAAAATTCATAATATCATACTAGAGGGAGATTTCAATTAATAGCAGTCTACCTTCAACATTATCACTGGTTTCATCCCATTTTCCCTTGTACCAGTCTAGAACTTTTCTCACATTCTAAGTTCCTCTTTCAAAGCCCATTATTGACCCTTGCCGTTGAAAGCATTGAGCCTCATAATGTGAAGACTACTTAGTGTCAAAGTGGTTGGGACTCACCTATTGACAAGCTATATTACACTCTTCTTCCTTTCTTGGGTGGGACTAGCATTGTGAATAGTCAAGCTTCTTGATTGGTTTCTTTAACCAACTTTCTCAACCTGTGGTCATCAACAATGAAAAAAGATGGGGTTAAATGAGATTTTTATCAACGAGGAGTATCTCTTTATCTTCAGTTTTGATTCAAATGCTTACATCCAAATAATTTTTGAGGCTGGACTTTGGCATATCAATAACAAACTTATTTTTCTACAAAAGCAGAAACCTAGTCTTCAATTGAAGAAATTAAGAATGAAACATGTTCTAAACTAGATTAATAATTACAATATCGCATTTGAATAATGGTCGACAGTGGGATTAAGCTATTTAACAGGTTTTATAAGCAAACCAATATGCATAAATAAAGCAAAGTAGTCATGAAGTGAATTAGATGTGGAAGACCTATTAAGAGATTGAATAAAGATGACATAATAGTTGAAGACCATGTGGTTGTATCGTATATTGAAGCCTTCTTTGATTCATTAGGGGAAGAAATGAAAGCTTATTTAAAAGCATTTCGAAAAAGACTATTAAGAATTGATGGCTATAAAGGATTCTAGTGGAAAAAAAGGTTAATAAACTATAATTACAACCATAATTACATGAATTCTCTACTTCATCCTGAGATTGAGGATAACTTACTAACAATTAGATCAACAAGGAAGCTAAAAAAAAAAACTAACAAGTGCACATGAAGTCAACTTGATATAAGAACAAAATAACCACTCAAATGTTTCTCATGTGATCTTTATGTAAATTGACATCACTGGGAAAGCAATAGAGGATAGACAACATTCTATATACTTGAGCAGCATTATTCCTAAGATCGTTAATACAACTAGAACCATTAGTAGTAACCCAAAAGAGGCTAACTAATTGTGATGTACGTGTATCCTATCAAAATTATATTAAAGACCACTAAGCAAGTTAATATAGTATAGAGAGTATAAGTGTCATTCCTATTAGGACTACAAGTATTAATACTAACCATCTTTCTATTATCCAATCTAATAAAACAAATGATTAATTTTAAGGTTATAATTAACTAAAGTAAAAGTTCGAATCATAATTAATTAACTAACGCAATAGACAGAAATAAATGATAAGTGTAAATTGCATCGTATTTTAGGGCATAGTTTGATATGTGTTTAGCCATTAATTTGATCCTTTAGTATATGTTTAGGTTAGAATTGTGTTAGTTTGTTAATTGTTTGTGTTTTAAGTATTTTATGGGTTAGTACAAGCTTTTGAGCTTAAATATTATATTTTTGAGATACCTTGATGTATTTGCTAGTATTTTAGGGTCAGTATCGAAGAACTGAGGAGTTTTAGAAGACATCCAGGCCGAAACAATGGGCCACCATTGTGACAAAAGGCTCAGATGTGGTCCATGATCGTGCCCTATAGGGCCATGGTCATGGCCTGCGTCAGCAGACTTGCAGTCGCTTACGAACTTTACTTTTTGAGGGACTTTTTAGACATTTAGGGCCCTGGAAAGGCCCTAGGGTTACCCAAAACATAAAAGATTATTTGAAGAACATTAAGAGGAGCACAAATGAGCTTTTTATATTCAGCCACTCTTAGAACCCTAAAGAGAGAGAAAAAGAAGAGAAAGAGAAGAAGAAGAGGTAAAAGAAGTAGATCCCGATGCCGCTGCTCCTTAGATCAGGTGGTATCTTAGCACTGCTGCCTTCCTGAATTGTCCAACCTAATTTTGATTTTCTCTTCATTTCCTTTTTCATTTAAATGTATAAAGTTGAGATCGATTGTATGGAAATAGATTTTAGGTTGTTGATAATGTTCTGAACTCTCCTTCGAGATTTTACTTTGAGTTAATGTTGATTTAGTTATTTTTGTGTTTATTAGTTGGGTGTTATGATTGATTAATGTATTTGCATGTTTCGGTAACAAACCGAGAGGGTGAGCCGGATAAACATGATTAGATCAGATTAATGAGAGCTAGGCAATCTAATTGACCACTTAATCAATCTAGTCGATAATTTCACCGTGTGAGACCCGATTGTTTATTAGAGACCTTTAGAACTAATTAGAATTGTAGGTAAATTTTGAATTGAGAGATTGCAAGTTCCATAATTCAACTAGGGTTTACAATTTAGGGTTTAATAATTATAACTCGAGAGAGAGTAATCAACCCTATGTCCATCTAGAACCGACACCCCGTAAACACATAAATGGCCAGGTTAGCATTAATGATAGGTAAAATCCCCTCTCTAATAACTTGATTAACTCTCTTGGCAGATTTCCATTATGGCCCGTGTGACTGCTCAGTTTAATTCTGTTTTGTTAAAATTTCCACTTTATAATTCTTGAATTAATTTCTCGTATTTACTTTCCATGTTCATTTGTGCAATTTTTATTTCTTTTTATTCTTTTCTTTGAGCCTTAGATGATTTAGGATTAGGCTAGTCCCCTCCTTGTGGGATCAACACCTCTTATATTACAGTCGCGACCCATGCGCTTGCAGTATTTGAGGGCATATAGAACTACACGATCAATAAAGTAAGTGAAGATAAACAAGATCTAGATAAGAATTCTCTTAAAAACCTATTATACTTAGATTTATCATAATTCAATGATTAATCCTAGTTTTTTGGATTTGTAGAAATTCCAAAGTTAAAACTGTATTCTTTCTCAAGAAATACAACCCATATCTTTAAGTTAATTGTTTGAAATCTCTTTATAATTAAATCCCTTAAGAACACATCTACTTGTTTTATAAAATTTTCATGATAAAATTGACTCTAAGCTAGAAGATTTATGTGGTTGACAGCGTGTCATAACGCTAGTCAAAATAAACTAAACTATTACTATAGCAGTGGTGAGTCGAGGTCGATCCTATAAAAAGTGTGTGTAAAGTTGTTGAAATGAAATTAATCGGCATTTAGGTTAGGAGGTTTTGGTTTTAGAAATAAGAAAATAAAATAAAACTAAAATAACTAACAAAAGCAATGTAAAGAAAACATATAAAAAATGATAAAAGTAGGAAATTATGTAGGGACCCGATTCTTTGGTCCAATCTCAGTCTACACCTTAATTAAGCATATTTCATTGATTTGTTGTTCTCTAACCTCTCCTAGCAACTATTAACCATGAGTTAATAATTAACCTGAATTTTCTCTTAGATAATATTTAATCAAGATATGATTGTTAATTAAACCTAACCACCAAATAACCTAGTATACGACCTCTATATTTAATTAGGCAGTAGCATTACGAATTAGGAAAACCGATTAATCAAGGAAACAACCACATATGATGCGTCATTTGACCTAAGTTATGTTATCCCTAATGATTATGAATTATTAGTCACTATACATGAATTTCAACATAACAATTACGGATTATATCGAAATTCTAGCAATGAGTTTGCAAATAAATGATTCAGTAAATGCATTAAAATCATCTTTTTACAATACCTAATGGGTTCATAAATAAATAACTGAACAATAACAAGAATATGATTATTTATAGCTAACACCCGAATCAATTAACATAGGATAACACAATCAATTTCTAATGAGAGAAAGAAACAAAAAAAAACGGTAAAATACATTTAACCCAGGTCGTCGACGTCTATGTCACCTCCAAATCGGCATTGGGATGTCTAGCCTTTATAGGTCTCTCCCAAAACATGCTTAAGCCCTCATTGAGTTATCCCAACCGAACTCTCTTTGCTACTGCGCCTCCCTTCTTTCTTTCCTTCTTCACACTACTGTTACTATTCTCTCTATTTTTGATTTATTTTTTGGTCCATCTACAATACATGTCTGTAAAACTTGCGCTCCTACCTTTTGAAAATGTCTACTTCTGCGTTTCAACTACTTTCCTCTCCTGCGATGTCGTTTTAGTTGGTCCTTGGCTATGCATCTGTGCTACTTTTTGTCTTGCGTTTCCTCCTTATGCTTCCACCAGCTGGTACATTTTGTACTTTTGTTACTGCCTTATCGATGCTTTGGCTATCCACTTACTGCAACGTTGTTTTGACATGCCTTCGCCCACCAGTTGCATGTAGTTTCATGCTTCATCTTTTCCTAGCTGCCACCTTCTACTCCTTTATTTTCCAGGAAATTCATGTTCTATGTGCCAATGCAAAAACATGCACGGTCGTGCAAGTTTTCAACTTTTTTATTTTTCCATTTTTCTTGTCTTCTTCTTTTCTTTTAATTTCTTCTTCATGCTTCATGAAGACAAATGAGTATTAATCTTCAAAAAATGGCCCAAATATTGTGCTTTCGACTCACTTTAACTTCTTTGCTTCTGAATTGTGCCTAAATTCATATATGAGTCAAAGAGAGTATCTTAAGTAATTTAATATCATTAATCGTTAAGTGTTATGAAATAATTAAAAAGTCAATTAAGTACATATCAATTTCCCCCACACTTAGCTTTTGGCCATCCTCAGGAAAAACATCAAAATTAAGTTCATCGACTTAAAACATTTACTCATTTCCCATATGTTCCAAGAATACATAATCATTTACTCATTTCTTTTGCTTTTCTCTTTTCTTTCTTCTTTTCCTTTCTTTTCTTGGCTCTTATAAAAATTAAAATAAACTACATCAAAATGGGAGTTTTAATAATAAGACATAAAATAACATCCCAACATTATAACCAATCCACACATATACATAACCCCACACTTAGAATTTTGTACTTTCACAAACTCAAAAATCAACAAATATTCCACTAGCTTCAAGGCTTAGGAAGGACATTTGGTTAGGTTAAAGGATGTAATATGGATAATACACAAAGAAAAGGCAAATAAAGCTCAAGGGGGCTTATCAAAAAGGAAAACCATATGATGAGTAGGCTATTTGGCTAATGTAGTTCGTAAAGGCAAAGAATGTCAAATCATATCCATGTTAATGCATGTGACAAAAATGTGGTCTAGAATAGAAATTACAAAATCAGGATGTACATATGATCGGGTGGTTAGTTGTGTGTAAGTTTTAATTATTAACCCTTAATAATTCGCAAACACACGATTCATTAGTGTAGTACCAAAGGTGTCGATCCCATGAGGAGGGAAATATTCTAATCCTAAAATCTAAGGCCAGAAATAAATTACAAAAATTCAAAATGCAAAGAAACTAAAACAAGAATTTAATTCAATCACTCAAATTAAGAATCAACATGAAAATACTATTTACTAAACAATTCCAACATACATAAGAATCAACCGAAATAAATTACCAATTTAGAGAAAGGGAATTTTACCTATCCTTAATGCTAACCTAATTGATTATGAATTATCGAATTATTGGTTCTAGACTATCCTATGATTACTCTCTTTGGAGTTATAATCATTAACCCTAAATCATAAACCCTAATCAGATTATGGAGGTTGTAATCTCTCATTTAACAACTTATCCAAAACCCTAAATAGTTATGAAGTTCTCTAATAAACTATTTGAACCTTAAGTAAGATCTCTCTTCTCACAAATTGCCGATCTGATTCAATTCTTGTTTCTATTAAATCATCTAACTCTTGTTAGTCCAATTTAATCATTTTTTATTCGATTCACCCTCTTAGTTTATTATCAAATTATGCAATCACAGAGTCAACCACAGCAAATCCAATAAACACATAAACAATTATATTTTCATTAATTGAAAAATAAAATTCCAAAGGTGAGTTTAGAACATCCTCAACATTCTAGATCCTATCATCAATTATTCAATCCAATTCTATACAATAATAAAACTGAAAATAAACAAAAAATACAATCTAAATGGATGATGGAAGGTAGCGATGTCAGGAAACCTCTTGATTCGGGAAGTACGTTGAGTTAACTTCTCCTCCTCTTCTCTCTTCCTTCTTCTCTTCCTCCATCTCTCGATGATTTCTCTATAGGGTTTCTTAAGGTGGTTGATGAAAAAGCTCCCCTTTCGCCTCTTTTGTTGTTTTTTAATTATCCTCTTGTGTTCTGGGTAACGCTAGGGTTTTTCTAAGATCTGAAAGGTCTGAAAAATCCCTCAAAACTTGACATTTTTAAGTAGCTGGGAGTCTACCCGACGTAGGCCGCAATCATGGCCTTGTAGGCCACGATCGTGGGCTAAATCTAATGCTTCTTTCATTATGGGCCATTGTTTTAGCCTGAATGTCTCCAAAACTTCTCCAATCTTTGGTGTTCACTCAGAAACACTAGTAAACATATCAAGGTATCTCAAAAATATAATATTTAAGTTCAAAGACTTGTACTAACTTATAAAACACTTAAAAAATAAATAATTAACAAATTAACCTAATTCTAACCTAAACACATACTAAATAATTGAATTAACAGCTAAACACATATCAAATTATGCCCTAAAACACGATGCATTGTACATTTATTAACATCCCCACACTTAAACGTTTGCTTGTCCTCAAGCAAACAAAACAATAAGCACGCAAAATCACAAAGCACACAATGCAGTAATGAGACAATGGCTTCATGAAATAACTTTAACTTTAAACACAATCATTTAAGTTATTTCAAATCATTAACATGTAAAATCTGCGTCTAGGAGCTCTGGACTAAATATACACATATATCAAAACTTAAGTCTCAAGTTAATTCACCCTTTTCAGTTGTACATACACATTAATAATTATTTGTTCATTCAAACTTTGAAACTAATCTTAAGTACATTTTCATGAAAAGTCAAGCTATTTACAAGTTGGGTAGGTTTTTATTAGCAAAACATTTTTTATATTTACCTTTTGTGGATATGGATCTACTCTTTTATACAGAGCAAACATTGGTGATGAATGTCGATCCGATTACTCAACTAAGACATGTTTTTTATTAAGTTGCTTGGTTGGAACGTCATTATAGCCTTTTGACGTAGAGACGCACATTTGTGATGAATGTCGATTTGATTTCTCCATTACATCACTTTCTCAACTAGCTACTAACTCTATTCATAACCCGATGGCTAGCGGAATAGTTATTTATTTAAAATGTACAAACATTTTTATTATTATATTTAATGCCTAACTTGTTGCTTTAGCTACTCGTTTTCATGAAAAAATACTAGCAGAGCTACTTTAGTCAAAAGACTTAAAAGTATGAATGAATGTGACAATTTAGAGGGTGATAAATTAACACTAAATCCTAATTAACTTGCCTAGTTTAACTAAAGAACCCAAATTACTAATTTCTCAAGCTAATGACTCTTCACAACCTCATAGATTATGTTCAAAATTTAATCGATTTCAATTTATCTATGCCATTGACACATTCACACAATTCACAATATGCAACCTAACAAACTATCACACAATATGGAAAATTAACACCCAAAGCAAAACACACAACCCTCCCCACATTTAAACAACACATTTTCCTCAATGTGAGAAGGCGTCAAACAACACAAATGGAAGGAAGAAACATAAAATAACATAAAAAAATAAAAATAAAAAGTAAATTTACAAAGAAAGGGTTAGAAACAAATTCTCACGATGGTGGAGGCGGTGATGGTATGGGAGGTGGCAATTGAACGCCTAAGATTGTTGTCTTATCTTGGAATTACTTAAAGAGAGTGAGACAATTAGTGATCCCAGATCAATTCAAATTACTAAAGTTTTATTTAAAATTCAAAACAACTCTAACTAAACCTAACACTTTTAATCAAACTAATGAACATGCTAATTTATGGTCATTAGCTTGAACTTAAATCTATAAAGACATCTTAATTGTTCAAACAGAAGGAAATCTGTATCGATAGAGGCCTCTTAATTGTTCGAACAGAAGAAAATCACTTATTTGTCCTTGGGAATCGCTCCTCTAAGATATAGCTTGCAACGATGCCCATTGACCTTAAAATTTTCCTTGTTAGCATTTTCCTGTTTGAGAGCTCCATGATCGAAAACTTGAATGACCATAAAAGGTCCAATCTGTCAAGATTTTAACTTCCCTGGAAACTGTTGGATCGCGTATGGCCCAAGTATTCACAATACGCTACGGAAGAGACCATAACACAACATAATGTAAAACTGAAAACATATAGGATGCGTAAAATACCTTTTTATTTGACACGGATTGGTGGTTGTTTTTCAGATTCGTAGACACTGCTACTCGCGAATGTCCTCTACCGGTATCCACACG
>JANZXP010000007.1:9690567-9702894 GCA_027576715.1 Erythroxylum flavicans | reverse complement strand
ATTGATGTGATGCCATGTGGAGTGACTGTAGTGATCGCACGTAGCGCTCCCTTATCATAGGATATGTACCGGAATGACCTGCGGGGGTCCCGGTGCGTACCCTACGGTAAGGGGGTGCTACATAAGTGAACCTCAAATGCCTAGTTCTTATATATTTGATTTCTTTTATTAGTTTATTTGTTGTGATTTAGTTAGTTTATTACTTTAATTATCTTAAAATTAGTTCTCTTACATGAACATGTATTCCCTTAGATAACTTCTTTACCTTAGCAAGGTCTAGGAATATGTGTCTTAGATTTTTTTTAATTTAGAGATAAGGTGAAGGACCTTAACTTATTCCATTTATCATACCATAGTAATGTGTTATCTCCTCTTATAGACATTCTCTTAAGTTTAGGAGTTGTAACATGGTCCAAGAAGACTCTACTATAGGTTTAGCATTTTAGAAACTCATCTCTTTAGGTATTGGATATGGATTCATTACACTCGTGATGATTCTTAGCCAGTATGGAATCTATAGATTATTTTAACAATTAAGACCTTGTTTATACTTTTAATGAGGACAATACCAAGGCCCACCTCAATTTTAGGTAAACACACCTTAAATCATTTGATTATTGATGTTAAATTCTTTGAGGCATCACTAAACCAAAGGAAGTTCCTCATTTTTCCTTCTATAGCCTTGGTTAGGTTCTTAAAAAGTCTCAAATGTGAAGATCTGTAAACAGGCAACTTGTTGAGTATTAGGATAGTGAGCTAGACCTTACCAATATAAAAGACTTTTATTACTCCAATGACTAATTCTTTTTTGTATATTGTCAAACAATAGTTGGCAATCTCCAAAAGATGAACTCTTGGTTGGCATTAGCACTCCTAAGTAAGTGAAAAAGAGGTCCCTTAAATTGAATACCTATGAAGTTGGACAGCCAACCTACAAAGTGGCTAGCTCCTAATAAGATAAACAAATGACTTTTTTCTCTCTTAATAGAGAAACATGAGAGATTTTTTAAAATATTTAGAATGTTCACTAAAGAGCTAGCTGAATTGGATGCAACACCACAAAGTGACAATAAATCATTTGAAAATGACAAATAATATATACTTAACTCTTTACATTTATTGTGAAACTTGAACTTTCCCTGAAGTTTATACTATATCCAATTAGTATTGACAACACCTCGACATGTAAGGTAAACAAACAGGGATAATGGGGGTCACCTTGTCTTAAACCTTTAGCTCCCTAGATTAAGTGAATAAGTTCACCATTGATCAAAATGCTATAAGTGGTAACTGAGATACATTGCTCAATTTGTTTGACAAACCTTAAGGGGAACCCAAAAGCCTCTAGAGAGTGTAGAATTGAGTTCCAATCAATAAAATCAAAGGATATAAAAATATATCTTCATAGAATAACTCTTAAATGAGTGTTTCCTATAGTAATTTTTTAAAAATTCATTAGCTAATAAGATATTAAATGTTTAAAAGAGAGTTTTGAACTTATAAAGCTTCAAAATAATTCACTAAAACCAAACTCTCTTTATCTTACTTTCACTAATCACTTAGAGATTGGTAAAGTTTAATCTAGTTTAGGTAAAAAAAAGGTTTTAGCTTCTATAATAGCCTATTATATGTTGTATAGTGCTTTGGATTAAGCCTTTGCAATTCCTTTTTCACCATTTGTAGGTTTTATAGCCATGGAAATTTGTACCTACTCCTTTAGCAATAACCTCCTCATAGATCTCTAGTTTGGTTTATAATTATTAAACTTGAATGGGCTTTCCTCCGAGTCCTCTCTATAAGATAATAAATTTCAATAGGAGAATAGTTTGAAGTCAGATGATCACTGAAAATGGTTACATTGGTAGGGAATTTAGATAACCATAAGTGATTAACAAGTGACCTATCTTTTTTTCTCTTAATGAACCATCTCTCACTCTATCCATTATTCTAAGAAAAGAAAGTTTCTATACATCTCAAGTTTGTAATTTCAATCCAACTTGCATATGATCTAAAATCATCATTGAAATTTCTTAAGTTAATGTTACTCTCAACTTCTAATGAGAATTTGTTTCTATTGAAATCTATAATGATCATCCATGGAACATCTATATTAGTATGAATTGCTTTCAGATTATTTCAAAGTGGAGTTATTTGGAAAACCAAGTTTGCAACATAAACAAAAGTAAAGTAAACCAAATCAAGGTAAGGAAAAGCACTAACAACCAAATAAATTAATGGAGCAAAAGCTTTTAAGTGAACAATTTAATTTTATCCAAGTTAAAGGCAATAACTATTCTTCCATTAAAGTAATATTACTGATTGGTGATAATAGACTAATATTTACAAAAAATACACTTTCGTTATTGTACAACCTTCTAGTTGGTCTCTAGAAGATCTATTACCATAGGTTTTGTAGATAAAAGGGTAATCAATGATACCTATTGTTATTATAGCTATTGCATTGTTTCACATTCCATGCAAGGGTTCACAACAAAGGGAGGTTTATGCCCTTAACTCTAGCTTTCCTGCTAGATCCTCCCCTATCCGCAATTATGAATTCCTCCTTACATTTACTTAACCATTGATGTCTTTGCCCATAATTTAGGAAGTTTAACTTGATCTTTTGAAGTCATGTCGATAAGTGACTTGCAAAGGAAGACACATTGACCAGAAGAACAAGCAAAAATCATTGGATAAGTAGTTTAGCCATGAAGAAGTAAGAATACAAGTCAACCAAAGTAGCGAAACAAGAGATAAACAATAGCAAGAGTAGTTGCAAAAGTTAGTAACCAGTGAAAACCACAACCAACATGCGGAAAACGTGATGGACAAAAGGTGCGAAAGTAGTAGAAGTGAAGTTAAAGAGAAGGGGAAAAACATGGCTAAATAAATAGTTTTGGTGACATTTTTATTCTTTACATTATAATGAATAATGAAAATTTAAAATATATTACTACTATTATTTTATTTAACTAGTCTTTTATTTAAATGTCCAAACAAAATATTCCCTTCTACAAATAAATAATGCAGTCATTTGAAAAACATGCAAAGGAACTTTTCTCATTAGATATTATTATGATTTGTTTAATATATTTTAATATAATTTAACACAAGCCTCTATTATCTTTTAATAGTGATGCAAACATTATGAATTATTTATTTCCAAATTATTTATCCACTTAAAAATTAGGCAAGGAAAGTGGCACAAGAGAACAATTTGTTTTAATTTAGAAAAACTATGTTATGTTTTGCATTATATTTTAAAGACCATATACAGAATTTTTAAATTTCCAATTTTTAGTTCGGCAAGTAGTCATTGCTATACTCTTATTATGGTCTTAACATATATATTCGTCAACTATTTTAACATGATTTCATTTTTCAATCGAAGATTTAGGTTTGATTTTAATAAATGATCATCTCTCCCAAGTTGTTAAATAGAATAAAACAAACATGTAAAGCCACAATATTTTTACCATCTGAACAACCTTCAAAAATTCTAAATTGTCAAATTTATCTTGGATGAAATAAATGTATCCAACATATCATCCTACCCAATTAACCTCAAATTAAAATATACGCAGATTGTATTGTTCTATGTTAAGCTGTCTTGATTTCAATCATTTTGATTTTTAATCTATCAATTCAATCACTAATCCACTTATATGTAAGTAGTAACAAAGTAAAAAGTTGTGTCACTGTACAAAATTACGATGTACGACTATTAATTACTAAAAGCTCTTCCAAACATCGCGCAGTTATAATATTTGGTCTTACTGAAAAGAAAATTTAATCGGCCATAACAATCACAATGACACCATCTTCCACAGTTCCGAGGCAAATTACCCACCAAGCGCCTGAAATACCCAAGCTTAACCGAAACTCTTACAAAGAGAACACACGTGGCTTTCACAATATACTATTGTTTATATATATATGTATATATAGAATTATCATATCCAGGAATTGAACTACTTACATAAAATGTGCAGCAAGTACTGTTTGAGTAATGCGTAAACGGGATGTCCACAACCTTGAAGGCCATACCAACTTTAAAGCCACAAGTTTATCAGTGTTTCAACATCCAAACGACCTCATCCCAATGGTCTCTCCTAAACGAATCATTTGTATATGGCAGCTCAGAAGGAGATGAGATCATCCTTTGAAGACTGCGGCTTCTTCTGATCATGGCTGCCTTCAGATGCAACCCCACCTTTCTTACCAAAGATCATTTCATCAAGATCATCCATCATGTCATCATTGCTCCCTGAGGGAGTTCCACCTCGCAAAGCCGCCGGCTTCCTTATCAAAGCATCTTCCTTCCCTTGTCTAGGAGACTCATCAGGTTCAACAGCAACTGGAATCATAGCAGGTTCCGGTTCAGGTTGAGCAATTGATGGCTTTTTCAAATCATCATATTTAGAGAGAGCTTTCTGGATCTCATCATTCACATTCAAAGCTTCAAAAAGCAAGGCCTCATTATCTCCCGCTGTCTCAATAATTCGTTGGACAGTGATCTGAGATTGGCGACATTGCTGGATGAGCATCTTGGTCAAGTCATCCTGCCACAGCACGGCCCATCCCATGATTATGTTTCAGAAAGTCTATAACTAAAAGGGAGACATGGAAATGAATATCCACAAAAAACCAAGGAGTTGCACATTAACAAATAGTAGAATCATAGTCAACATTTGAGATGGCTTCTGACAAGGGAAAACTAGCACGACAGATGCCATTGGACAATATAACAGGTTAAATTGCCTCAATTTTATTGCCACGTGATAGTGTTTCCTACTATGGTGGTTTATAAACCTTAAGTCCAGGCAACCTATTCAACTTGAACTACATTAGATTAGCTCAATGCCAATAAGAGCCAAAGGACAAATTTTCAACAAAAAACAAGCAAGCGAATTGCGTTGGAGTTGCACAAGCAAAGGCCATTGTGTAGTAATAACAAATCAATTGTCTTTTCCAAGAACAAGAACGTAATTTATATGAAAAAGAAAAAACAGAAATCTCACAAACCTTGAGAGACTAATATAAACTATTGAATTCAGGTCCCATATATGCAAGACGACAGGTTACTGCCCTACTGGATACAATATAATAGATATAAATGAGTGGAGGATTGACAGATAACGTAAAAAATCCTCTATAACTAATGAGTACCTTCCCTCACTTCCTAATCAGTAACCATTAACACAACCATATGTTCAATGATTTGGAGTTGGGATAATTTCGAAACCAAGTAATCTTTGTCCAATTTTTTATCAATTAGCTTGGGATAGATAAAATTTGAAAAGCTCTTCTTAAAGTAATAAAACAATTGGGTCATGCCAACTTAATTTCTTGTTTGCTAAAATTGTATTATGCCATTTTATTAAAAGAGTGGTGCCTTACTTTTGGAATTGATATGGAATTTAACGTCATACAAACCGTGTTTTAATTAAGCACTACAAGACATAAATACCAGGATAACAGAAGTGATAATAAAAAACGTCTACTTCCAATCAAAAACAAGTCTACTTCCAAATTGGTTTTAAACCAAGTAAACTTTCTTCTCTGGGTGGATGAATAAGTAGTCTGAGTAGATTAACAATTTTTATGCATACTTGGAAACTAAAGTGCAATGTTCGGCAATCTCTTAAATTATAATATTCAGAAGTATTATACCTTCAATGCTATGGCCCAAATTCATCAATTTGTATGTAATTTATCACGATTGACAATAAAAAAATTCTGTTATTTGTCTTTAATCAATTACGCTAGCAATATTATCAAGCACATGGCTTCCTCAAGGTCATATCAATAGATAACTGCAAAACGAATGAATCTTATTAAGATTAAACCAACAAAGCTCATACTAATGAAACAATGCAAAAAGAAATTTTTGTCATAAGAAATCAGTATATAGATGAAATATTAAACTACCTTCTGCACAATATATTTTTTTTGGGTCAATACAAAAAGTCAATACTCCTTGGATATTGACAATGAAGCAATAACAAAGAAATTCAACAGATAAGCAATAAAAAAAGGGAAAACTATCTAAGACACCGTCCTTCTTATGCTGATTTCTTATTTTAGTCCACTTATGTTAAATTTGAGTCTCATTCTCTTGATATTTTAAGTATCACAATGCAATTCTCACAATCAAATTCAACAAAAATATACGAACATCTTTTACATTACCTAACATTTAACATGAGTAAATTGTACAAAAGGTCTGCTAAGTTAGAAGATTGAAAACAGAAATATGAAAAGCAGAAGAAAAGATAAAGCAATGTTATTATTGGATTTCCAACAAAGTCGATGAAAGGAAAAATGATTGATTTTTCTTCATAAGTACAAGGTTTGAAATAAAAATATAAAAAGAAGATTACTGAAATAGGAAATTAACAAAGACAAAAGATTATTCCCCTCCACCACAATAAAAGAATACTCAAGAAAGTAAAGGGATAGTGCAACTCTTTTTAATAGTATAACATATCTAATTGATCTAAGAATTACAATAGTATACTGTTTTACAATCTATTCTCCTTCAAGTACTTTTCAGTGACAAATAATTTCATAAAAGTGTCATAAGAACATCAGATAATAAATAAAACTGATACTAAATATGGCCACTTAATTTTGCATAATCTGCAAGATCAAGAATATTAATTGATCTAAGAATTACAATAGTATACTGTTGTACAATCTATTCTCCTTCAAGTACTTTTCAGTGACAAATAATTTCATAAAAGTTTCATAAGAACATCTGGTAACCAATAAAACTGATACTAAATATGGTCACCTCATTTTGCATAATCTGCAAGATCAAGAATATTAATAAGAAGTATAATATAGATTTTTTCACAATGTGACCAAATAACTTGATCTTTTCGTATAATTTTGATGGCTTATAGACAGACAGTATTAACTACTTTAATAGTATGAAGTAATTATGACAGTACAAGCTACGTACAGCCTACTACATTATCATGCATCACTGGTTACTCTTTATTACATGTTTTTGACATAGCAAAAGTAACACAATATGTACTGGACAAAATTAAGCCACTTCCTATGTCCTACCAAAAACAATCTTAGCGTCCTTACAAAACATTTCATCAAAGTTCATCCCGATTCGTAGAAAAACAATAGCAGCGCTTTGCATTTCTTGATTATGTATGATATATTAAAATAAAAAGAGGAGAATGCAGTAGCAAAAGAAGAATCGGTATGGGACAAACTTCTTTATCTCCAATCAACTAGAATGGCATAATAGAACGCTTCACTCAACTCAAGTATACATAAAACCTTAACAGGCCTAGGAAATAAGAAAAGCAGTTTCATTACTGATGTTGGCATATCCATCAAATCATAACAACTAATAAAGCCCCAATGCTGTAAAACATTTTAAGATGATAACCCCATGCAGTTTTCAGGCACGTCACACAACAAGTAGAACCAAGGCGATGAATTATTCTATAACTAGGATATAATGGCATCCACATTGTCTTGGTCGGACATTCAGATTAACTATAAGATAAAAGTTACCTCTAAAGCATCTTGCTGTGGTGAGGAAGACAATACTGTGGTGAGAAGCTCTATACTATTTCTAGCAACATCAAATGTTTCCTTTGTTTGCTCAGCAGTAAAGCTTTGCACAGGGATATCATACTGAATTTGCTGGACAAGACTTGCCTCCACTTCAGGAGCAGCAACTGATCGAGCAGGGGTGAAAATAGGTGCTAAACTTTCATCGTCACGACCAGGGAATCGGATACCTCGTGACTTCAAGCTCTTTAAACATGTCCAAGAGAAGAAGAAAAACAAGAGAGCGAGCCACAAGTTATTGATTGGCCATAGCAGTGATAATATCCCAAAACACAGATACATATACATACTCAGATGTCCTAATTTTTTACATTCAAATACAAGAAGCTAGTAATAAAATAATCAATGCAATAGTAAGAAAGCCTTGGTTGCCACCAACCATAGGCATAACAATCTGACATTTAATGCATAAAAGTTGAAGATTGTAACTTCTTATCTTTAACGCCTATATGATGCAATGTGAAATTTTCTTCATCAAGGATAGCAACAAATAGATCTAATTTAACTGGCTTAAGTGCACATAAAATGCTTCTAAACCTAATTACCCGAACTGAGATTTATCCATCTCTTATTCTCAGGCTAAGACTTGCAGTTAAGTAAGCAAGTAGACTCCAGCTCTACCTAAAAAACAGACACAAATTACCAAATACTGATATCAAATTCTAGTTCACTGAGGGCAGGGTGTATGGCTGAAGAACATGAGCCAGATGCCTTTGCAAGCTAAATATTAGCCTTTGCAAGCTAAATATTAGATAACTATGACTGGCCTGTACAGTCGAATATTCTTAATGGACCCAAAATATAATTAGAAACTGCCTTTTCTTTCCCGGGTTTTCAAAACTACCACGTAAAAGGTCAAATCATTAAGGAAAAAAAAAAGATAAAGAGAAACCTTGTATGTTTCCTCATACACAGGTAGATAACGCAGCTCGCTTGTTGATTCCCCCCATGATTCAATCAGAGTTAGAGCCTTGTTCCGATTATTAACCACAGTCTGAGGATCATCAATCAGCTTCACCATCTCATCAAGTACCCTCTCAGCTGCTACCTCGGAGAAAGCCTTTTCACAGTTCTTGACACATGTTTCAAGTAATATCAACGTCAAGTATTGGACCCTAGCATTCTTCATCATAATCCGCTTCTTGATGGCGCGAACTAATTCAACACTGCTGACTCTTTCATGATTTATCATGTCACATATTTCAAGATTCATGGCCCAATCAGGCTCTTCAAGTGTCTCGGCAGTTGCATCCTCAACAATTTTATCAGCCTGGTTAGGACCTTGGAATAGCTCCTTCATCTTGAAACTCATAGAGCTCATGCCAGCAGTCATTTTTCTGCCTACCTCAGCCCCTCCAATCTTGAGGCGTTCACCAAAAGCACTAACCTTATCCATCAAATTATCACTCATGTTTGATCTTTTCGAAGATTTAAGATCAAATATTCTGATTTCGATGACCTGAAAATCAAATACCCAGCTGCAGATAGAACATAATACTCCTGTGCAATGACTAGTCTTGTAGAGGAAATATGGGTAAAGAAGAAAATCACCGAGCAGGTTTGCCTTCCATGTTTGGAAAACAAATATCAGACTAAATAGAATGAAATACTACAAAAAAAAAAAAAGAACAGTTTCTTAAAAGCTATTATTCAGTTATCATGTTTGGCGATAAAATTAAAAGACAAACCGCGGAGATAGTAAACTATGTCTCCCAAACCCCATTAAGCAAAAGACACCCCTAGTATCTTCGTTCTTCCAACCGCAAACATCAAAAATTTGAGTACCAAAACTTGCCTACGAATTGTCTCAGAAACTGAATAGTAAGAAACATAAACCCTAGTCAAAGTTCCTTGGAGCCCCTTCAAAAACAACAAGTAATTCACATAATGGACAAATTTAGGAAAAAGAAGAAACAGAGAGAGTTAATTTGAGGATCACTCAATCAAAAGTCAAACGAAACCTAGTAGATACATACTAAAACTCCAAAAAGAAAATTCTTATCTTCACAGCACAGAAAGTCAAAACAATCAACTCTCGCTTTAACACCAAATAGCGAAAAAGGTATCAGACGATCGTAACATATAGCCAAAAAAAAAAAAAAAAAGAGGTAAATAGAAACGCAAAATGGAACTTGAAATTGATATATCAATTAACACTACAAAGAAATAAGATGAAAAGAGAATTTGAGTTAGTTTTATTCTCAAAATAGAAAAGCTGCCGAGTAGAATTTGTGTACCTTTGATAACTGGAAAACTGGGTTCGTTTGGTTTAGTTTGGTTTGGATTGTTGGAGTGAAAGTCGTCTTTATGATCTTCCTTCAAGCTTCAGTCAACTCACCGGCGTCATTTGTGTTTTATTGGTTACTCTTGTACAAATATTTTTATGTGTCGATGGGGCGGTTACGCTTTAACCGCATTCATTATAATAAGTAGCTTTTCTAGGAATTACAGGTTCACCAAACCAAATGTTGATTTATATATAAATATTAGCCAAAATTCAAGTTTCGGGTTTAATTATAAGATGAATTTAGAAAGAAGCATAACTGAATAAGGGACTTTCGGTGGCTTTCACTAAAGAAACTGCATTTACACCTGATATTGTTCTTATTTAAAATTATGTAATTAGATATTTTTATCAAATTAAAGGACAGTGTGGCGTCATTATTATTCTTGCACGTGAAGTTTAAGGATAGCGATTGATAAGGTAGTTTTTTTCTTTTCCAATTTAATGCAATTCTCGATCCAAGCTATTAGGATTTCAATTTTTGTGACAGAAAACGAGCGGAGTTCGCAATCAGAAGCGCCGTGGAATGAAAAAATTGATTGTACAAATCTCTTGTTTCAACTAGGCGAAGAACAACTTTATTACAACAATTTTTATTCAATAAGTATGAACCCTTATACAATCCTCCATTTATTACAAAATCAAGGTGGGATTCGATCTACCTACTACCGGCATAAGAATCTGAAAGTCAAGATCACACAATTCTTTTTTGTTTTATTTTCAAGATCACGTAGATTCTATAATATAATTAACATATAAACATAACAAAACATGAATAATGAATTTATACTTTACCATGTAACTTGATCCTTTTCCTTTTTCGTTTTCCTTGAACCTTTTTGAAATTGGTTTGTTGTAACTATCATAGTCGGTATCCATATGAGTGTCTTAGAGAGAACTCTAAGAGTAGTGTAGAAAGGGTAGGTTAGAAGTGTTAGCTTTAAATATCTCATATAATTTTTAATAATCATTTTAAGGTGATGTCTTGGACCCCGAATTTATTTTAGAAGTTAGAATTATTAAATGAGAAATTGTTGGCATTTAGTCATGAGTAAAAAATCATAATTCTTGAATTAAAAATTTATAGAGTTTATTTATTAATATTTTTAATTACATATGATTGCATGAATTAAATGGAAGTGTTAGAATTAGGTTAAGGAGTTAGAAGGTATTAGAGTAAATATGAAAGGGTAAGTTTGGAAGATTAGAGTTTGTTTTAGATTAATAAGAGAAGAACAAATGAAGGGTGTGTGAGTTAAGAAAGAAAGAGACCTGTTCGTGAGGTTAAGAAAGAAAGAAAAGAAGAACCTAGAAGAAACTAGAGATAGAGGAAGAGAGTCATGTAACAACAAGAAAAAAAAGGAGAGACGTGTTTGAGAGGTTAGGAAAAAAGAGAGTGTCGTGTAAAATAAGAAAGAAAGAGAGAAGAAAAATGTAGAAAGAAGTAGAAGAAGAGAAGCATAAACTGAACCAAAAAAAAAAGAAGGAAAGAAAGATAAAGGAGATAAGAAGTGGAAGAAGAAGGTTCAGCTGAGATTTAGGTAACCCTTTATCTATGTTCTTATTTTGATAGAAGATGAAAGCAGAGAAACTAGGTTTTTATGTGCTGAAAACGAAGAGGGAAAGAACAGAACCAAGAAACTCATTTTCTTAGATCTTTATAGATTTCTAACTATATCTTAGTTCTTCTAGCCTAGATAAAGCTTATTTTTGGATAGTAGACCTTTAGGGAAGTTCTATCCGTATATGTTGTTTGAATGAAAATATGTTTGTTTGAAGAGAACCAAGAAAGTCAAAGGCAAGAACAAGAGGAAAGACAAGCTTGATCTTGGAGTTACAAGTAAATAGGTGGGTAATACATTTTATCATCGTTATGTTGATGAGCTAAATTATTTGCTTGTATGTGTACTTAAATGCTTGCTTTTATTCATTGTGAATGTGGGAAAAATAGTCTGTGATTGAAATATGTTTGCTTTGAAAGACTCTACTGCTTTTGGTATTAATGAGAAGAAGAAAAACACAAATTTCATGGAAATATGCTTATGATAGGAAATATGTAAGCATAAAAAATTTGCTTGTATAGGTAAGAGGGATACCATATCATTCGTCATGTGCACATTGACCTATAACCTTCTTTCGGCTACCTGCTTGTGGCATAAGAGCTCCGAAAAATGGACTCATTTCGTTCATGGTGTAAACTTTGGTTTCGTCATTTCATTTTATGGGATTCTCTTAAGCCATTATATGTGTGCATTTTACTTTAAATTGCTAAACATGACATATCATTGAATGCTATGTTTTGATGATTGAAAAAATTACCTGATTCAATTGGTGTAAGAATATGTTTATTTGTGAGCTTGAACTGTGGATAATGTATATTTAAATATGATATAAATTTATGTATATGTTTGGTTGTGTGTGTGTGGTTCGTCGCTAATGGT
>JANZXP010000007.1:9641288-9668659 GCA_027576715.1 Erythroxylum flavicans | reverse complement strand
GGGAAGGACATAGAGTAAACTTCTGGTCCTCTTGTCTCTTCCTTCTTCTCTTCCTCATTCTCTCGATGAATTCTCTCTAGGATTTCTTAAGGTGGCTGATGCAAAAGCTCTGTCTCTACCTCTTTTCTTGTTCTTTAAATATCCTGTTTTGTTTTGGGTAACCCTAGGGTTCTTTTTAAGTCCGAAAGGTCCAACAAATCCCTCAAAACTTAACGTTCTTTAGTGTTTGCGCATCTGAGCTTTCTGTGCCATAATTGTGTCCTACATATGAGTTTTCTGTCATGTCAGGCCACAATCATGGGTCGTTGTTTTGGACTAAATGTCTTTAAAAACTCCTCCGTTCTTTGATATTGACCCTGAAACACTAGCAATCACATTAAGGTACCTTAAAAACATAATATTTAAGCTCAAAAGCTTGTACTCACCTATAAAACACTTAAAACACAAATAATTAACAAACTAACACAATTTTAACCTAAACACACACTCAATGATCGAATTAACGGCTAAACACATATCAAACTATGCCCTAAAACCAAATGCAATTTATGCTTATCAAGTAGCATTATGAATTAGGAAACCGATTAATCATGGTAATAACCACCTATGATGCGTCATTTAACCTAGTTTATGTTATCCATAATGATTACAAACCATTAGTCACTACAACTGAATTTCAACATAACAATTACAAATTACATTGAATATTCTAGCAATGGGTTTGTAATAAAATGATCCAACGAATGCATTAAAATCATGTTTCCCCAATACCTAATGGATTCATACACAAATAATTAATCCATAACGATAACACCATCATTCGTACATGAAACCCAAATCTATACGTATAGGATAACAAAATCAATTTCTAAAAGAGAAAGAAATAAAAAAACAAGGAAATAATGCTTAATCGAGTCATCAGCGTCAATGTTGCCTCTCGATGTCGAGAAGCTACCCCTCTATGGGTCTCCCAAGGTTGAGAGCTTTGCCCCTTCTCTTTATTAAAACTAAGATCTCCCAATATAGTTTTGCTTCAGCCCCACAAGAGCCTCCACCAAAGACCCACTTTTCTATTCTCTTTAAAACCTAAGCATATGTTCTTATTTAAAATCCACGCATAAAACCCCTTTTCCGTTCTGATAATTTTTTTGTTTTTAAGCCAACATACAAGATCGTATGCAGCATTGATAGTTTTTCTCATCAACTAGCCTATATTAATTCCACTCCTAGTCGTTACATTTACACCATTATAAAATGTCTATAATAACGTCTCTCTTAGTCCGTTATGATGAGGAAAACTTCTCTATATCTCCTTGAATTTCTCTTACGCCTTATAGAGGGACTCTCCGTTATACTGCTGAAAGGTTATGATCTCCTTGACAATTCGAGACGTCTTTGTTAATGGAAAGTTTTTAGCTAGGAAAGCTTGCACTAATTGTTCCCATATTGTTACATGCTCCGAATTATGAGAATTTAGCCATGGCTTTGGCTAATCTTTTAGTGCAAAGTACGTCGATGTCAGCTTCATCTCCACTTCTTTCTTCCTTCTTCTCTTTCTCAATCTCTCAGTAATTCTCTCGAAAGTGGCTGATGTAAGAAGCTCTCTCATCTTCTTTATCTTATTCTTTATATACCTTTTGTATTCTGGGTAGCCCTAAGGTTTTTTTGGGGTCTAAAAGGTCCAAAATCTCCCTCGAAACTTGACGTTTGTAGTGTTTGTGCATCTGCCTGATGCAGGCTATAATCATGGGCCACATCTGAGCCTTATGTCATGATCGTGGCAAGCAAGCCACAATTGTGGGTCGTGTCCTAGGCTTTTATCACAATCGTGGCATATGTGCCACGATCATGGGCTAACTCTAGTGCTTCTATCACAAGCCATGATCGTGGGTCATTGTTTCAGCCTGAGTGTCTCTAAAACTTCTCTGTTCTTTGATGTTGACCAAGAAACACTAACAAACATATCAAGGTACCTAAAAAATGTAATAATTAAGCTCAAAGACTTTTACTAACCCATACAAACACTTAAAACACATACTAAATGATTGAATTAACAATTAATTACATATTGAATTAAGCCCTAAAATATGATGCAATTGACACTTATCATCATCCATGAATACCTCGATAATCTTCTCAACATATTCGGAAAAAATGCTTACCATACACCTTTGGAACATGGAGAGTGCATTATATAATTCGAATGGCATCCTTCGAAAGACAAACATATTGAATGAGCATATAAATGTGGTCTTCTCCTGATCTTTCGATGTGATTGGGATCTAAAGATAACCTAAAAATCCATCTAAAAAGAAATAATAGTCATAACTAGCCGATCTCTCAAGCATCTGATCAATAAAAGGAAGGGGCAAGTGGTCTTTACGAGTAGCAGAATTTAACTTTTCTATAATCAATACATACTCACCACCGGCTTTGCACTTGGGTGGAAACCAACTCAGCTTCTTGGTTTGTCACGACCACCTAGATAAGACTTACCCACTTATTGTCAGAAATTAGGTAGATAACCCCAGCATTGAGAAGCTTCAGCATTGAGGATTCAGCCTACACTTAGTTTGCCTTGTGAATTTTACATCCTCCTCTAATAAAATGCGATGCATGTATAAGGAAGGACTTATCCCTTGGATATCCACGATAGTCCACACGACTCCTCTTGATTTGAGGTCAACTCTGACGAAATGATAACTAGAAGAGTCTACTTATCTCCCAAATAGGCATACTTCATATGTGTAAGGAGTGGCTTCAATTCTACTTCTGGTGCCTGCACATCAGACGGTAACAACTTCTGTTGAGCTTCAGGTAATTGTATAGAAGTCAAATCATACCTTTTTGGAAAGTTTTCTAATGAGCCTAAGGTGACTATCATTTTCATAAGTTTTTCTCCCATCTCAACATCAGTGTTCGATTCTACTTCCATATCCTTAGTTAAAACTGTTTCCAAATGATCCCTTCAACTTAATTTAAGCATTTCCTGCACCAAAGGATCAATCACATCAGCATAAAAAACACAATGATCATCAGAAGGAGGTTTCATGACATCAAAAATATTGAAATGAATCACTTCCCCATCAAATTCCATTATGAGGGTTCCCTCACAAACATTTATCTTAGTTTGAGTTATATTAAGAAACGGTCTCCAGAACAAGATAGTTATTAGATTACATGAGCTGTCATCATTCATATCCACAACATAGAAATCTGTAAGAAACACTAACTTATTCACTTGCACCAAAACATCCTCAACCACACCATTAGGATAAGCATTATTTTGGTCAACTAGTTGTGTGATTACACTCGTTTCTTTCAATGGGCCGAAATTCAAATAAGCATAAATAAAACGAGGCATCAAATTAATAGAAGTAGCCAAATCCAATATAGCTCTATTGATCACAGTATTACAAATTTTTCAAGGAAAGGTAACATACCTAGATCCTGGCATTTTGGAGGCATCTTCTTTCTGAATACTGTCGACATATTCTCACCCATCATCACTTTCTCATCATCCCTCAGTTTCCTCTTACGTGTACATAATTCTTTAAGGAATTTGGCATCCCTGGGACTTTCTTGATCATCTCGGGTAAAGGTTTATTGACTTCCACCTTTTAGAAAGTCTCCAATATCTCTTTTTGTCCTTCTCCTCCTTGTTTGGTCTTATCAATCTGCTCAGAAATGGTGAGGGGCTAGTTTTAATAATATTGGGACTTTCAAAGTTCACCTTCATACTTGATGACAAATTTTCTTCCTTTCCTAATTCCTTCTTGATCTTTTCCTCGATAACAATCTTTGGTGGGGTTCTCTTGGGATCCTCAATCTCCTTTCTGCTCCTCAGGGTTATAGCACTGAAATTCTTCGGGTTTACATTAGGTTGGGATGACAATTTTTCTCCACTTTGTGATTCTAGGCAATCGAGCCTCACTGCCATCTAACTCATTCGGTTTTCCAAATTTTGTGTGTTTGCTTTTGATTCTTGATGGATTTGTTGTACACTCTGATTAAGCTATTGCATACTCTGTTGAAGTTGCTGCATATCTTGCTGAAACTGAAGACTGTTAGTAGTAAAAACCTTGATAAATTCATCTAGATCGTTACTTGAACTGGAAGAAGGGGCTCCTTGTGCTCCTTATGCCCTTGGTTGAAATTGTTGTCCTCCTTACAAAAAATTCTAAAAGTGATTTTGCTGTTGGTTCTCTTCATAACTTAAGTTGGGGTGATTCCGCCAACCTGGGTTATACATCTGCACGTACCAGTTATATTAGTTCAGGAATTTCCTATGCATTCACGTACTCCATCCTCCTCTCTTGCAACGTTGGGCACTCATTAGTTGGATGGCTCGTGTTTGAACATATCCTGCACACTTTCACTTATGCCTGTCCAATTGCAATTTATCTCACAAAAGATGTTGGTTCATCTAAACAATGTTCAATGGATGAATTGCTTACCTCGTTTACTCATTGAACATCGTTGCGAGTGCCAAATTGTTAGGTGTTAGTGACCATCCGCTCAAGTATTATCTTGGCTTCACTGGGAGTCCATCGATAGCAATCCTTCATCAAAATCTTCATCTCTAACCAAGTATTCACGCTTCCAGCTGGTAAGTCAAATAGCCAATCCTTTGTTGCATCTTTGAGTGAGAACAAGAAGGCCCTCAATATGATCTACTCATTGGTCACCTCGTGAGGCTTCATGGTCAAACACACCACATCAAGTTCCTTAAGATGCTTATGTGCATCCTCACCTACAAGACCATGAAGGTTAGGTAATAAATGAATTAATCTAGATTTTAAATCAAAGGTAACAAGTTTAGTGAAATTCGAAAATATTATGCATAATGGTCTTTGAGTTAAATAAAGTACAACTATATACCCCGAATTTTTTTAGAATTTATTTTATTAATTTAGCAAGCAAGAATATAAATTAGAATTCTTGAATTAGCAATTTTTTGAGTTTATTTAGGTATATAATTAATTACATGTGGTTGCATGGATTAAAAGGAAGAGTTAGAATTAAGCTAAAGAGTTAAAAGGCATTAGATTAAATATGGAAGGGTAAGCTTGGAAAGACAAAATTTTGTCTTAAACTAATAACAAAAGAAGTGAAGAGAGTCGTGTATAGTAAGAAAGAAAAAGAGAGAAAGTTGTAAAAGAAACTAGAAGAAGAGAAGGAAAAACTGGAGCATAGAAAGAAGAAGAAGGAAAGAAAGATAAAGGAGATAAGAAGTGGAAGAAGAAGGTTCAGCTAAGTTTTAGGTAACTCTTTATTTATTCTTCTTGTTTTGATAGAAGAAGAAAGTAGAAAAGCTAGGTTTTTATGTGATGAGAATGAAGGGAGAAAGAAGAGGAACAAGAGATTTATGTTATTAGATTTTTATAAACTTTTAACTTGATTTGAGTTCTTCTAGCTTAGATAAACTAAGAGTAGATTAAGTCTAAGCTTATTTTTGGATAATATAGCTTGATGGAAGTTCTATTTGTATATGTTGATTGAATGAAAATATGTTTGTTTAAAGGGAACCAAAAACTTCAAAATCAAGAGCAAAAGGAAGAACAAACTTAAGCTTGGATTTATAAGTAAATAGGTGAGTAGTATGTTTATAGTTTTTGTGATGATGGGCTGTATGTGATTTTGTGTATTTAAATGCTTGTCTTGAATCATTGTGAATGTAAGAAAAATGTTCTTTGAACTTAATATCATGTTTGCTTTGTAAGAATTCTGCTGCTTCTGTATTGATGAAAAACAGAAAACTTCAAGAAGCATGAAAATATGAATATGATATGAAATGTGTAAGCATTGGAAATTTGCTTGTGTAGGTAAGAGAGATACCATTCTATTCATCACATGCATGTTGATCTAAAGCCTTCTCCCGGCTGCCCGCTTGTGGCACATGAGCTCCAAAAAATAGACTCATTCTATTCATGGCATAAACTTCAGTTTCACCATTCTGTTTTATGGGATTCTCTCGAGCCATTATGTTTGTGCATTGCATCTTGAATGGTTGAACATAAAGAAAAATTAAGTGTTATGGTTTGATTATTATATGATTATATGATCTGATTTATGTGATTTACTAATATATATATATATATATATATATACTGAATCTTGTAAAAACTTCGGCTGACTCCAAAAATTTCTATCTTTTGTAACTAAGTTAGTTCAATCATTTTAGTAGCTTTATAAGCATATCAAGCATGAGCATTCATGATTGTATTTTTGTATTATGCTACTGATGTGGCATTTGTTTGCAATTGAAGTTATGTATAAACCTTGCAACATCTGAGAAGTGAAACTTTGTCTTCTGGAGTAATGAATGAAAGAAGGGTTGAAGAACTTCTTTCGTATATGTGTAGAAAATTTCTTTTCTGTTAGTATTATTGTGTTGGGAATAAATTGTGAGTTATTTAATGGTTTTTGGATAAATTCTTCTTAAGTAAATTGATGGGTTAGGAGTCTGTTCTGTTAAGAGTCTTATGTGTATGGATTATGTTTGTTAGATTCGGGTCTTTTGATATAGGTAGTAGTTTTTATAGATTGCAGTAAAAAGAAAGGGGGATAAAAATATGTTCTGAAACTTCAATGAATAAATTGTATTGATATAAGTAGAATTTGATAAAATTATCTTCATGCAAGTTGTAGATCTTTCTTTTAGCTTTCTAACGACATAAATTTTATAATTTTTGAACTTCAGGATTGAAAGTTATGATATTTTGAAGTAGGAGAGTACAGATGGCTTTGCACGATCGCGCACATGCACGATAGCGACAACCCCGAATTTTTATGAATGTCGCAATCGTGCACAAGCACGATCACGATGATCCACCTTTGTTCACCAAAAGTTACGATCATGCATGAGCTCGATTGCGACTCCCCCTTCTCACGGTCGTAACTTTTTAATTGTCACAGTGCCTATGACTTTTTCACTTCGTCCCTTTATTTATTTATTTATTATTGGTTTGTTTATTTGTTTAACTCTCAATCTGATTTATTTTTATGTCTATTTTATTTAATGCTATTTTATTTTATTTGTTTATGTATTTGTTTTTACCCCCACGAAGAATTTAATTATTTTTATTTTGAGGTTAATTATATATATATATATATATACTTTTATTTTAAAAGTCCCCTAATTTTTGGTGCCTTATCGCCACGAAATAAGAACTGAGACCTGAAGCCAACAAGCTAACTCCTTTAGAGTTCTTGATTTGTGATTATGTCTTCAGATTTTGATTCCAATTCGTCTAACAAAGTTGACCTTGCTTCCTTACACAATCTCTGTAATGTTTTCTCGATCTCTAGATCAAGTTGCTCAATTTCTCTACGAGTAGATCTGGCCACTACCATACACCATCACTAATAATAAATTAAAAATTAATAAGTAACAAAAAGAGTGAGTATAAACAAATATATTCACAAAACACCAACTAAAATCAAATATGAAAATTAAACTACCACACTCCCAAGCAACGGTGCCAAAATTTGACAGTGTATGTTGAGTGCACTGCAAAATTTGTTTGACTCTACACACAAAAATTTGTAGTTATGGTGAGCCGCAATTGAATCCATAGGGAATGTTTGGTTAATTTTCGTAACGAAATTAATTGATGCAAGGTTTTTGGATTTTTAGCACTATAGAAAATAAAAAAGCAAACTATCGAAAACAAATTAAAACAAACGATCAAAAATGGTTAAACTGTCGAATATATGTAAGGTCCAATTCTAGGTTCAATCTCAACCTAAACACGATCAAGTATATTTCATCATCCTAACATCTTTAAAACTCTCTTCGGACTATCCATCTGAGACTAATAGAACACTCTCCTAATCTTGGTTTTCCCTTAGGTTTTGTTTAATCAAGATTCGATCATTAATTAAACCTAACTATCGAATAACCTAGGATACAATCTCTAGATTTAATTTGGTAGTCACATTTTGATGTGAAAAATGATCAATATAAGCAGTCACCTCACACATTCGGGTTATCTAACCTAAGTTATATTGTTCTTAACGATACGGGATCATTAGATGCTACTCATAAACATCAAAGGTAATGATTACATATTACATTCAATGTTTTAGCAATAGGTTCAAAAAAGAACAATCACAATAATGTATTAAGATCATTAATCCTAAAACCCAATCAAATCAATACTAACAAAACAACAATATGAAAAGAAATTATAACCTTAAAATGATAAAAATAGCTTAACCGTGACTTAGTGTCGATACTCCCGTTGAATTGACGTTGGGAAGCTAGCCTTCTTTCTCCATTTTTATACTCTAAATGTCAACCATCTTCTCCATAGCTGCTTCAGTGGTGAAATAACGGAGAGAAAATCACACCGCCTCCTACCCTCTCTTCTACTCTCCTCCTTATTTTTTGAATTAATTTTTAGTCCACTTCTACTATTCACCCTATCTCATTACTATGCATTTTAGTTAAAATACCTCCCATGTATATGGAACGTCAGTGTTTCGCAGACTTTACACACGTCATCAAACATAGATGTTGTCTGCATTAAACATTCATGTTATGCACAACATCTGTGTGAAACACAGACGTTGCATGTCTACCCTTGCTTCACAGCTACACTGCGTTATCGTTTTGGTCTTTCCAATCATCAATTAATTTCACGTGCATGAGCTTGTCCCATCTGTTACGCTATTTGTTCCATTTATTGCTTGTCCTCCTGAAGGCTTTCATTTTGTTTTACCATAATTCCAAGATGCTTTCCATTAAATTCACGTTATTGCATGCAAAAATATGCAATTTCCATGTATAGTAGCTGTGAGCTATATTGCTCCATCATCTTAATTTTCTTGTCTTTACTTGCTCCAATATTTATCCTTTGTTCCATAAAGATAAGTGAATATGAAAATGGAAAAAATGGCTTCAATGAACATGTTTTCGAGTCACTTTAGTTCCTTTACTTTCGAAATGTACCTAAAATCAAATATGAGCTGAAGTGAGTATCCTAAGTATTTCTAAGGCATTAAACACTAAGTGTAGTCTATTAAATGAATCAACATTTAAGCACATATTAGTATGGTGAGCATTTTTCTAAGTATGTTGAGAAAATCATTGAGGTATTCATAAATGATTTTAGCGTTTATGGTTCTTTCATTGATAAATTCCTAGAGAATCTTACTCTTATCTTGGAACAACGCATTGAAACTAACCTTGTGTTTAATTGGAAAAAATGTCATTTTATGGTAGATCAAGGTATAGTTTTAGGGCATGTTATATCTGCTAAGGGTATAGACGTAGATAAATCTAAAGTTAATCTCATTTGCTCGTTAACTTACCCTTCAAATGTGTGGGAAGTGCATTCTTTTCTTGATCATGCAAGTTTCGATCATAGATTCATCAAGGACTTTTCAAAGATAACCTCCCTATTATGCAAGTTGTTACAACAAGTTGTCTTCTTTGAGTCTGATGATAAGTGTAATAAAGACTTTAAAAAACTTAGGGAGATTTTAACGTCCCTGAAGTTGATTCAATCTCTAGATTGGAGCCTCCCCTTTGAGATCATGTATGATGCAAGTGACTATGTAATAAGGGTAGTTCTAGGACAAAGAGTTGATAAAGCTTTGCATGCCATCTATTATGCTTCAAAGACTCTTAGTCCAACTCAACTAAATTATTTTACAATAGAAAAAGAATTTTTGTCTATGGTTTTTGCTTTAGAAAAATTTTAATTGTATTTCGTACGTTTTAAGGTAATTGTTTATTCTAATCTTACAGCTGTAAAGTACTTACTCACGAAGAAAGAATTAAAAAACTGAGGTTAATCAAATGGATTCTCCTCCTTTAAGAGTTCGATTTAGAGATAAAAGATAAGAAGGGGTAGAAAATATGGTTGACGATCACCTTAGTCACCTGATCAGGAAGGAAGATGACATCCCTCTAAGAGAGACATTTCTAAATAATAACTGTTTTTATCGAATTGACACCTCCATGGTATGTAGCTATTGTGAATTTCTTAGTTACTAACAAATTACCCATGGTATGTACCTATTGTGAATTTCTTAGTTACTAACAAATTACCTATTGGATTGTTAATAGGTCATAAGGATAAATTAAAGAATGAAGTGAATTATGACATTTGGGATAACCATATTTATAGAGACACTGTGCCAATCAAGTCATAAGGAGGAGTGTGCCTGAAAATGAAACATCTTTGATCTTAGCCTTTTGCCACTCGTATGCGTGTGGATGACACTTTGGAGTAAAGAGAACTGCTAATAAAGTTTTAGAGAGTGGTTTCTACTGGCTTGTATTGTTCATGATGCATACATCTTCTGTAAGTCATGTGACAGGTGCCAATAGTGAAATAACTTGTCCTATAAGGATCAAATGTCACAAACTTCCATTCTTTTCTATGAAATTTTTTATGTTTGGGGTATTGACTTTATGAGACCTTTTCCTTCATCTTTTAGAGTTAATTATATATTGCTTATAGTCGATTATGTTTTCAAATAGGTAGAAGCTAAAGCCACAAGAACTAATGATGCCAAAGTTGTTGCATATTTTGTTAAATCAAACATCCTTTCTAGGTTCAGGATGCCAAATGCATTCATCAACAATAGGGAACCCATTTTTACAACAGGCTGATGGAAATGCTATTCAAGAAATATCACATCATGAACAAGGTTTCCACCTCTTACCATACCTAAAGCAATGGCCAAGCTAAAATGTAGAATCAAGAAATCAAGTCAATCCTGGAGAAAGTAATTCAGCCCAATCGAAAGGATTGGAGCGTGAGGCTAGAAGATGCAATATGGGCTTATTAGACAACTTATAAGACACCAATTGGAATGTCTCCATATAGACTCGTGTTTGGGAATCCTTGTCACGTTTTGGTGGAGTTGCAACATAAGGCATATTGGGCTATAAAATGATGCAATATGAATTTGGATTATGGGGAGTGTATAGGAAGTTGCAATTGCAAGAGTAAGAGGAGATGAGGGATGCCTCCTATCAGGACGTGATGATATAAGGAAAAGATGAAGCCCTTTTGTCATAAGATGATTTCAAGGAAAAAGCTTCATGGTAGGTCAGAAAGTGTTGCTCTATCACTTCAAGCTCAAATTATTCTTAGGTAAGTTGTGTTCCCATTGGATTGGTCTATTTGTTGTTACTTATGTCTTTCCTTTTGGAGCAGTAAAGGGTTTGAAAATTGATAAGACATTCAAAGTGAAAGGTCATCGCCTGAAGTTGTATAGTGAAGGCTTCCAAATAGAGAATATGGAAGTGTTGATGCTTGAAGACCCAGATGGCATCACTTGATAAAAGAAACATAGAGTCAAGCCAATGACAATAAATAAAGGCACTACTTGGAAGGCAACCCAAGGGAAGTTGATTTCTTTTTATTTACATTCTCACGTTTGTTGTTTTCATTAAATGCTTTAATTCTTACATTTGATGTTACATTAGGGACAATGTAAGTTTTAAGTTTGAGGTTGGGGATCCTAGATTTTATGCACATTTTTAAGCTTGGTTGTTGCTTATATGGCTTTTTGGGTGTTTTCAAATCAATCAAACAAATAAATATTTTCTCTTTTTCTATTGTTTTTAAGACTATATAGTCATAATTAGAGAGTGAATTAACTAGAAGAATATATGGCAACTTGAGCATGTACTTTTACCCTTGTGATTGGTTAATATGCATCATCTTTAAAAGAGTAGTGACTAATGTAACACAAGATAGTGAGATTTTGAGCTTTTATAGATTGACACATCCATATTGGTCTCATTGCCTTTTGTTTATGTGTGACCTTCATGATATGTATATCCTTACTTTGATTTGATTTTCTACTCAAAGCCAAATATTTGTCACATGCATTAACATGGAAATGATATAGGCATTCTTTATTTTTACAAACCACATTATCCAAATAGCCTACCTTTTGATATGAAATTTTCCTTTGTTAAGCCCCTTTGAGCTTTATTAGCCTTTCTTTTTGTGTTAACCACATTTCATGCCTTAAACTTAACCAAATGTCTTACCTAAGCCCTAAAGCTAGTGGAGCATTTGTGATTGTTAATGAATGTGGATGCACAAAAGTATAAGCGTAGGGGTATGCATATATTTAGGTTGGTTATAATTGTTGGGATGCCATTTTATGTCTTATTAATGAAATTCGCATATTAATGTAGATTCCTTTAATTTTTATATATATAAAAAGAGAAAAGAAAAGAAAAAAATGTCTAAATAAAAGTATCAAGAAGGAAATACATTTTTTTGAAAAGTTATTAATGATTAGTTTCTCCTTCTAAAGTTGTACAGAATGGATGACTTGAGTATAATACATATGAGGTAGATGTTACTTTGAAGGGTCACTCCTTATAGATTCAACATATTATTATCATCAATTTTTATGATTGATCCCTTCAAATTGGTTATGCTTCATGTTGTTTATGGTGTGAGAGCTTGAATTTGAGCTATGGAACATAACAAGTCACCACTGTGACTAAAATTTAAGTGTTAGTCATGGTGATGACATAACTTGTCATCACCATGACTAACACTTAAATTTTAGTCACATGGTGACTTGTTATGTTCCATAGCTCAAATTACCATGACTATAACTTGTCATCACCATGACTAACACTTAAATTTTAGTCACGGTGGTGACTCAACTTGTCACCACCGTGACAACTGCCCTCATAGGGGTGGCTTAACTTGTCACCCCTATGACTACTCCTTTGCATTCACTTAAGTCTGATACATGCAAGTTGATGATGTAACAACCCTACAACCCTTAACCTAAAATCGTGCTATAAATGGAAAAGAATGAGAGGTAAAGGGGGATGGGAACCAAAAAAGTCAACTCACACATTTCATTCACTCTTCATTCTTCACTCAACACACCAGAGATACTTCGGGAGGTAGATAAAGAGAAAGAAGGGAAGATGAGAAGAGAAATAGACAGAGTTGGTGAAGAAGAGAAACATAGCAGAAAGCTGGAAACAGAGTAAGCCTTTGACCATCTAGTGAGAAAAAGCTAAAGCAGAATTGAGAGCTAATGCAAGAAGATTGAGAGGAGTAGGAGACCACTGCCTTCACATTCACCTGATCCTTATTTGCTTATTTTATTTTTCATTTGTTGCTTAGCTTCTGCTTATTTACTGAACTTATTACTTATTAGCTTAACCGACTGTTATTTGTTTTCTTTCCATAGTTCATTTATTATTCATTATTTTATTGCTTTAATACTTCTATTGATAGTAACATGGGACTAAAGTGTATGGAGATGATGAATTGTGTTTATGTTATAATGGGCTTATCTCTTTTTCTTGAGGATTAATGTAGCTACTTTAGTCAAATATGTATGATTGAGGGATTATGTTGTTGTCTTATGTTTGCTATAGTTTCTGAACTGAATGGATGTAATAGTATGACCAAACTTTGCATCATTTTAATATTAAACAACGGACTAAGAGGAGAAGTTTAATATGGAACTAGAAACTATAGACACTTAGGTTATGAATTAGAAATATGTTAACTTAAGTGGTAATTAGTAATTAGGTTTCCATAATTAATTCAGATAATAACTTATCGAATGCGAAAGCTAGATTTAGTTTATTATTTGAGTTGATCTTAGAATTCGACTGTTAATTTTAGTAAGACAATTAACCAATCATTTCCCTTAATTATGTATAGGAGATTAAATTAGTGAAATTAATTCTCAAGAGTCTTCTATTTCGATTAATCTATTTGTCTTTGCTTCTGGTTAAATTGTTTACTTTCTAGAGTAATTTGTGATTTTCTTTTAAAGCCTTCACTCAACAATTGGGATATAATGTTTAGGATTGTCTTTATTTTTATTTTTGTTCAAAATTAATTTAAGTGAATCAATTTCACCTCCGTGGGAAACGACCCTGGTTAATCATTACAACTACCTCATATACTTGCGAGTAGGATGGCCTAGGTAATTTTTTGAACTTTTTGGGCATAACAATAAACCAAAGTTTAAGTGTGGGGATGTTGATACATGAAGATCATAGTACGTTTTTCAGGTGTTTGAGTGTGTTTTTTAAGTATTTTCTTAGATGATAATTATGCGTTTAGGACTTAGAATTATTTTTTTATGTGTTTTAATTATTTGATTGGTTTGGAGCAAGAATTTGATCTTAATTTTACATTTCAAGGGATGTTTGATATGTTTATTAGTAAGTGGAAATTGGAAAAGTGAAGAAAAGATGAAGAACTTGAAGAATGAAGCAACCATGATCGTGCAGGGCAATAAGATAAGCCCTCTATCACGATCGTGGGAGGGCGTCTTTTAGCAAGCGAGTCTTATATACTTTTTCCATTTTTAGGGCTATTTTTTGAACCAAATTAAATAGGGAAACCCTAAAAACAAACCTGGAAGCTTAAAAAATTATTGAAGGAAAAGAAAAACACCCAAAAAAAGGCAACACATCATATTCAAAGAAGATCAAAGAGGAGACATCAAGAGCAACTCCAAAATTTTGCCAGATTTCTAGATCAAGAAATCAACTGTTTCTTTTTTTCTCTTCATCTATTTCATTATCTTAGATGTTGATTTGGATTATTAGGTATAGGTTTCTAAATCTATATTAGGGATTGTTCTTGATCTGTTTTGTTAAACTTTATTCTTGTTGAATTCAACAGATATATCAATGCTTTGTAATATTTATTATAATTATACTTAGTAATAAATTAAGAGATTGAATCAAGTTATTTATGTTAAGGTGTAAAATAAGAGTTGGTAGCTTAATATACCTACAAATATCATATTAATAAACAATTGTATAGAGATCTTAATTGTGAACAAACTATCCTTAGGATTGCTTGAAATCCAATTAAATAGTTAAGATTAGTTTTGTGAATCGAGAGGTTGTAATTCTATTATTATCAATTTCAATTAGGATTAATTGATTAGATCTCAAGAAAGGATAATCAAAACTTTAGGATATCTAGGATCAAGAATAATTTAATTAACAAGATAAAGGAAAGACAAAACAAGGATAAAATAATTCCTAACTTTCCATTATTGATCAACTCTATTCGAATAATTCCTAAGTTTCCATTATTGATCAACTTTATTCTTATTGCTAGTCAGTTGTTTAGTTTTATTAGTTTATCTTAATTTTGGTTACTTTATTTTAGTTTAATTAATTACATCTTTTATCACCATAAACAAAGCACATTTAAGTTATTAAGTGTCTAATTAGTCCTTGTAGGAATGATAACTTTTATACTACAAGTTACATTCCCTATACTTGCAATATTAAAGGTTTTATATAAAATTGTAAACAAAAAGTATTAAGAATTATAAGGATTTGTAGATCTTAAATCAATTTTGACATTTGGGTTACATTTGGGTTATCCTTTGATTATATGTCACCATTTAATCAAAATCTTAGGTAGTACTATGTAAAGTCATTGAATTGAATATTTTGATCTATCTAGATATATTTACTTATGTGCCTAGTCCTACAAGATGGGAATAAAGAAATAGCATATTGTAAAAAGAAATAGATCTGGATAATATAATGCCTATACAATTTCCCAATAAGACATCAAAGTTTTTGTTATTATATTTCTACATTATATTTGATATTGTAGTTACCTAGTACTGATGTACAGTTCATATGCCTGATAAATGATAGAATACTTAAGGTTACATATTCTTAGTAATCACATTGAACACATGTTTGTTAAAGCATAAAATAGTAAGATCATAGTTTACAATATCACATTGCTATGAGTTCAGCAACTAAGGTTATGTTTGGTTGGGGGTTTATTAATAGAATGGAATGGAATGTAATATTATTCCATCGTTTAGGAGAACAGCTTATAATGGAATGGAATGAAATGAAATAGAAAAGGGGGGCTTCGTATTACTTTCCATTCCATCCTAAACAGTAAAAATAAGAAACCTCCGATTTTGGGGGGTTTAGGATGGAATGTAAAATGATAAACAACTTTTCATTATATTACATTATAAACCCTTCTTCCAAACAAAATTTCACTATATTATATTATGAACCCTTCCATCCCTCCTAAACAACAATTTTCTAATATTACATTCATTTACATTTCATTCTATTAAAAACCTTACAATTTAGCATAAGAGATAGTTGTAGTATAGGGATGGGGGAATGCACACAAAGTAGACATTAGCAATGATCATACTAAAAGGAAACATTTAAATTTAAAGGGAATGCCTATATTGTCCCACCTTTGATAAATGGAGTAAATACTAAGATAGTCTAATTTCTTTAGATACAAAAATATATTAACCATTAATAATGGAGTTGTACTATTTTTCTTTTCTTTATATAAGTGCGTTACTTTAAATCTATGAACTTATCGAACCAGTAGGTCAGAAAAGAGTTTTTAGCTGTGGAAAATAGTTACATATGAATTGTAAAACATAATCAAAAGGATTCTTGAAATTTCGCCTATGAAGTTCCTTATATTAAGAGTATGGCTCAATAAATATATCAAAATCAATGATTGAAGTTCAATAATCTCTAGTCAATATATATCAATTCTCTAATATGAAATTGACTGCAAGTGTGCTTTTTAGTGGAAAGTTATAAGATATAACGATTAAGGAAACATCAAAGGGTTTCAAGTTTACATTTGGCATCCTAATATTTCTGAAGCTTCAAAACAATTAAATATTAAAGCAACCCCTTTAAATAGAATAGACATCAAAGTTTATAACATTTTCTCAGTCATTCATCCTAATGAGACTAAGTAATATGCATCAAATCTTAATCTAATTCTAGTAAAGATATGCTCTAACAGAAGAGGATTACATACGGCAAAAGAAATATAGTTTATAGTAGCTCTTTCACCATATAGAAATAAGAAATTCCTTTAAACAATAACAAACATAGCTCCAAAGGAAAATTGGTAGGATCTAGAATAATATTAGATACATTCCTATTCTTGGTTTAAAAAACAATCTTAAAGCATATATAGGAGAATAAGTCTCACAATTATCCAAAAACACATTTCTTTCCTCTATCCATCACCTTGAACTTCTACATCAACTCATAGCAATTGCTAGTGGCAACCACTAATAATACAACACTTAATAATTTAATTTTCAATTTCATCACTTTTTTTCTTCTTCTAGCTTGCTTATCTTCTTCATTAGGCCAAGAATGATGCTAAAAACTCACCCTATATTGAGCACAAGAAACAAAGTGTCTTCTAAGATTTCTGCAACCTTAACACCAAATTTGCATTTGCTTTTCTGATTCATAAAACTCATAACTAGATGTGTCAAAGATTATAACATGATAAGAAGTTTATTTTATAGTTCAACGATAAGAATTAATTATGATCTTAAATAAGGAAAATTAATTAATTTTGTGCAACTGGTTTAAATCCCATTCACTTGGTATAAGAAACAAAACATGGTTAATTTAGGTTCTAATATTTCCATTGATATTTAATCATCAGGGGCTTATAACATAACTAAAAATAGTGGAAGAAACTTAACACAAACAGTAATCATTAGGGGCTTACAGCACAACAAAAAATAGTTGTCCAAATCTTTATGCATCATCAATATACTTCATTTCTTTAATTGCAACTTTGTTATTGTCAATAACCTAGGCCCTGAAAGAGTAACATTCTGATAGAAGCCTAGGCCTAATTGTCAGGAATGTGTATTTTAGTAGAAAGAAAAAGGAAATAAAACCATCGATCCTTGAAGTTTGGTCCAGGAAGGTCGCTACCATTCTGTTATGAATGTTGTTTTGTTGTTGCTGACTGTTGTTGCGAGGTTTGTTGTTGTTTTGCATAGTTCTAGAATGCTGACTGGGCAAGGTTGTTACACCAAAAAAGTTTATAGTTAGGGGGTATGGGTGTAGGAGAGATCATCAAATGTGTAGTGACCTCGGTATCAGGGAGAGATGAGGGCCTCTCTAATGCCCTCCAACAGTCATATATAATCCTCCCCATAATCAATAAATTCTACTTTTATCCTTCTCAATGCTAATCTTCTTTTCCCTTGTTATATTACTTAGTTCGGGTTAAGAGTGTGTTTCTTATCATTTTGGTATCAGAGCCCTCATTCCTATGAGTAGATATGACGCAAACAAGGATGGAGATTATAGTAGATCAATTGGAGACAGAGATTCCAGGACTTAAAAAGCAGTTAACAAACTTGACGATGGTCGTTTCAAACTTAGCCCAAGAATTAGTGTGAAGAAAATAAAACTTGGAGAATATACAACAGAGTTTGCAAGCCTTGTTGAAACAACAAACCCTTGATTCAGAACTTCTAACCGAATCTAATAATGATAGCATTAGGAAAGAAGCTAGAACCAATACCAATAATGATCCCATCGTCCCAATGAAGATGAATCGGACAATGAACAAAGACCGTTTCCCAAGGAAGTAGGAGCTGCCAATGTTCACGATAAAAGATCCAGGAAGTGGATTTTTAGGGCCAAGCGTTATTTCTCCATTTACAAGTTGAAAAAGTCAGATAAGCTCGAGGCAGTCAGAGTTTGTTTTGAAGGTAAAGCACAAACATGGTTAAGGTTTGAGGAAAGAGATTCTCAGTTCTCCTCTTAGTCTACTTTAAAGTCTTAGATATTACAACAATTTGGGGGACTAAGAGAAGGGAGTATGCTATAATGTTTCTTTACAGTTAAAAAGGAAGGCATAGTAGTAAAATTTTGGGCTCAATTTGAATGTCCAATTGTGATGGTAGGGAGGTTAGAGGAAGAGACATTAACTGCAATATTCATCAACCGCTTGAAGGAACAATTATGAGCTAAATTATTAGTTATAATTCCTAGTGGTCTCAAGGAGAAAATGGAGGTAGCCACCAGGATCGACACTAAGAACAAGCTACTTTCATTTATCCCAAGCTCAAAAGCCCCAAAAGGACCCCCTTCAATCCAAACATGAACTAATTTTAAAACGATAACCTCTACACAGCCCAAAAATACTAGTTTGTACACAACCACACTAAACCCAAAAAACTAATAGAAAATAATATGGCATCATAAACCCATTGCATCGGTAACTCTAAACCCCATAATCAAGAGGTTGACAGCTATAGAGGCACAAGGATGAAGGAAGTAAGGGCTTTATTACTGATATGATGAGAAATGGCGCATCGAACATAGATGTCAAAACAAAGAATTACATATCCTGCTGGTCAATAAAGCCGAAGGAGATGAAGAGAGTGGGGATGAAGGAGGTAGACCTGTCATTAAATTTGGTGGTTGGGTTATCAGAGCCATAAACTTTGAGGCTCAAAAGGAAGGTACAAGAAGTCTAGGTGGTGGCGCTAGTTGACTGTGGTATAACCCATAATTTCATCTCTACTGGTTGGCTTCGAAGCTACAACTTGCAATCTCAGAGACAGCCAAATACGGGGTTATTGTTAGGTCAGGGAAATGACTACAGGGGAATGAAATTTGTAAGAGTGTGGTGCTTAAGTTGCAGGAGCTTACCATTATGGAGGACTTCCTGCCATTACCATTGGGAAGTTCCGATGTGATACTTGGAATCAAACGGTTATCAACCTTAAGGATAATGCAAAACGATTAGAAATGGCTCACCATGTCTTTCAGTCTAGGGGGCCAAACCATAATGCTCAAAAGAGATCTGAGCCTCAACAAAGTTATAACATCCCGTTTTCATACTAAGGATTAGATTCGTAGATTTCTATATATGAGAAATAGCAATGAGAGATTAGAAAAATACATTTCATACTCATGCATAAAATAACATCATATATGTGACATTGATTATTGCACACATTACAATAATTTGTACATGCACTCATTTGACATTTTTGGGTATAAATGATTGATTTAATGTAATTATGATATAGATAGTGAATATTTTGTTCTGAAAATTGATTTGGGGTATTAAATTATTGATTTTTTATTTTTTTGAAATTTGAGAATTTTCTAGAATTAAAGGTATTTTTGGACTAAGAAAATGTCAAGTGGTAAGAAAATTAATTAATAGTGGCAAAAATAAATGTCAGATGGCAGTAGAAATTTTTATGAATGACATTGGGATTTAATGACATATGTCATTGAAAATTGGTAGACAATTGGAGTAGAAATTGGAGACAAATAGACTAGTTAATAAAGATGACCCATTAGAAATCTTAAGGTGGTGACATGTGGCAAGTGACATGTGTCACTTGCCTTGCCACACCTTTAACCAAGATATTTTCATTTTGAAAGACTCTCTCTCTATTGTCTTTCATTTTTGCCCCACAACACATGCTTCTTTTCTTCATTTTCATTCTTCTTCTTCTTCACGATTTTTCTCACCCTCCCCACGTGATTTTTGCTATCATTTTTCATCATTAGCTACTTTAAGATTCTTGCTATTTCTTCTAAGATTCTTGCTATTTCTTCACCTTATCACTAAAAACCTAGCCTATTCTCCTTTGGAGTGATGATGATCGTGTGATTCTTAAAAAGCTAGGGTTTTCGTGAGATATTGAAGAAGCTTGGAGTTAAATCAAGTAAGTAACGTATTGTTCTCTATGATTTGTTGAATGAAACATGTTTTGATGAAAGTTAGAAGTTAAATGAGCATAAAATGAGGATGTTTACATGTTGAAACGTGAATGCGACATTTGAGTATTTTCATGTCTTGCTTTTACATGTATGATGATTATTGATTCATAAATTGATGTAGAGATGATTTAGAGATGAGTTTATAATTGAAAAATCATTAAAATGATGTAGGAGAAAGAGCAGAAAATTTTGAGTGATAAATGGAAGTTTTATGTTCTATTTTCAATGTATATTAACATGGATTTCTTTGAATGTTATAGAGATGAACTAGAATTAGTTTAAAGCCAAAGGAAAGGCTAGTGTATTGTCTTAAAATGAGAAGTAAGGTGATAATTTAGAGATAAAGTAAAGTTGGAAATGGAGTTAAGGGTGCAGAAAATTTTGACATGTCAATGGATGTTTACTTGTTCTGTTTTTCTAGTATAATAATGTGTATCTCTTTGATTGTTTTAAAGATGAACTAAAGTGAGTTTGGAGCCTTTAAGAAAGAGTATTATGAAGTCTTGAAAGGAGGTAAATTAGAATTATAGTTAGGAATGAAAAGAAGGTGTAAATGAAGTAGAAAGATATGCAAAAAATTTGATGTTTGGAAGTGTATAGAAAATATGTCTTGTTTTTGGTGTTTATGATTAAGCGTGGATGTTGATTGAGTATAGATGATATTGAATTGAAATTGAGATATACTATGGAAAGAGATAGAATTTCATGAATGATGATATTAAGTTAAGTTGATCAATTAGAAGTGAAAGGAAGATGATATCTAAGTTGAACATGTGCAGAAAATTGAGGATGAATGCTTAAGTATGAATGTTTGTTTTATTGATTGTGATCAATAATCATGTATGATGTGTTTTATGGATGAGATGTTTTGTGGATGTTATGTTTTGTGGATGTTTTGAATTGGAATAGAGGTGATTGAAGGAGTTGGAATTATGGAATTTTCCACTAAATGTCCATTTGAAAGGACATACATATCCACTAGGCGAACCTTCTCGGAAATTTCAGTGTTCCAGTTCTGTTCATGTCCATTTGAAGGGACATACATGTCCGCTTAGTAGACATTCTCGAGACAGCTACAGTAACTTATGATTTTGACCCTTTTAATGACAAAATCTCACTTTGGGGTCTTCATGGAAGTTGTATAACTTGAAGTTCTCTTCAGAACGTACCAAAATGACCTTAATTTGACATCCATAGTGAAAGTTATGCCTATTGTCTCAAATCATGTACATAGATGACTTACGTAACTTGTCAATGCTTTCCTATGATGTAATTAGGCTTTAATGGGATCTTGAATGAGCCTAGTGGTTGATGAATGAGGCCATTAAAGTAATGAAAGTATATTAGGTATTAAAGAATGATTGAAAGATGATGTTAATTGATTTTGAGACATGTATTAAGGAAATGTACCCAAGATTGTCATTAAACATGCATTATACATAATCCAAATATATATATATGTGCATAAATGAGTGCTTATATAATTGTACAATGTTGTAATGTGTGTAAATGTGTGTTGCATGATATAGAAGAGCAATTAGAGCGACAACATCCTGACGTTGCTAGGACCTCGAGGCAATAGCTATCTGGAGCGTACTGTGAGTCGACCTAGATGGTCTCACTTTCATTGTTCGTTCTGTTTTGAATTTTTTATTGAATTATTACTAAATGTGAATGTGATTGAGACAATTCCAAACATCAACAATGCGAGGAGTTTGATAAATTTGAGAGCATAGGAAGTGCTTCCTTGAATGTGAATGTGAACGAAATAAGTGATTCTTAATATTATTGTTGAATGTCAGATCAAGGTCCGATGATCAATGTGAATGTGAATGTGAATGTGAAACTGAAAACAAGTGACTAATAGAATAAATGTGAATGTGATGCATCTCATTACATGAAAACATGATAACATAAAGGCTGTTGTGATCAGAGTAGCCACAGAAAAAGAGCTTAAAGCTCAGAAAGTGAAAAAAAGCTTAAAGCTTAGAAAGTGATTAAGAGCCAAAGGCTCACTATGTAAAATGAGCCCTATATCCTTAACGGATAAGGGACAGTTATTAATGAGCTCAGTATCCACAATAGATACGGGATAGTTACAGGCACTCGGTCACGACAATAACAATTGAAAGTGAGTCTCATGAGCATTGCATATGCATTTGATATATGTGATTTAAATGATGGAAATGAATACTTTGAATGATTTCTGATGTGAAATATGAATTATGTGAATATGAAGTGTATGTGATTCAACATGTTGATTAATGAAATGATGTGAATTACATGATTACATGAATTGATGTGTTATATGATTGAGTGAGTCATCGAGGATGGTCTACTCACTGAGTTCGCAAAACTCACCCCAATTCGCAACATATTTTTCAGGCTCAGAGGAGACACCCAGTTAAATCAACTGGAGTCTAACCACTACCTTTGAGTAAGAGATAGAGGTCGGGATCAGTTGGCATTTGTATACGTTTTTCTCTTAGGTTTTTCTTAAAGAATATTTTCTGCAAATATGTGAATAATTCTGTTTTAAACTGACTTTCCAAATTGAAAATGTTTGTAAATGAGGTTGCTCAATGAGTATAATAACAATTATGACTTTAATGTTTATGAAAAAATGAGCCTAAATTGGATTAGTGATTTTCGGTAATATGCGTGTGATGTTTGAAATGAGTAAAATTTTCAATGAGTTTGATCGTTTGACTACTTTAGCGCACCGCTCTCACAGGGCGTGTGTCCGAATATCCTTGGGATGTACGAATATATGCTCGGTAGAAGTGGGGTGCTACAAAAGCTCTAGTTTCACTCACGACCATAGTAAGGACTTTACAATAAGAGAAGGAAGGAATATTAGTGGAATTGTACCATATAGAGGTGGAAGCACAGGGAACTGAGGAGGAGATGGACCTAAAGGTGAAATAATTATTACTAGCATTTTGCAACATCTTTCAAACCCTAACTGGTTTGCCTCCTCATCGGGGTTATGACCATGCTATAGTATTGAAAGGAGAAACTAAATTGGTGAATGTACAACTGTATAGTTACCCCCAAATTCAGAATGAGGAGGTGCAATAGTTGGTAGCAGAAATGTTGGCTACTGGCATAATCCAGCTAAGCGTTAGCCCATTTTCGAGTCCTGAATTGTTAGTTAGGAAGAAAGATGACAGTTAGTAGATTTGTGTGGATTATCACGCTCTGAATAAAGCAACTATTCCCGATCGATTTTTGATACCAAACATTGATGAACTCTTGGATGAGTTGAATGGAGCAAAGGTTTATACCAAGCTTGACCTCAAATTGGGATACCAACAGATTCGAGTTAAACCTAAGGATATGCATAAAACAATATTTCGGGTGCACGAGGGCACTATGAATTTCTTATCATGCCTTTTAGACTCACCAATGTCCCTACGACCTTCCAATCGTTGATGAGCAAGGTGTTTAGAAGCTTACCAAGGAGGTATGTGTTGGTATTTTTTGATGATATTTTGGTTTACAGCAAAACACTTAATGAGCATTTCATTTACCTTCAGTAAGTGCTGACCGTTTTGAATGAAAATGATTTATTTGTCAATCTCAAGAAGTGTTGTTTTTATAAGTCCAATCTCGAATATCTCAAGCATATAATCTTAGGGGATGGAGTGGTCGCTAGACCCAGATAAAGTACGTGCCATGGAGGATTGGCCAAGGTTAAAAAACGTCAAGGAGCAACAAGGATTTCTAGGCTTAATTGGATAATATAGATGCTTTGTGAAAGGTTATGGGAAGATTGCGGCTCCACTCACCCAACTCCTTAAGAAGGATAACTTTTTGTAGATTGAGGAAGCCAGTGCCGCTGTAGTTCAGTTGAAGGAAGCTATGAAGACAGTTCCAGTTCTCGCCTTACCGGATATTCGTAGCCCTTTTAAATTGAGACTGATGCATCAGGAATCAGTTTGGGCGCTGTGTTAGTACAAAAGGGGAGGCTTATTACTTATTTCAGTCACGCATTAATGGGAAAGGCATGGTACAAATCAATGTATGAAAGGGAGTAATGTCAATAGTCCTTTCCATTCAAAAATGGCGCCATTACCTTCTTACGAGACACTTCATAGTCAAAACGGACCAGCGCAGTCTCAAACATCTACTAGAACAGCGGTTAGTGGTAGTAGAATACTAAAAGTGGCTGGTGAAACTCATCGGCTATAATTTCGAAATCTAGTACAAACCCGGAGTTGAAAATCATGTAGCTGATGCCCTTTCTTGAATCCCTTATGCCATAGAGTTACAATCACTCATCGTCCCTACCTCGTGGGATTGGAACCAGATCAGATCTTAAACAAAAAATGACCCCTAATTGAAAGCAATTTTGACCGATTTGAGTAAAGATCCTCCTACTAGGCTAGGATGGTCTATTAAGAATGGCCTATTATGTTTCCAGCAATGCATCGCTCTTCCAAAGGGTTCATCTCTGGTCCCCACCATCTTGCAAGAATTTCATAGGAGTCAAGTGGGAGGCCATGAGGGATTTCTTAAGACATACAAACGAATCATTGCTGAGTTGTTCAAGGAAGGCCTCAAATATGATGTTAAGAAGTTTGTTGCAAGCTGCATAGTATGCTAGTAAAATAAATATGAAAGTTTATCCCAACAGGTCTCTTACAACCTTTACCGATCCCCGCAATGGTATGGGAGAATATAACCACGGATTTTGTTGAAGGGCTCCCTCAATCCCATAGATATGACTTTACTCTGGTGTGGTATAGGTTAAGCAAGTATGCCCATTTCATGTTGCTCAAACATCCATTCTCTGTAAAAAAGGTTACGGAAGAATTTATCTATCATATGGTCAAGTTTTACGATTCCCTTGCTCTATTGTTTTCGATCATGACAGGGTGTTCATGAGCAATTTTTGGATGGAACTCTTTAGGTTGCATCATACCAACCTCTGTCGCAGTAGACCTACCACCCTCAAAGTGATGGTCAGAGTGAAGTCGTAAAGTATTGCTTGCGGTGTTTCACTAGGAACAAACCTAAGATTTGGTCTCGATGGTTACATTGGGCTGAGTATTGGTACAACACAACTTATCACACATCCCTTACGTGCTCTCCTTTTAAGATTGTGTATGGAAGAGAGCCACCACCCTTGCTCAAGTATGAAGTCCCAACACTACTAATCCCACTCTGGATAACATGTTTTTGGAATGTGATATCATGCTAGTTGAGCTCAAAGAGCAACTATTAAAGGCACAAGAACAGCGCAAACAGGCTAACACTGTCGAAAAGTGAAATTTTAGGAGGCGGACCTAGTATTTCTCTTGATAAGACCCTATTGGCAACGCTCATTAGCTAGCAAGCTGAGCGAGAAACTTTCATCATGATTTTTTGAGCCTTTTGAGGTGTTACATTATGTAAGGAAGGTTGCCTATAAGTTGGAATTGCCCCCTCAATCTACCTCATCTTTCATGTCTCTCAATTGAAACCTGCTGTGGGAGAGAAGGTACAGCCCTTGCCCTTGCCCTTGCCCTTGCCCTTGCCTTCTGTGTTGAATGAAGAGTTGGAATGCGAAGTAGTTCCGGAAGATATACTACAAGTCTGCCAGGGTGTGAAAGGTTTAGAGGTTTTAATTAAACGAAGCAATTTACCTGACTTCGAAACTACTTGGGAACTAGTAGGATTGATTAGTGCTTAACTCCCTCAGTTCTACCTTGAGGACAAGGGGGCATTGATAGAAGCCTAGGCCCAATTATCAGGAATGTGTATTTTCGCAGAAAAAATAATGAAATAAAACCGATCAATCTTTGAAGTTTGGTCCAAAAAGGTCGCTAACATTCTGTTATGAATGTTGTTTTAATGTTGGTGACTATTGTCGTGAAGTTTGTTGTCATTTTGCATAATTTTAGAATGCTAACTAGGCAAGGTTGTTACATTAGTAGCGTTTATAGTTCGGGGGGATGGGTGTACGAGAGATCATCGAGTGAGTGAATAGTGATTGGTAATGGCCTCAGTGTCAGAGAGGCATGAGGGCCTCTCTAATGTCCTCCAACAGTCGTGTATAACCCTCCCACAATTAATAAATTCTACTTTTATCCTTCTCTATACTAATCTTCTTTTCCTAGTTATATTGCTTAGTTAGTTCTCATCGCATTCTTGAACGTACATTCTTGCATCCAAAAGAACATTTTTCCATAACGTAGAATGATTATTTTGAAATAAAATGAATTATAAGATAAAGGTATCAGTTGAGTGTCAGTTTAATCTCAATATTTAGTTTCACGTAGAAGTTTTTATTAACTAAATCAATAAAATACTAATAAAATTAATATTTAATTAAAAATATAATAATTTGAACGCTAAGGCTCTGTTTGGTTGAGGGGTTGAGAATAAAATGGAATGGAACGTAACATACTTCTATCGTTTGGAATGAAGTTTTATAATGGAATGGGATGGAAGCGGGGGGTTTCATGTTACGTTCCATTCCATCATAAACAGTGAAAATAAAAAACTTCCGATTTGGGGGGTTTAAGATGGAACGTAAACTAATAAATATAAACTACCTAATATACCCTCAATAATTTTTTGTAATACCACCTGTGACCAAGTCATAATATTATATTAAATAGAATTAATATATTAAATAGAATAGAATAATATTTAACATAATAAAATTTATTAAATAATTAATAATATTATTTTTATATTATTAATGATAAATTGTATATAATTAATAATAAAATGAAAAATTTTAATTAATGAAAATAGAAAATATAAAAAATTATTTTTTAATTGTTTGTATATATTTCTATATAAATAAAAATAA
>JANZXP010000007.1:9624121-9641188 GCA_027576715.1 Erythroxylum flavicans | reverse complement strand
TTGAGTCACTTTCTTATGCCATTGGACTTTTTGAGAAATAACGTTGAGTGTTCTGTTTTTATCTTTTTTATGATTCGCCCCTTCCATCCTTGCAAGAACGACATGCCATCTTCATCGATAAGAAAGTATTTATGGTAAAGATGACTTTTTGAGAAATAACGTACCTTGGGGTGCTCGAATTTGGATACGACTCCATGAACAATGACTACTTGGTTATAAATTTGGTGCCAACCAATAGCAAGGTACTTTACGATCATGTCAGTTGTTATGACACTATCCCTCATAATTACCACTATAAGTCCCGACTTAAGGTTTGGGTTTATAGATTGTAGAGACATCGATGGACAAGGATTGATGTGCCCTATTGGTTCACTAATGTTAAATCACGTGTAAATTCTTTGTTTGTTCATGAAGCATGCCATTTTCTCCTCAACATCAAACGCACTCAGGTAATTGCTGCATTTCATACAACTACTAAAAAACTTGAGAGGTTATCACTTCCTATGTTATTGTCTAAAGAGAAGAACAAGTATTATTTGGATGTCTTGGGAGATTGGCTGTGTGTTAGCTGTATGCATCCTAAGGCAGTTAAAGGTGCTGATACATGGGTGATGAAGGAATATGGGATAGAGGATTTGTAGGTCAAACTCTTTTCTTTCTCATGTGAAGCTTTGGGAAAGTCTATTGATAGGCTTGCTCCTATATCATTTTTAAAAATAAAGAAAGGATTCTCTTGAAGGTGGACTAGAATAAGACGTTGGAATAAGCATGAAGTGGTGTAAAAGTTACATAGTTTTTCATGAATAAGACGTTGTACAGTAACAGGAGATAGGAGACGTTATACAGGTAACAGGAGATGGGAGACGTCAAGTTTATAGTAACAGAGTAATGGTAAAAAAAACTCACGTATTAAACCAAATAACATTTCCGATATGCGTAAGCTAAAAGATTAGAAGAATAATTTAAACAAAGAACAATGGTCATTCACCTGTTGGTATTTGAGTAGAGGAATTGGAAGATGTGGAGAGAAGATTGTACCTGAAGATATGCAATGAAGCAAAGTGGAGAGAAGACTATGCACATGAAGAAGAAATTTATTGGCACCACGCACACGTGACTGTTCTGATTCATCTTCTTCTACCAGATTTATTGTTTCACAATTTCTTAGATCTCTTCACACTAAACTAGGTGTAGCTATTAATCTTGGGGCTATTTGTTTTTTTTCTTCATTTCTGTTGTCATTTTTGTAAAAAATGAAACAAGTCATAAAACAAGTTTGTCTATGTTTATTGCGATTTCTTGTTTCTGAAAATTAAAAAACTACAACAATTTTATGGAAACAAGAAAATAACATTTCTCTGTATTTTGGCAACGTGTTTTCTTGGATAGAAAATCAACTGATTCTTATTTCTTATCTCTATTTTTGTTTTTAGCAAACCCATCATGAAACATACTACTCATCTTTTTTACATATATTTTGTTATCCCAAACTCCTTTCTTCCCTCTCATCTGTTTTTTTTTCTTTTGGATTCTTACTTCAGAATATGCAACCTAACCAATTGGAGTGATTGTTGAGAAGTTGCAAACAACGTCAATGGAAATGGTAGCCCGCACAAAGCATTTTTAGACTGGATTATTGTTGGTGAAAAAAGTGACTAATTTTGGGTTTTACACGAGGTCAGTTTTCTAAAACTTTTAATTTGGTATTTTCTAATTTTATTGAAAAAAATTTGTTGGTTGGCATCTCTTTTTGTGGTTTTTATAGTTAGTTATCTTTTTTATTTCTTGTTTTCCACCCAATTTTTATTTTTTGTGAGTGAGATGTTTATGAATATGAAGTTGTTGTTCATGTTGGTGAAAAAGGAATGTATGGTAAAGAGGCTGTAGCAAAAAAGAGACGTGAGAATTGAGATTTTCGGAGATAATAGTGAATTTGAAAACGACAAAAACTTGGGAGGTGGTGAGATTGAAGCGTGAGAATGATAGGCTACTTTGTTTAAAATAGTTTTCTGCAAACCTAATAGTGAATTTGAAAATAGAAAAAACTTGGAGGTGGTCAGATTTACATCACTTTTTTTGGGTTGTCGATCCCTAGTTTTGGTTTGCCCAAATACAGTAAGAATCATAATACTGCATCTTCAGGACTTCATTTTCAAGTTAATCCAAATTTTTGTCAAGGGAAATGATGGATCTTCCTTATACAAAAGTGAATAAAATTTCATTCTGCTTAAGTTATATCAGTTGAAGTTTTTTAAGACTACTTTTTAGGTGGGAGAAGTTTGGTTGTATAGATTGATACAAAAAAATTTGACTAAAATACAAACTTAAATTCTGAATCTTTGCGGTTCATCTTGAAAGCTTGATGTATGGAGAATTGTTTTAAGGCAACTTGTTGTGGTTGAACAAAGGTGCTATAGCGTATCCAATTTGTGGATGAGGATTACCCAACGTTAAAAGGAGAAGCATTATCACCAAATACCTGCATCTCTCTATCTTAAAAATCAAAAATGCTTTGCAGAGAAGGGATTTGTTATAGCTAAAGGTTTTCTGAAATAAAAAGTGTTGGATCGATGAAATCAAGATTTTGCTACATACTAAAGAAAGTAACATTTTCAACCTGAGAAGCAAAGGTCAATTCGTAGTTAACATATCTATCTGTAGTGCAGACATGATGCTATTGCTAGTATTCTCAATGACTTTCTCTTTCACGTGATCAGTGGATAAGTGTATGTGGGCAATAGAAAAATATAATAGAAAGTAAGTAGTGGGTCAGAGCAGATTCTAGGTTAAACCAATTGTTATTTTCATTTGATGCTCATTTGCTTTGCAATGAGACTTTTGTATAAGATAGACAATATTTGTAAACAACCCAACTTAAATCCCTTTTCCCCTATTGCAAAAATAAAAGAAACAAAAAGAATTAAGGAATTCATGTTAGAGTGATTGATCTATGTGCAAATCGTTTTTGTTGTCTTTTCTGCAACACTTTTAATATTTAGCTATCAAATTTAGCATTCCAATGTTCAACTACCTTCATACAACATCTAACATTACTTGAGCTTTTATGTCTTACATAGACCTACAATTTAGAGGTTGTCTAGTTTCAGTAAAAATGAGGCTGCAGCACCTAGTTCTTAGGTGATTGAGGTGCACCAAAATTGTCAAGTTACATCTCAAATCCTGTAACAGCAAATGGCAGAAATTGCCCAGATGTGGAGAATTGTTAGACTTAGCTAGGATGATTAATATCTTTTGGCTCAACAAGCGATCAATCAACCTCTTTTTCTCCATCTTTGTATATATATGTGTGTATGTATATTTAAATCTTACTATTAGTCTCATGCGTCAACATTTAGTCATGGTAGGTTTGCTTCTCTTGAATTTTGGTTGTAAATGTCATGTAGCCAGAATTTCATGTTGATGGAAACAAAGCTCTGGTTTGAGCTTGCAAGGCCTATTTTTTGTCCACTCTTGAAAAGCCTAAATCCAAATTCACTCTTTCCTTTTTTTTCCCTTTTGTTTCTCGAGGACCTAAATGACAAGTATGAATATTGGGTTGCCAAACTCTTAAATGCAATACCCCTACTTCTAAATTAAACTATACATTGAGCGAGTAATTGGGAGTCAAGTGTGTTAAAGAGGAGGAATTAAAACATATAATCACTTGTATATGAAATTCTATACAAGTAATCTTTTTTTCAATCCCATAGATGCATTTAATCAAAAAGAGAACGTGTGTTTGATAGGCTAAGTGATAATGATCCAAAATTTTGAAGTATGTCAGAGTTTTAATTTTATTATATATATAATTAATGTGCAAGTTTTTATATAAATATGCATATATTTTATTTCTAATTAATTTTAAAACATAATATATTATATTAAAAAAATTAACATAAAAGAATAATTAAAAAATAGGAATAGGATGATAAAATCAAATATATTTTTGTTTTCAGTTTTTTATTACAAATCTTCACCAAACAAGTTTTTGTTTTTAGCTTTTATATCAGAAATCTCAACTAAACAGGTTTTTGTTTTTTAAATAAAAAACTAAAACTAAAAACTAAAAATTAAAACTAAAAATCACAACAGAAAAACAGAAATAGTACCAAACAGCCCCTTACTTTATAGCACATATTTGATTAAGCTTTCTTAGTTTTACAGATGTAGGACTACAATCTTTAATACTTACTCTCCAATTTTTAATTTAAAAAATGATTTCATCTTAAATTTTTAAAATTTTATGTAATAGTTTAATTTTCATAATAAATTTTATATTTCATAAAATTAAAATCAAATTTCATCTTAAATTTTTAAAATTTTATGTAATAGTTTAATTTTTATAATAAATTTTAACACTATTAATATCTTAATAGTGACAATTTAATTATAGATGAAACTAAATTGCCACAATTACCATTGTATTAATGACAAAAATATAAATCATCACAGATAATTCAAACAATAATGTCAATCAATTGTCTTGTCACTAAAAAACACATATTTGTGATGTCAAAAATAGTTAGTTACAAAAAAATTGTCACTAAATTACGAATATTAGTGGCCATAGTTATAGTTCGATTATTGTGACAATATGAAGTAGACACTAATTAATTGTATATTTATTGACAAAATTTTTAGTCACAACAAGTAAAATATTGTGTGATAATAAAACGTTTCGTCACAACAAGAAAACAATATTAGTTACTACACTATGTGTTGTCACAAAAAATATAAAATATTAGTTACCAACATATGTTTTGTCACAATTACAATTAATTTCTATCAAAATTATTTTGGCACCAAATTTTATAGGCTTTTAGTGACAAAACTTAGTGATAAAATAAAGTTTAACACTATTAATATATTAATAGTGATAATTTAATTGTGAAATAAACTAAATTGCCACAATTACCATTGTATTAGTGACAAAAATATAAATCATCACAGATAATCCAAACAATCGTGTCACTCAATTGTCTTGTCACTGAAAAACTCGTATTTGTGACAAAACAATAGTTTGTCACAAAAAAATTGTCACTAAATTACGAATAGTAGTGACCATAATTATAGTTCGGTTATTGTAACAATATGAAGTAGACACTAATTAATTGCATATTTATTGACAAAATTTTTAGTCGCCAAGTAAAATATTGTGTGGCGATAAATCATTTCGTCACAACAAGAAAATAATATTAGTAACCAAACTATGTTTTGTCACAACAAATAGAAAATATTAGTTACCAATGTATATTTTGTCATAATTATAATTAATTCCTGCCAAAATTATTTTGGCGCCAAATTTTATAGGCTTTTAGTGACAAAACTTAGTGATAAAATAAATTTTAAATACTATTAATATATTAATAGTGACAATTAAATTGTGAAAGAAACAAAATTGTCACAATTACCATTGTATTAGTGATAAAAATATAAATCATTACAGATAAACCAAACAATAGTGTCAATCAATTGTCTTGTCACTAAAAAACTCGTATTTGTGACAAAACAGTAGTTAGTTACAAAAAATTGTCACTAAATGTTTTAACTCTTGTAGTGAATTGATATCTAGTTTACTTTTAATTACTAAAAATCCTAAATATTATTGATTAGATAATAATAAGATTAGACATAGTATTTATTCCATTCATCGTGGGATAGGCCATTAGTATCACTTTATCATAACAGAACGATAAGTCCCCTTGCTTTACTCTTGCATTAGAATGGGAAGGTTATATGAAAATTTTTACACTTATCAACAGCATCTTTTTGTCCTATTTATTACAAAATCTTGTCCCTATGTTTTATCAAGGATGAGAATAGATTTATGCGTACGTGATGATGTATGCTTACAAACTGTTGAGTGCGAGATTAGGGCCTTGTGTCCTGTCAAAAATGATCTCTTGCTTGTGTCTTATTAATTGCAAGACTACAAACAAGCAAGAATGATTTTTTTGTGGACATGAGACTACTTTCTATTAAGTTCACATTATCTAGGGTCGTGAGGCTACGTATGAGTGAATCTGCGTCTTTATAGGCACGAGTCTACATCTGATGGACGTGAATATGCATATGAGTAGTCCTAGATCTTTATATGTGGTAGAGTGCTTAGGCGCAAGTATGTGTTGTGCTTTAAGACTGCCTACGCGCGAGAGTGCATCTTATGGGTGTGCGAGACTGTACAAGAGTATGGCCGTATATTTATATGCGTGAGACTATTGAGAAGCGAGTTTGTGTCCTTACGTGCTTGAGACTTTTTTATGAGCGAGCACGCAGCTTTATGATTGAAACACTGCTTATAAGTGAGCCGCTGTGTTAAGGATGCACAAGACTGCTTAGGAACCAGTCTACATCTTTTTAGATGTAAGACTACATATGAGCAAGTCTGTGTCTTACAAGTGTGTCATACTACTTAAAAGCTAGTCGAAGTATCTTTTAATTATGTAAGTACTTGTTGCATGTATGCCTATAGTAAAAGTCAACAAAAACAAGTGCACTACTATAGATCTACCAAAATATACTCGGCATATATATTTGCATTCTATTTTGACCAAAGATCTTGTTTAATATACAGATTATCTAAGGTATAAGTTTAGTAAGGGATGTTCTCTCAGGTGTTTAGTTTATTTAGATTGATTTCTTCACGGCACTCATCATTATGAAATAAAATGGAAATTAATAGAGCTAGTTTCATGTTAATTCCAAATATGTCACCAGCTGATATTGATAACATCTACTATCTCTTGTTAGATTGGAGCTGCGATTGATATATCTGGCCCTCGTAGCTGAAGCCATGAAAAATAAGGCTAGATGGCGTCTTTGGCATAGACATTCCGATGGTTAAAGTTAGTGCATGCTTAAAAAGAGAGATGAGTTACCTTTTATCAATTGCACACGCCCTACATTTAAAATAGACGAGATGATGTAGGCCCTACATCCGGATCCATTCCATTCAGTAAGGAGGATCAAGATCTGAGCACCTAAGATGTAAATTCTTTTACCTTCTTTTAGGTTTTTTTTTGGGTTGAGGATGGAACGGAATAGAACGTAACACACTTCTATAGTTTGAAAGAAAGTTTTATAATAGAATGAAATGGATTGAGATTGAAGCGGAGGGTTTCATGTTATGTTCCATTCCATCCTAAACAATAAAAATAAAAAACCTCCGATTTGGAGGTTTAGGATAGAACATAAATTAATAAATACGTACTATCTAATATATCCTCAATAATTTTTCGTAATACTAACTGTGACCAAGTCATAATATTATATTAAATAGAATTAATATATTAAATATAATAGAATAATATTTACCATAATAAATTTTATTAAATAATTAATAATACTATTTTATATTATTAATAATAAATTTTATATAATTAATAATAAACTAAAAATTTTAATTAATTAAAAATATAAAATATATAAAAATTATTCTTTAATTGTTTGTATATACTTCTATATAAATAAAAATATAAATAAATTATTTTTAAATATAAATCACACAGAATAGAATAAAATAAATTTTAATAAAATAAAATTTATTAAATAATTAATAACAATATTCTCATATAATTAATAATAAATTGTATATAATTAATAATAAAATAAAAATTAATAAAATTTTTATTAATGAAAAATAGAAAATATATAAAAATTATTCTTTAATTATTTGTAAATATTTTATATAAATAAAAATATAAATAAATTATTTATATATATAAATCACATAGAATAAAATAAAATAAAATAAAACAAAATAAAATATATTAAATAAATAAAAATAATATTTTTATATAATTAATAATAAATGGTATATAATTAATAATAAATTTTAATAAATTTTTATTAATAAAAATAGAAAATATATAAAGTACTATTCTTTAATTATTTGTATATATTTTTATATAAATAAAAATATAAATAAATTATTTTTAAATATAAATTATATAGAATAGAATAAATTAAATTTTAATATAATATAATAAAATTTATCAAATAATTAATAATATTTTTATATAATTATTAATAAATTATATATAATTAATAATAAAATAATAAACCTCCTATAATAATAATTTTAATATGAAGAATATAATAGTTATTTATTATACGTCACATTTTATTCTATCTATTTTTCAAAAAATATTTAACTATATTATCTTATAAACTTGTTCATCCCTTTCAAATAACATTTCATTGTATTACATTTCATTCTATTATAAACTGTTCTATTTCGTTCCATTACATTCCATTCTATTTTATTAATTAACATTCAACCACATATAACATAAATTTGTGAAGTTTAGATTGCATCATCCCTTATCCTAATCTCAGCCTCCTTCCTGATTGTGTCGTGCGTCTTAAACCAGCCCATACGTGTGCTAAACCCTCCACAACACTCTCCTTCGTCGCGAAAATTTCTTGCAAACTCCCATTTTTCTTCCAGATAAAAGCTTAACCAGACGATCTAAACCTTCCCAAGCTGCAGTTTTCGCTCGAGATCGGTAGGGAAGTTAAAGGTAATGGATTCGGTATTCCTCAAGTCCACCTTCCTCAATGCTCTTCCCCAAAGAAAACATCATCCCAAAGCTCCGAAAGCTGATAGAAAATTTTGCATGGAGTGTTCGGTCCACCTAGATCCATGGTCCCTCAGTGATGGCAATGATTCAAAACCCAAACCCAAATCAAAGCACCCCAAAAACCCACTCTCAGACGACAATGCACGACGCATAATCAAGGCCAAAGCTCGATACCTGAGCGCGTTGAGGAAGAACCAGGGACCCCACGCAATGACACCCAAGTGGATTAAGAGGACACCTGAGCAGATGATACAGTATTTGAAAGACGACAGAAATGGACATCTCTATGGGAAACATGTGGTCGCAGCCATTAAAGCGGTGAGAGCCATGGCTGGGAAGAGAGAGGAAGAGAGAGATGTGAGGATGGTAATGAGTGGGTTTGTGGGAAAGTTGAGTTTTAGAGAGATGTGCGTTGTTTTGAAGGAGCAAAAGGGCTGGAGGGAGGTTAGAGACTTCTTTGCCTGGATGAAGTTGCAGGTATGTTTTTGTTACTTGTTGCTCCTTCATTTCAAAGACAAGCCTTTTATAGTTTTAACTAATCGGTAATTCTTCGCTTCACATGTGCTCTTTTCTGGCAGGTTTTTGTGTCCTGCACTCAATAAAATTTAACAAGGGATTGTTTTTCGAATCTTTAGGTGACGTGAATTTTTTTGATCTTTGCATTTGATAGAGTCTCAGATGCAAATGTATCTTTGTGACTATCTTTTACAATGTGTATTATATTGGATTAAGTTGTTGTTGAATTGGTGTGCAATTAGAGTTAATTCTTTAAGATTCCCAAATTTTATTAGAAGGTGATGGGCTGCACCTCTATTACTAGGTTTGCAGTTCATTTTTTGGACTTCAAACTGTCTAAACTTGAATATTTATGAATAGTTTGTCACAAATAAGTTAATCATCCTGTTATTGGATGTCTAATTATTTTGTTTTCATTAGTCTTGTTGGTGATACAAAATTAAGAAATCTTACGAACAGTTTTGTCATAGTTCTAGTAGAAAACTTCATGGGAAGTCCTTCAAACTTATTTCTTTTAACTGAATTTCAATATTGGTTTGTTTATCTAATCATTCAGCTAACTGTTTGGTAATACTCATAAAGTATTTTTAAGATGCTCTTTTAGCTCATTAAGTTGATTTTTAATTGTTATTAATTCTTGATCTATTTCTAGTTCTGGTTTCTTTTTTTCAATAATCGTTTGTGGGTTAGTAATTTTAATAGATTTATCTAATTCAATTCTTGGTTTAGTAAATCTAATAGGTTTTTCTAGTCTTAAAGACTATGATCTTAATGGAATTTTTTCTTTTATTTTTTTGTTTTCAGATAAAAATAATCGTGGAGCAGCTAATGTAGATTCATAAAATTTGATTGGGTGATTTATTTATGGTAATTTTCGAAGATTAGTTCTTAAACTAATACCTACTTTTGCGACATCATTAAATAATTGATCAATATATACAATATCGTTTTCTTCTATATCCTCCATGGTTTTACTAAATTAATGGGAGATGGCTCTGTTACCAATTTTGGATCCTTTTGTGAGTATTGTTTTGTATCTATTAATTTTAATATTTTATCAAGTTTTTCATTTATTAGATGTAATAAGTTAGAAAATTTTTATCATTTTTTTTATAGTTTTTTTAATTTCACTAATTTTATTAATTTCTGGTGATTTTTTATAATTTTGACTATCTATTAAAGGTTGAGTTATAGTAATGATTCAAAAGCTTCAATTACCCACTAATTCATGCTTTAGGCTTTACTTGTGATGAAAAAATGGGATTTGGCTGGAGTGGCATCATGCATATTTTCCTTTCTTATAAAGTCTTTATTATTTACTGATCTCTCACATGGTAATACATTCTCCATTATGATCTGTTATTTTGGAATTATCTTTTGCCTTTCTGTGGTGAGGAATTCCATTATTCTTTTTTTTTTCTATCTTCCTTTCATTCTAATCATATTTGCTTATACATTCGAGACATGAAAATTGATTTTTTTGTAATGATAGGCTTGTGATTTAACAGTTTAGCTACCGCCCAAGTGTTATAGTGTACACGATTGTTCTCCGGATATATGGGCAAGTTGGAAAGATAAAGTTGGCTGAGCAAGTCTTCTTGGAGATGCTTGAAGCAGGATGTGAACCTGATGAAGTTGCTTGTGGTACAATGCTGTGCTCATATGCCAGATGGGGACACCATAAAGCTATGCTGTCTTTCTATGCTGCCATACAAGAAAGAAGGATCATGCTTTCTGCTTCTGTTTACAACTTTATGTTGTCATCTCTACAGAAGAAATCATTTCATGGGTGGGTCATAGAGTTGTGGGGGCATATGTCGGATATTGGGGTGACACCCAATAGTTTTACGTACACAGTAGTCATCAGTTCACTTGCCAAGCAAGATTTTCATTTAGAGGCTTTGAAGACATTTAATGAGATGAGGAACACTGGACACATCCCTGAAGAAGTCACATACAACTTGCTTATTAATGCAAGTGTAAAAAGGTGTAATTGGGATGAGGCACTAAAACTTTACGACGATTTAAGATCTCTTGGAATATATCCTAGTAACTTCACCTGTGCTTCACTTCTAACAATGTTTTATAAGACTGAAGATTATTCTAGAGCTCTTTCCCTCTTTACAGAAATGCAAACCAAGAAAATTGCAGCTGATGAAGTTATCTATGGCTTGCTCATTAGGATATATGGCAAACTCAACATGTATGATGATGCTGAAAGAGCATTTGAAGAGATGGAGGAAGTGGGTCTGTTGAGTGATGAGAAAACGTATTTAGCAATGGCACAAGTGCATCTCAGCTCAGGGAATTTCACAAAAGCTTTGGATGTTATTGAATTGATGAAAGATAGAAACATTTGGTTGTCAAGGTTTGGTTATATTGTCCTCTTGCAATGTTATGTTATGAAAGAAGATGTGGACGCTGCTGAAGCTGCATATCAAGCTCTATCCAAGACTGGATGTCCTGATGCTAGTTCTTGTAATGACATTCTCACTTTGTACATAAAGTTGAACTTGACCAGAAAGGCTAAGGACTTCATATTCCAGATAAAAGATGCTGGAATAAATTTTGATGAGGAGCTTTTTGAGACAGTAATTAAAGTACTTTGTGGGGAGGGTATGACAAGAGATGCTGAGGATTTAATACAGGAGATGGGTACAAATGAATGTTATAAGGATAATAGATTTATCCAAGCACTTTTTAAGTTCATGCATGGAGACAGCAAGCAATGGGAAACCTTCTTATTTTTCAACCAACGCGAGACAATGGCTCTTGAACTTCTCCTTAGTCTTTACCTACAAGTTGGCAACTTCACCAGGATGGAAGAAATCCTGCAGTTGTTGCTCAAGTGTAGTAGTGGCTTCTCTTTGTTGAGTCAACTAATTTCCAGGTTAATTAGAAAAGGTATGTGCTATAAATTGAATTAGTTTTTTTACCTTTAATTTTGAGTATCAATTTAATTTTATACTTATAAACAAAATTTAACTTTTGATCCAAGCCCTTGAAACAAAAATAGTTGTATTTCGGACGGCTGAAGCGCTGCTGTTTTAGCTTAGTTTACGATTGATATAAAGGCTATTATCTATCTGAGGTGGAGGAGTTACCTACACTTGCTAGTTAATACTTTGCTCTATTGTACCCATTGATGTTGTTTAGAGATGCATTATTAAGCTTCAAATTCGCTGCTTTGTTCAGGTTTAACTTTTATAGCTTTAAATGCTTGCCCATTGCTTGAGGTTTTTCATTGACTTTCTATTCTATCCTCTTTCAGGTAAAAGGGATGAAGCATTCGCTCTCTTCACGAAGATGCAGGAAGAGGGAATAAAACCAGGGGTGGTATGCTCATAAATGTATGGCCAAAGATTAGTGACTTTACAAATAAGTGACATAACTGAACTGGTTTTGCCAGAAAATTTTAGAATGTCACTAGGCTTAGTACTGGACCTAGTGAGAGCTCCTTATAGAGAACTTTCCAATCTTCTAACTACTAGACGAAGTAATTCTGATATTCACTGTGCCCTTTTATTAATTCCGGCAGGCTTTTAAAAAGAGAAACACATATCAGAGTTTTCATGACAGATTCCCTAGAAATCTTCCTAAAAATCAGAAACAGAAGGGCAAATTTAGGGCAAAGTTCAAACTTCAGTTCTGAGAAATTTTCCTAAAGTTCTGAATGATAGAAATAGAGAAACACATAATTCAAATCGATGTAAATCAAGTAGATTCCTTGCGTCTAATACCTTTATTCTTGCATGTGTGCACTACCTTTTGTTTGTCCTAGTGAGGACTACTTTGACCGAACCTGGTTTCAACTTCGCAATTATCAGCATCTCTTTGCTTTGTAACATAGAAATACCTCTATGTTAAAGTTCTTTCAAGTCTCAGTAAGATATAAGTTCTTTTGTCATCTCTTGATGATAACATATAGGTGCTTATCCACTGTCTTAACTTGGAACTTTCACGTTATCTAGAATATTGCCAGGGCAGGGCTTCATTGTGAAGTTGAGAAGCTTTTCCAAGCCATGCTAAGAGATGGTCATTCACTAGACACACATGCACATATTTGACCCTAATTCAGGCTTATGCAGTGAGTTGGAAGCTCTCAGAAGCTGAGTAAGCTGTCCATATCATGCAGGAGAAAGGAATCCTGGTTTCATGTGCTCATTATAAACATTTGCTTTTTGCTTTTTGGAAACTGGTCTCGTGGGAGAAGCAGAAAGGGTTTACAGAGAGCTGTTAAGGGCTGGCGTAAGTCCTGATCTTGCTTGATATCAGACTATGCTGAGAGGGTATATGGAATATGGATATGTCAAAGAAGGTATCCAATTTTCTGAACAGAATGCAAAATCAGACAGTTTTATTATGAATGCAGCTGCATTTCTACAGATCAGCAGGGATGGAAATTCAAGGAGAATTTCATTTGCAATCCATTAATAGGTTGGGAGTTCCATTTCTTAACAGACTTAAAGTTGGATCGAAGTCAGGGTTACCTTTTAGATTTCACAACTAACTGCTTGATGGTAATTGTAAGGCAAAGAACGGATGGTAGAGGAACTGGAACAAAATGAAGAGGAGTTTCGCATGCAGTTGAAACAAAAGATGTGGAAATGCCTTCTGATTAATGATAAGCAAGCTATTGCTGATTATTGTTTGGTCAATTAGTTAAAAAGTTCTTACTATATTTGAGTACTCAAAATTAGAGAGGTGAAAAAAGGACCAATGAGTAAACAGATACCATATTGGTGATGTGGCTAAACAACTGCTTTAGTTCAAGATAAATGGTAGTGAACATTGTTGGTTTCTAATGAATTTAAGAGGTGAACTGGTAGTTCATAAATTTAAAAAGAATAATTATCAATGACTGTTGATTATGAATGTTACATGTTCAACATATACTCGATAAATATATTGTTTACGTCTATTTCAGAAGTTTCATTGACTGTGTCATTGTCTTCTTTCAAATGTTAAAGAACTCACTATTGACTCTTGAAGGTGAAAAGCTACTTTAAGAGAACAACTTCAATATTCTATGGCTTCAAAATTTAAGTGATTGAAATTCTTTCAAATATAGTTTCTTGTTAAAATGTCATTAAAATATCCAACAAGTAGAAATTCAAGTTTTTATATCCAAAGCACCTTCAAATATTTGTTAGACAAGATTTAGTCATTATAATGACTCTTTTCCAGGCAAATAAAAGGACCTATGTTGCTCAAGGATTAATAGGACGGATGAATGATTAAAAAAAAAAATCAATGAAGATACAGAGGGGGACATTAGAGAGAGAAGGATCACAACATTAACGTCATCTCGTACTTGCCTATTCAAAGAGACTACAATTACTAATGGGCTTGTTTAATAAAGAGTTGATAAGCTCTTTTTTAGTTTATTGATCCATTACAACTAGTTAATTTTATAAAAAAGCTATTAAATTTATTTGATAAATAGCTGATTAGATTGGTTGATTCAACCCAAACAGCTGATCTTTTAGAAGCTCCTCCACTTGAGCATTTAGTACCTCAGCTGATAGCTTTTCAATTTTATGTCGATTTCTCCCTCATTTACGATTTGTACGTCGGAACTAAAAGTCGTCTTCTTGCTCTTTTTCTGTTTATGGTAACCGAAGCTTGTTAGGTTAAAAGGTAACAATATTTCCTAAAGCTTGTTAGGTTTAAAGGTAAGAACTTTCATCTCTCAAATTTTCTGATATGAGTTTTCTTTAGTTTGATTAGTAATTACAAGAATTTTGTGATTTGGGGTTTTGTAGAATAGGAAGAAGATGGAACCTGACGTGGTGAAATGGGAGATAGTGTCACTTACACACCTGAGCTTCAAGAGGATACAGATGTACGAGAAGTACCCAAAAGGCCAATCAAGAGGCCGCCATTGGAAACACCTTAAGTAGATTCTTCAGGCAGAGAATTTCTAGAACTACCCTTTTGATGATCTCAACTATAATAGCTCAAAGAATTATCATTTTCCTTTGTTGGGAATTGAAATCTCCAATTTCTCTTGGTTTAACCAAAAGCAGGAAAAGGTAATTTGTGGTAGTCTTTTTTTATTACAAGTAGACTTTAAATTCTTTTGCTATAACATTGATATCCATCCAGAATTTTGCAGTTGTATCTTATGATCTAATATCTGTGTTTATACCATACTTATTCACATAGGATTCATTTTAAGACCACTAAACTGATTTAGGGGAATAATCCTTTTACCGATAAAAGGATTTAACAAATAATCATCATAGATTAAATAAACGTTCAATATCGAGATATCACAAAATCAATGGCTTCTGTTAAAAAAATCTAAACAAGAGACGTAGAGACTGACATAACAATTGCATGCATTTGTTGCTTTGGTCATAGAATGTAGAGACAAATCTACCAACTTGTTTTCTTGATCAATAACTGCAGTTACCATCAACTAGATCAATGGAGATATGCTTGTGAGCTTCTCCTCATGTTGTTTCCTTTCTCGGCCTTCCTCATTTCTTTTCTGTATTTCCAGGGTTTTTAATCCATTAACAATTATTGACATGTAGGATGGAGCAGAGGTTCAGCTTAAATCAGTGACACTACAGAAGTATGTTTGTGTAGAAAATGGAGGTGGCATGGAGGTTACAGTCAACAGAGATGTAGCTTCTTCATGGGAAACCTTCAAGTTTGGATACTTAACAACATATTCCTGCTCCTTAGAGATAAGGAAAACCAATTTGTTTCTGCTTCCTTTATTTATTCCAATGCATGATTTCTTTGATGTCTCTGCTTTGGGGAGGAAGAATATTTGTAGCTTGTAAAAATTCCTTAAGGCTTAATTAGGTTCGTGGTAGTTTAGTTGAAGGGTGGTAAATATCAAGTATGAATTTGGTGAAGTTTCTTTACTCGAGTCTGGCGTTAGTAAAAGGTATGATTATGTTCTCCTTTAGTCTATAAGTTTTTTTCCTTTCTTTTGTGATTTGCAAATTGAGTTAGTGTCAATTTCTTAGCATTATAATGTGGTAGCTTTGTTGATGCTTGAACTTTAGATGTTTGAGGAACTAAAAGGTTGAGATTTCTTTCAACTTCTTGACATTTCTTATCCATTACCATTATAGCTCTCGATTTTACGTATACAATTTTTGAAGGGTTTGAGAGATAATACCTTCTCTTATTAAGGGTTCAAGTTAACAAAATTGGTTTTTTCTGCCTACAGTTGTGGAGAGTTTCTGCATCTGAGTTCCAATTCTGGACCTTTCAAGGACAATTTCTAACTTGTGGTGGTGATTTTCTGAAGTGAAGGCCTACGAGGATTGTATAGAAGAATTCTACCTGAGCACTGCAAGGTGGTTCCCATTGTGGGAATTGTCTTCATGACATATGAGACATTGGAGATGCTTCTAGCTAACATTTCTACTAGTTGATAGGTAGTACATTGTGATAGGTATAGATAGGTAGAACATTGTGATATTGACAAAAGTGTATCTCATTGCAGATGTAGGATTCATTGATGTTCATGTCATCAGAGAAATTTTGTTTCTGCAACATATTTATGCATTTGATGCATAGCATGTTTCAGTGAAATCACCAACAAATTTGTTAATGGTAATTATCATTTGGTAGCATTACAGTAATTTGAAGAGAATCTTTTTATAATTACCCAAAGAAGATGGTTCAGTCTTCTTGAAAAAACAGTCAAGATCATATATCATTGTCTTTGTAAAGTAAAGCTACCTCACTTATTAATGGCTTGAGAAGAACAGAATTTAGGATGATTCTTAGGATGTATCATCATCATCATCATTATTATGATGATTATGATTATGATTATGATTATGATTATGATTATGATTATGATTATTATGATTATTATGATTATGATTATGATTATTATGATTATGATTATGATTATGATGATTATTATTATTATTATGATGATGATGATGATGATGATGATTATTATTATTATTATTATTATTATTATTATTATTAT
>JANZXP010000007.1:9606406-9624021 GCA_027576715.1 Erythroxylum flavicans | reverse complement strand
TTATTATTATTATTATTATATGTTCTATGTTTTTATTAGAGTTATAAACTTAATTTTTGTAGAATTAAATATCTAAATTCTAAATTCTTATAAGAATATTCATCGAAATACTAAAATATATAATATTCATACCCTTATTTTTTTTTTAAAGTCATGTCCTTATAAGTCATTTTACACATAAACAACTAATACTAAACAGCTAATTTTAACAAACATCTCTGACAAACAGCTAATGCATTTCGTTGGTCAAATCAGTTGATATAATCAGCTATCAGCCAACAACTAAATGCAATCAGCTAATTGTCAAACATAGCCTATATGAGAAACATTCGACTGAAGGCTCCCAATTAGCCCGTGTCATCATTTTTGTCTTAGTAGACTAAAAACCAAATTGTGCATACAAGTTGCATCAATAAGTTTTATTAATATGCATCATTTAACACTCATAAAAGAAAAGATATGTTAGTTGGTCGAGTTGTTCAGTGCTTCTTTCCCATGCCAATTTCTTTTTCTACAATAATGTCCCTCCCCTTAAAAGCCTTACTCACAAGTTTATATTAGAAAATAATTGCTGTAAGTCAAAAACATATTCCCATGTAGGATTCTCAGGTTGAGTATCAGTTCATTGTATTAGAAGTTGGGTTGCTAGTTAGCTGCGCTTTTTCGTCACTCTCCTACTATTTAGATTGGTAGTGAAGAAGAAATTGGAATTTTGTTAAGAACATGTTTCTTGATTTGAGAAATGTGAAAAATGTGGTCTCATAAGGTTGGAGTTGGACATATGCATAATCTCTCTATATAAATTGTCCTCTTTTGACCTCTTCTCATTACTACTTCATGTAATGTTATTCCCTTTTAAGATGAAATTTCAGAAAAATTTAAGAAAGAAAAAAAGCAACGTAACATAATTGTGATAGTTAGAAGGCCCTCTGCATGCGATGCTATAATTTGCAGACTATCCTTTTGGGAAATATAAATAATCTTATCATCGTACCAGTTGGTAATGAAATTTCCAGCCTTAAATAGAGCAGGAGAGATACATAAGGACAAAAAAATGGAAAATATTGCTACACCACAACCTTAAAAAATAATAATATTACATGCGCGATGAATATGGAAGAATCAGATGTCATTGATACAATAAAAGAGACGAGCGGAGAGCCAACAGAAGAAATCAAATAGGTTATAGCTAGAAACCCAAAAGAGTTATCCTTTGCCAAAGTATATATCAATTTGTACTTTTAGAAAAAAAAATTATGCAGATCAATTTATGGATGCCACTTCAAGTTATCAGACTTTTAAGTTTCATAGATGCCTACTCAAGATAGAGGCAAATCAAAATGAATGAAAAAAAGGCATCTTTCATCATACACAAGCATATTTATTTTTATGAAGTAAAAACTTTTGGATTGCATAATATAGAGAAACCTGCCTAAGGATAACAAAATTAGATTTTTGCAAACATTTCGGAAGAATATGGAAGCAAAAATCTAAGATATGATCATAAAAAAGGGTAGGAAGATATTATCACGCAAACTTCGAAAAATGTTTTACAATCCTACAAAAGTACAACAAGAAAAAACCATAAAAAATAAATATTTGGAATAGTGGCATACAATTTCCTTGATTTGTGATAACCTATATAGGATAAAAGTTAACCGACATAAAATTGAGGATATCTTGTGTATGGAAGCACCTGGAAACTTGAAAGAAATATAATGGTTATCATTTAAGATAGTAAGCTTATAAAGGTTCCTTTCAAAGATTAACCAATTTATACAATCCATTATTCAAATACTTTAAAATTCTAAAGACATTGAACGGACACAAGACTACTAATGAACCTTCAAAATATTAAATAATTACTTATAAGTCCACCATTATTATTAACCTCATAACTACTCCTGGATTTGAAGCAATCCTAAGGATAATTAACTCATAATCAAGATCTCTCTTAATTGCTTATTAACTTGATATTTGTCAGCCTATTAATGTACCAACTGTCGTTACACAAATTAACAAAAATATCTTGATTCAATCTCTCAATTCCAATCAAGTATGAGCACAACAAATATCACAAAGTAGTAATATATTAAAAACTCAACAAGGTAAATTTTTACAAAACAATTCAAAAATAACACCCTAATATATATTTGGCAATCCATATTTAAATCATAACTATTAAGATTTGGCATACAACATAATGAAATAGAATAAGAGAAGAGAATGAAATAAACTTGAAGCCTTGATCTGGAAAATCTGGAAAGTTGGAGTTGATCTTGATGTTTCCACTTTTGATCTTCTTTTCTTTGATGTGCAACACATTTGATCTCTAGAATATGCCTCTTCTTTTTAGCCTTCATAATATTCTTTTATAGCAAAAACTAGGTTTTCTAGAATACACATGGTTACTTAAATGACCATCTAAGTGATAGTGTATCTCAAAATATCCTCTAAATCGTGACTTTACATAATCACGGAAGCTTACACAGGCATATACACAACTGTGTACATCAATATACATGGGCGTGTATCTACACATAAGTTAGGAATCTCAATGGGTCAGCTGGGCCCAGGCCGCTCCTAGCCTGACCCGACCCGACCTGAATGTAGGCTAGAGTGGTTTGGTTGATCGGTCCATGGCTCGACGGCCCACCATATATTTTTTAAAGAAAAACATAAAAACTGACATTGTTTTTGAAGTAATAGTAAGGCTATAGGTCGGGCCGAGCTGACCTATGCTCAATCAATCCAGGGAAAAATCAGGCTGAGCTGGCCTGTGTTCAATCAATTCGGGGCAAAATTAGGCCGAGTTGGACGAAATTTGACATCCCTAACATAGGCATAAATCATGTCTTCAAAGCTCTACACGTTCACAGTGACTTACAAAGTCCTATACACAGTCGTGTGTCTTTGAAGTTGCTTTAATTCTTCCATTTTATGTCATAATTTCACTTAAATTCTTCTCCTTTTGGTTTATGAAGGCAATTATCACTTAAAACCACACTTAAAGTCAAATAAGTACCAAAAATACTATAAAACTATTAAATAACAAGCAAAACATACTAAATATGGGTATATAAATATAGTCAATTAATTGTTTATCAGATTTCAACTTGTCTCTTTTAATTTTCTAGTTTTCCTTTAATTTTGATTTTATATCTTCAATAGTCATGAACTAAAATTTTGTTGGTATATGGATTAGATGAACCCTAGGATAGACCTTGTAGTGATTTGTTTCTTAATTTATTCTTTAGTTTCATTGAAATTCAATTATGTGTTCTTAATTAATCTTGAATTCATATTGATAGCATATTATTTCATGTATGATGTCATATAATTGAGATTAAGAAATCTTTTTATTTGAATAGATCTACTATAATTAACAGGAGTTGCATGATAGGTCAATATAAATCCTTTAGATTATGTCAAACTTAACAGTGAAATTCATGAATTGATTATTGTAATCTTAGGGATTTTAACAAGAAAGAGATTTTAGTTAATGAAATAAGGATAAGTTGTTAGTTGTTTTGAGAAAGATATTAGCATAAGATAGGAATTTATATGGTCAAATAAACTTTAGATCAAATTGAGTGGTGAAATCATGATAGCGTAAGAAGTCTTAAGAGGATTTGTAGTCCAGGTAACATTATTTTCTTTTAGTGTTTCTGAGTTTAATCTTCGTTCTAGTTAGTCAAATGCATTGATTCATTTTTTAATTTTACATTTAATTAATCATCATTATAACAATTTATTGTACTATATAATAAAAAGATGGTAAGTATCAGTAATACTAGTCCTTGTGGGATCGATTCGTACTTGCTAATGCTAACTATATCTACATTGTGCACTTACAGTAAAACATATCATTCATATTTTTAGCACCATTTACGTGAATTGTAATATTAGGAAAACCTTAATTTTTATTAATTTAGTCCTTTTCCATTTTAGGTATTTTTTATTTCTTTTCTTTTTATATTTACCTATCCTTATAACTCTCTTTCTTAATCTTATATTTGTGGCCTATTTTTTAGGATTTGAGACTCATTATTATAGCCAGTAAACATATTAAATGGATGGAGAGGATAATATTCTTAAAGGGATTATGTTAGGCCATCACTTAGGGAAACTTTGGACACTTCGAAATCTCAACTGACACTCTTGGCATGTTATGGCATTTGTAGGGGTAATCACCCTTTTCAAGAATTTTAGGAACCATACATATGGGAGCTCCAAATTTGCATACTAAACTAGCCTTGTGACATTTATATGGGTGATAATCATGAATGTCAGGAACAAAATTATATATGGGAGCACCCATTTGCATACAAAAGTGTCCTTAAAACACCACATATGAGAATGGTTCTAATCTTGAGTGGAATAATTATTTATGAATTTGCATAGAATAATCATGCTTTATCTAGATTTCTAGAAAAATACAAAAGCAAGTGGAGGGTCAACATCTTGATGTCCTCATAAATTGCATTACTTCAAATGAGGCTACCCTTTATAGAACCAAAGAGGTAGGTGTTTTATCCAGATACAAGCTAAATTTGAGGGATCATGTGGATACAATAAATTTACAGAGTGGAGAGATCTAGAAGTTGAAGAAGGAATAAAAGAAGTTTTTGTTCAAGAAGAGAAGGAAGAGAAGATCAAGGAAGATGAAGAGGAGGAGCAGGCTATTAAGGAATTGTTAATATTTATCTAAAGTATAGAGGGATCCCACTTCCCACACAGCAAACTATGAAAGTCAATCAAATATCTAGGTGATTTTATCATTCCTTATTATATTGACATTTTGTTACTAAAAAGGATATTAATGGAGTTAATTGATTTTAGTAATTTGATACTTATTTCTTTATTGTCTTATATCATGTGGCCTATTTGTAGATTAATGAATCTTTGTACAGGAAAATGGGTAAAAGCAACCCACTGATTATATATCTAGAAAGACTTGCTAAGAAGTCCAAAGACAGGACTTATAAAGAAGCTCCCATTAGGAGGCAACACAAAATTAGTAATTATCAATTGAGTAGTTTGTAGGATTTTTATTAGTAGTTTATTTATTTTCATAGTTTTAGTTTGATGGCAATAATCTTTTTGACTTGAGATTTGATGAAGGTTCGTAGGTTATAAAGGCAACATCAGCCTTTGCTTTGGAATAGAAAGATTTCATAAGCATTTGATTAATGTTAACAACATTAGACATGGGCGAAATTTTTTTCTATTAAGGGAGTGGCAGTTATCGTCACCCCCTCCTTTATTTTTCATGTTTCTTGCATATTTTGTACATTAAGGACAATGTACAACTTTAGTATGAGAGAGGAACTTAGTAGTCAAGCTTGTTAATTGGTTTTATTAATTTGATACCTTATTTCCTTATTAATTTGTAGCATGTGGCCTATTTGTAGGTTTGTGAAACTTTATATGGTAAAATAGGTAGAAGCAAGCCACTGATTATAGATCTAGGTTCAAGAAAGACTTGCTAAGAAGTCCAAATACAAGACTTATAAAGAAGCATTTGTTAGGAGCAACACAACAATTATTTCTTTTCTTAAATTTGAGTAGTTTGTAGGATTTTTATTAGTAGTTTAGTTACTTTCATAGTTTTAGTTTAATGGTCCTAATTTTGTTATTTGAGATTTGATAGATTTCCACATGTTAAAAAACTTTTACTAGCATTTGATTAATGTTAACAAAATTAGACAAGGGTGAAAATTTTTACTATTAGGGGAATACAAGTTATCCTCACCCCTCCTTTATTTTCCATATTTTTAATTATTCTTGCATATTTTGTAAATTGAGGATAATTAAGTGTAAAGGAAGGACTTAGTAGTCAAGATTGTCAATTTTTTATAATTAGCTTAACAATGAATAATCCGAGAATTTTTTATAAAAGAGAGAATGTTGATTAAGATGATTAATTATGAGTCTGATTGTGATTGTGATTTAACTTGTCTCGAAAAATAGTCATAGGTTTTGATGATTAAGTAGATTTCGATTTACATTATGATACTTAATGAATAATTTGTACATACATTGAGTTATTTTTTAGTTTTCTTTATCCCATATGTGAAAGAAAAATAAAAAATTGATATTATATGAATAAATGAGCATAAATGCTTTCACTCTACTAGCTTTATACCAATAAAAAGGTCAAATTTAAAGAGTGGTGTTAATAGCCCTTTGAAATAGTGACCTAGTTGAGTAATCGAGGGTATTTATGATAAGGTGTTTATTGTCAAGTCAAAAGGCTAGGTGACTTTTCAAACAAGCTTTAAATGCTCTCTTGTTATTTAAATTTAGTGCTTCTAACAAGTAGTATGACAATATTTAAAGGTTTTATCATTTTTTATCATGTATGTTCATTTTAAACATTAAATGAAATTGTATGAATTAAGTTGAAGAATTGTGGTGTGAATTGGAATGGTTTAGAATTTGAAAAAAGTAATGAAAATAGTAACATTTTAGTGAACTTTGCAATTGCATGAATAATGGAGAGTGTTGATGGATATCTTTGATTTATTGAATGCTTTTGGGAGTTAATTCTTATTAAGTTGAAAATAATAAAATTGATTTGCTTAAGGATAAGCAAAAGTTTAAATGTGGGGGAGTTTGATAAATAACAAATAAAGTACATTTCTAATCCCATGTTTAGTATATTTTTTTTGTTTATTTGAGAGTTTTGAATTTTTTTGGTAATTAATTTGTTTCTATTATGTTTTTAGGTCCTAATTGCCTTCATCAATAAAAAGGAGCAAAAATTAGATGGAATAAAGAAAGAAAAGTGAAAGATTAAACTTGTCCTTGAGGGATAAGGTCGTGTGGAGCCATACGGCTGTGTCCATAACTATGTAGCTCTCTTGGACCATATTTTCATGTGATTTTTAAAGAATTGAAGTAAGATTAAGGGACATGGTCGTGAACACGACTATGTGGGTGACCATATCCACTCTAGAGACCATAATTTTAAGCTATAAAATAGCAAAATAAAGAGAAAACAAGGAGAGTTCATAAGAGGTTTGTAGGAGGCTTAAGTTATGCTTGGGGAAATAAAAATTGATGGCCTAAAACAATAGAGAGAATGAAGAACAAACAAGGAAGCACATTCAAATTTATCCCAAAAAAAAAGGAAGAACATTCAAAATGGATTTCCATCAATCTAAAGTGGATTTCATAAAGATCAAAAGGGATTTTATCATCTATCTTTTAGTTTTCTGGTTTTCATTTAGTTTTGATGTTATATCTTTTGTGATTATGAACTAAATTTTTTTTGTTATTTGGATTAGATAAACTCTATGATAGACCTTGTAGTGATTTTATTTTAATTTAATTCATTCTTTAGTTTCATTAAGATTCAATTATGTGTTCTTAATTATCCTTGAATTAATATTACTAGCGTATTATTTCATATATGGTTTCATATAATTGAGATTGAGAAATCCTTTTGTATGAATAGATCTACCATAACTAGAAGGAGTTGTATGCAAACCTAGAGATAAGTCGACATAAATCTTTTAGATTAGGGTCAGTCTTAATAGTGAAATTCATAAATTGATTAGTGCATTCTTAGGGTTTTAATTAGGAAGAGATTTTAGTTAATCAATCGAGGATTAGTTATTAATAATCCTAAGAAAGATATTAACATAAGATAGGAATTTTTATGGTCCAATAAACTACAGATTAAATTAAGTAGTTAAATCATAATTGCATGAGAAGTCCTAGGGGGATATATAGTTCAAGTACCAATATTTTACTTTATCAATTCTAAGTTAATCTTTTTTATACTTAGTCAATTGTGTTGACTCATTTTTTAATTTTACATTTAATTAATCTTCTTTATAACATGTTATTAGATTAGATAATAAAAAGATGGTAAGTACTATTAATTCTAGTCCTCTGGAATCAACCCATACTTGCCAGTACTAACTATAGCTACACCTTGCACTTATGGTAAAACATACCAACCAATCCTTCTAACTTGATGGTGAGGTGGGCTTATCTACTTTGGCAATAGCTACACCCTTAATCTCCTTCTCTCTAGCTTATTTATATGTATCTACCTCAGGTGCATGTTGAATTGCATTTGCCTCTTAGCTTGAAGTTAAGTATTGAGTCATCCTCCCACGACATCTTATTTTCATTTATTTAGTGTACATATAAACTCCAATATGAGCTCCCTATACACTAGTTACCAACTATTGAAGAACTTGAGCCATCTATCAAAAGATATGATCTCCCTCACCTTGTTTTATCACCTTTATTAGGCCTCTATAGTGAAGTGAAATAATGGATAATTTGGCTGCTACTATAACTCTTAGTGCACAACTAGAGATATTAATGGTGGGACCACTAGACTTGGTTGTTATCTAAGAACATGGGTCCTAGGAGCGATAGCTTATAATGTGAAGGCATGGGCATCAACCGTAGGCCCCTTACATAAAGGCTAGTCTATCTACCTTTTAGATGGTTATGATGTTCCTTACCTCACCATTCTAAAGACAAGTAAAACATGGATTAGCAATAGAAATCCTTCATTTGCGCCTCCATGGTGTTCATGCACTCCACTATAAGCTCATTATTTTTAGGTACCAAATTAAAGACCTTCTCCCAACCTTTCTTTTCATTATCTTTTGTTTCTTCACTTAATGAGACTTGGTGTTGCGCTGATGTAGAACTAGTGCTAGCTTGTCTTGTCCTGTATTTCACATAAGTTTCGGAACTAATATCTCAGAATTCTATATGATGGACCACCAAGATCCCAACTCAACTTAAATGAGTATGATTAAAAAACTTAGGAAAAACCATAGTTAATCCCTCAATAAATACATCATGATAAACAACAAGCATGGTAATAAGATATCTTATGCCAAGATAACTGCTTTTCTTTTTAAGAGAAGTATCTATTGTATTAAAATATGGGTAGAAGTACAAGCTTTGACATTATTGCCCATACACCAAAGTATGAATAAGTTTTTAATAGAACATTTGTTACTTTTAGATTTATCAAACATAGTATGACACATAAATTTATGCGGTAATAAATGCTCAGGACTAAGAATGACATCATTATGGACATTTCTAATAACCAAGTTGTCCAACCCCATTAATTGCTTCCAATATCTCTTAGCACAAATATCATCATGTTTTTTAATTATGTTCGACCTAAGAAATCCACTAATTTCTTCCATAATATCATAATTCAAATTATATAGGTGGCTCTTTAATCGAAACCAAAATTCATCCCCTTTTAAGATGTTTCTGGATTTATGGATTTTCTTCCATTGATAAAATCAATAGGAAGTATAATTAAGTCTTAGAAAAATAAGTATTTGTCCAATGCAAGAAGATTATACTTGATTATGTCCATTTTGAGGAGTGTTTATATACAACGAAGTGCCCACCTTGTTCATAAAGAATTTGAGAAGATCATTATGAACTTTTTATGTTTAAGTAAATTTAAGAATTATGAAGGTGTTAAAATTAAGTGGTTTATGTCTTCTTAAGCCAAAAAAAAGGAGGTTTAACGATTGTTCCCGGATAACATGAAGAGAAGGGGAAAAGCTCTCAACCATGAGACACCCATAGAGGGGTAGCTTCTTGACGCTAGTTCAGAAGTGACATCGACACTGACAACCCAGTTAAGCATTCCTTCAGTAGTTTTGATATTTCTTTCTCTTTTTAAAAATTGTTTGTGTTATTCTATGTGTACAGATTTAGGTATTATGAAAAGATGATTTTAATGCATTCATTGGATCGTTTATTTACAGTCCTATTGCTAAAATTTTGATATAATCTGTAATTGTTATATTTGAAATTTATGTGTAGTGACTAATAGTTTGTAATCATTAAAGATAACAAAACCTAGGTTAAATGATGCATCGTATGTGGTTGTTTCCTTGATTAATCGGTTTTTCAAATTCATAATGCTACTACCTAATTAAATCTAGAGAACGTATCCTATGTTATTTGGTGGTTAGGTTTAATTAACGATCGTATCTTGATTAAACATTACCGAAGGGAAAAATCGAGTTAATTTTTAACCAACGATTAATAATTACTAGGAGAGGTTTGAGAACAACAAATCAATGAAATATATTTAATTAGGGTGTAGGCTAAGATTGAACCAAAGAACTGGGTAGGGACGGAATTCTCCATTTTTATCATTTTTACATCTTTTCTTTAAATTGCTTTTATTAGTTAGCTTAGCTTTATTTTATTTTCTTATTTTTAAAATCCAAAACCCCCCATCACCTAAACATCAATTAATCTTTTTTCAAAAGCTAATCGAACACTCTTTGTGGGATCTACGTAGACTCACCACTACTATAGTAGTAGTCTAGTTTTTATTTTGACTAACATTAAGACGCAATGTCAATTTTGGCGTTGTTTTTGGGGAGTATGGTGTTTTTGTTTTTGTTTGTGATTTTAATTAGTGTTTTGTACATACTTGTTCGTAATTGGTTTATTTTCAGTTATTTCATGATCTTTTCTTTTTTTATTTCGTGTTTGTGATTATAAAAAAATTGACATGGACGGCCGTAATTTCTTTTATTACTTTTATTCTCAATCCTATAACCAAAGTTGGACTGATCAATCTAATTTTAGTTATAAATGGGATAATCAACAAAATTTCTTCCATGATAACTTGCAAGATGCACAGCAACTCCCGTACAAACCAGAAGTTTCTTATCACGATTCAGGTACACCTTTGGAAGAATTGATTAATATTATGATTACTAATAATTCACAATTTTAGTAAGATGTACAACAACAATTCTAGCAGTCCCAACAGGATATACAGCACCAGCTTCAATAGGGTATGCAACAACTCCAACACGATACAACGTCTAGACTCCACAATGTGGCAAGCTAAATGGGTGAGATGGAAAGGATCAACTACCTAGGCTCACAAATGAAAGAGAAGCAGTCATATCAACCTGAGATATACCCAATGAACGTTAGTGCGAAAACATTACAAAGTGATAAGAAGCTTCAAATCTTGAGTGTAATACTCAAGTAATTGCTTGTGTAGAAGAAATGGGGGAAGATCTCGAAGCCAAAAAGGATACATCTTTTAGCTTGGAGGTAAATACTGAGTTCCAATTTGTTGTTAAGACTGACTCTTTACTTTACCTAGTAGTTTAGAGAAATTAAACGAGAATGAACAAGGTGAAGAGTCATTCGAGATATTTCCTAAGAGTATCGACTCAATAAAGATTGAGAGTTTGAAGATAGGGCATTTGTTGAATATAACAGATTATCAACCAAGACCCTATCCTGAATCACCTCACATGGAAGTGGCTCAAACTGTAACACCCAAAGATCACAATTTTGTCACATAAGGGGAGTATGGAGTCGAGCCAGCGACCCTAAACTATTATAGCCAGTTTCTAAACCCACTAAGGGATTAAAGTGTTAGATTACTGAATTACATTATAGTAGAATGAATTTGGAGCATGTAGAATATGATTTTTATGATTTCGTTCATATGCATAATATGGGCATACATATATGAATTTTAATTTAGAAAAATTGCACTCAATTGACATGTTCGAAGGTATGAAAGTTTCTAAATAATTGTGACATGATTGGGCATTTATGTTGTCTTGTATTTTGATTTTCTAATAAAAAGAATTGATGGATTACAATTAGTAATTTGGAGTTATTTGTCACAATTGGAAAATTGATGGATTGATATGTACATTTAAACTAGGAAAAATTTCAAGTAACAAGACAATTGACATGTGAAAATTTAGGATAACTAAGCCTATAAATTAAGTGACAAATGGCCTAAGAACTAAGTCACATTTGGCAGTCTAAAGAGAGGACATGTATCTGGCCTAGACACTTGACAATTGTCCTCTTCACTCATACCACATAACACAAACATGGCAGAATCTCTTCATTTGTTGTTTCTGTTGAAACTCTCTCCTTCTCATCCCTCTCACTACCAAAATGTACTTCCCCCTCACATCTCTGTGTTTTGCCTAAATTCTGTTCAATTGCCACACCAAAATTTATGGAAAAATCCTTCATAAAGATAGTTTTAGAAGCAGAACATTGTTGAATTTGTTGTCATCTTCTTGTCTTTACTAAAGCCATCCTACTCCCACCTTGTTCTTAAGATGATCTTGCATGCATATGAGGCAAAGCAGGCTTGATACATTAAAGAGGCATTTGAGCTAAACAAGTAAGTGAAATACTGATCTTTATGGCATGTGATATGATAACTGATTAGGGATGGATTGAATGTAGTGTTGATGTTAAAGTTGTGCTAGAAAAGGATGGATGAATTAGTTACATTTCTGTTCTGTTTTTGAATGCATGAAAACAGTAGTTTATAGGATATTATATGGATGATATAATTTAGGATTTCAGGTAAAATTGATGAGGAATTCATGCTAAAGATAGGTGCTATTAAGATGTTTTCAAATCTGGAAAAGTTAGGATTGCATGTATGATGGTATAAAGTGAGTGGCAATGAAGCAAATGAGTAGATTTTTATATATTTAATGTAACCAATATGGAAGCTAGACTAGCATGAAATGAAGTAGATTTATAAGACATGAATTCCTGAAAAATTCAAGTAGTAGTGATGTCTCTAAGTATGTGAAATTTGTGGAGAATTAAGGAAGAAAGACTGTGCACGATCGTGGCCCTCAGAGCACAATCGTGGCCTATTGCACTAGCTTCTGTCACGATCATGGCATTGTGCCCCACGATCATGGGCCTAGTTCTGAATTGATAATTTCTGTTTTGTGTACATGTTGAACTAGTTGAGGAAAAGTCACTCTAAATTGGTGTATTTGGTCTTGATTAAGGCTTGGAATGAACCTAGATTATTGCTTGATTAATTGGTTAAGAGCTTGACAAGTTTAGGATGTTAATTGATGTCATAACTTAAAGAATGGACTATTTTGATATCTATGTATCCAAATCTAGACATTATGAGTTGTCAAAGGAATAAAGGTGTTCTTATGAATGCAAACATGATCTTAAGGATATAGGTAATGTGTATTAGATATGGATGAATTAGAATTAAGAAATTGTATGATTATACATAGCTAGAAAAGTTTGGTGAATAAATGATTGATGAATTTGGAGTAAAGCAAGCTTACTTAATGTATAAACCTGATTGCAAACTAGTTGTATACAAGCTATAATGTTTGAATGGTCAAGATATTTGTATAAGAATACATACCCGGAAAGTCAATTGACCATGCATTGAAACATGACATATACATATGTGCATGATTTTATATTCATATAATTAAGCAAATTAGTGATTTGTGAATTATGTGTGTATTGCATGATGATAGACGCACAAGGTGATCATCAATATCTGGACATTGTCAAAACATCGAAACAATAGCTTTCTTGGAGCGTACTATGATTTAACTTAGATGTGTAAACTCAATTACATGTGCTTCTGTATGAATTGAATGTTAATATAAAATGTGCATACAATTGGTTGATAAATGTCGGACTTAGATCTGAGGATCTTGATATAAGGTATGAGTATATTGAAATGAAAGCATGGCATATGAAATGATGCATCTCATCACATTGAAATGCGTGATCAGACAAAGGAGTTGTGACCAGAATGACTGAAGTGGGAAAAGAGCTTTGAGCTCAGGATTATAAAAAAGAACCTCAGGCTCAAATGACATGGACTGAATATCCACAATAGATACAGGCCAGAAATGAGCTCGGTGTCTACAATAGATACAGGACAGTAAATTGGGTTGATAGGAACTTGGTCACAACAAAGCAAAAATGAAAATGGAGACATATATGATGAAATGTGATGTGGTATTCAATCTTGGATGGTTTGATATACTTGTTGAATTAGGTTATAACTTGTTTTTGTGATCTGACTTGAGTGAATACAACGATGATGGTTCACTCATTGAGTTCGTAAACTCATCAAAATTGCAATGTTGTTTTTCAGGTTCAAAGGAGTTCTAGCTACTAAGGTGATATAGCAAAAGTATAGTACTTGCATTTTTGGGACAAGAATGGCTCAAAGGTATGATCAGTTGAATATGAGAAGTCTAGATAGATGTCTTGTGTATTAGCATCCATTTCATGTTATATTTTTGGTACTGAGATTGAACTAAAACGAATGTTATGTAATACATATGTGGGTTGTGAATTGTAATGACATGTAACTTTATGTTTGTGAACGAAATGGGAAGAATTGAACACTTAGAATGCTTATGATATGTTTGATGCCTCTAATAAGTTAGTTTGATTGTCTTAATGTACCATTTTCATATAGTATGTTTTCGAATACCCTCTGGTATGCTCGGACTTATGCTCTATGGGAGTGGTATATTACATAAACAAAGACACTTATTGGGAGGCAACCCAAGGGAAGTAGATTTCTTTTCTTTAAATTTTCACATTTCTTTTTATATGCATGTGTGTTTTTAGTTGTTTGTTTCTTACTTTTTTTAAGTTTTCAATAAATTTAGAGAAAGAATGAAACAAACAAAACAAACAATTTCTTGTTTTTTATTGCTTCTAAGATTATATATTCATGATTAGAGAATAAATTGACTAGAGAATTTCATTGCAACTTTAACATGTACTTTTACTCTTGTGATTGGTCGATGTGCATTATCTTTAGAAGAGCAGTAAATAGTGGTAAACAAATCCAGTGAGATTTTGAGCCTTAATAGACTAACACATACATATCAGTCTCATTTTCCTTTGATAATGTGTGACCTTTATGACATGTACATCCTGACTTTGCTTTGATTTTCTATTTAAGATCACATTCTTATCACATGCATTAATATGAAAATGATTAGGCATTCATTGTTTTTCCAAGTGACATTAGCCAAATAGCCTACCCATTATATGATTTTCCTTTTGATAAACCTCTTTGAGATTTATACTTTTCTTTTTGTATAAACCACATTATTTGCTTTTAAACTTAACCAAATTTACTACCTAAGCCATAAAGCTAGTGGAGCATTTGTGAGTGTTGAGTTTGTGGATGTACAAAATTCTAAGTGTGGGGGTATGCATATGTGTAGGTTGGTTATAATGATTTGGATGTTATTTTATATCTTATCATTGAATTTCCCATGTTCATGTAGTTTCTTTTAATGTTTATAAAAGAAGAAGCAAAAGAAAAAAAGAAAAGAAAAGAAAAGAAAAAGAAAGAGAAAAAAATGTTTAAATAAATGTATCAAGGAGGAAGTGTGTGTGTGTTGAAAAGTTGTTTATGATTGATGCATCCTCATAAAGTCGTAATGAATGAGTTATTTGAGTATATTGCATATAAGGTAGAGGTTGTTTTGGATGAAGCACTTCTTGTGAAGGCTTATGGTGCGAGAGTTAAATTAAGTTGTGAAATATAAGTGTTGCATTTGTTATAGCTGACGGTACCCAGTTTTGTATGAACCTTAACTTATGCACTTGATATTTCATTGAGTGTTACTTTTGTTTCACTAGCTTCAATGGCTTTCATGCTACTTTACCCAAATAATCTCACTTTACCTTTGCCCACATTACAACCTTGAAAAGTCCTTTGATTCTTGATTTTGCATATGAATCTTAGTGGTAGAGAAATGAAATTATATGCAAAGTTGTGGAATGTTTTGATCATGAATGGTGTTGAGTGTACCCATGAACATATCTTGTTTAAACTCATTTTTCGAGTCTACCATTAGATTGCTCAATTTTTACATGTATTGAATATTGATTGATCATGATTGAAAGCTTGGAATGTTGATTTCTTTTTATGATTTTTTAAAGTCATTCATCTTTGCTTATGATTATATAGCCTTGGAAAATATGAGAATTAAGTAAATGCTTTGGGTCTTTGAGCTTAATTTTGATGTTTTGCTCGAGGACGATCAAAAACTAAGTGTGGGGGAAACTGATTTATGTTTAATTGATTATGAATTTACTCCATAACACTTAATGATTATTTTTGTAAAAATGCTTAAGAAACTCACTTTGACTCATATGTGATTTTAGGGATAATTCGGAAGCAAAGAAGTTAAAGTGAGTCGAAAGCACGATATTCAGGCCATTTCTTGAAGATTACTATTCACTTATCTTCTTGGAGTAAGAAGAAGAAAATTAAAAGACAAGAAGAAAATAAAAAAATTAAAACACAAAGAAGTAGAAAATCTGCACTATGGATGCCATGCAAGTAATGTGTATTTCAAGTAAGCAAAATGGCAGTAAATTGAGACCAAAATGACAGAAGCAAATGAAGAATACGCATGCAATAGGTGGATAAAAGAATGAAGGAAAACAACAACATCCCAAAACATTAAGGAGCTAAACGGGAAGCAAGAGCAATACACAGCTGATGCACAGCAATGTCCAAGGAGCAATGCATGCCAAGCCTAAAACGACAGCAGCAAGGAAGAAAACACAAGACAGCAGATTGGACGCAGGAGCAGAAATGCAAATGTACAGCCAAAAATGCAGTACAGAAGTAAGACACAGCTAGAATGAAACACAACAGTTGGATGCAGGAGTTAAAATGCACAGTAGCATAACAATAAAAAGCAGAAGTAGAACAAAGGTTGGGGGCGTATGTTTTAAAAAGAAGGAGAACAGCAGGGCGTTCTTCATTTTAGGAGTCTTCATTTCGGGGGCACTGAGAATAACAGTGAGAGAGGGTTTCGGTGGCTGCGAACGTTTTTGGGGGCTAAAGTATTTTTTTAGGAGCTGAAGCAATTTCTCTTCAGGAGCTTTGGGAGAGCATGCAGAGAAGGGACAAAGCTCTCAACCGTGAGAGATCTATGGAGGGGTAGCTTCTTGACACCGGTTCGGAGGCGACATTAATGTCTATAACCCGATTAAACATTTCTTCACTGTTTTTGTTATTTCTTTCTCTCTTTTGACATTGTTTATGTTATCCGATGTGTATAGGTTTGGGTATTATGAAAAGATGATTTTAATGCATTTATTATATCGTTTATTTACAAACCCATTGCTAAAATTTCAATATAATATGTAATTGTTATATTGAAATTCATGTGTAGCGACTAATGATTCGTAATTATTAGGGATAACATAACCTAGGTTAAATGACACATCGTATATGGTTGTTGCGTTGATTAATCAGTTTTCCTATTCGTAATGCTACTGTTTAATTAAATCTAGAGATCGTATTCTAGGTTATTTGGTAGTTAGGTTTAATTAACGATTGTATCTTGATTAAACACTACTAAAGGGAAAACGCAGGTTAATTATTAACCATCGACTAATTGTTGCTAGGAGAGGTTTGAGAACAATAAATCAATGAAATATGTTTAATTATGATATAGGTCGAGATTGAATCAAAGAACTGAGTCCCTATCGAGGGGTAAAAGTATCCCTGATTTCCATGCTTACCCATTTACTAATTGGATTCACTACTCATTCACTTTCTTTTTTCAGAATCATTATTGATTCCACTTAGGGAATGTGTCATTCCCATATTTGTACACAAACATTTTACACTATCTCGCTATTCTCTTGACAAGTTCACTTACTCTCTTTTCACTTCGAATCTCCACCATCTCATATATCAGATCATAATACTACTCTCACATTTCCAAAATCCTACTATCATCACAGTTCTTTAAGAATCACTT
>JANZXP010000007.1:9582227-9594867 GCA_027576715.1 Erythroxylum flavicans | reverse complement strand
GTCTAGTACCCTAATAAGTCGATAAATGTCTCCGTTAGGAAATTGACATCCATGTACCATGTACTTATGTTGCATCATTGCTAGATTGAGCATTACTATGGTCGTTATCTCCCACTTCAGTGGTAGCTAATCAAACACATCCATTCTTTGTGCCAGTCGGGTCATATAAGGTCCAAGACATATTGTGCCGACCTTCTTGTCCTCACTCTAACTTCGGATAAACTGGATAAATGCGTGTCCCAGGTGAATAGGCATTCACTAACTCATGCTCTAGAGGAAATACGCGTTTGTGTTTCCAACAACTCCCTACCTATCTCCTCGACCACTCAAAGTGTGACTCAGAATACCATAGATTAATCTAAGTACTAGAATACATAAAGTTAAAGCCTTTAACTTGTGGGGACTGTAGTCGTCTTCAGAGCTGATCCTACTCTAGAAGTGTCGTGGAGGCAACTTGTACAGAAGATCTATCCATAATGTTTGGCACTCTAATGTCCCAATATAGTCCTAGTCGTACAACAATGGTGATGGAGAACCCGATATAACTCATCTGATGTCATCCAGAACTAGCCTGTATTGGGGTAATCCCCATTGTAACATCCCTTCTTCACGAAGAATGTGGAGAGGACCTCTAAAGTAAAAATCGGGATCATGCTCCTATATCAACTAACTCTCTAACCTACTCCAAAGCCTTCCAGTTGATGTACTGATTAGCTCTGAACTTCTTCTCCTTTAGTTTTTGATGCCATTCTTTTTTAGCCCGGGTGTTGAATAACAACATCTACGACCTCTATGGGGTTTGGATTGTCATAGAAGACTAACCCTCGATGCCTCTTTCTTAGAGTTTCTTTATCATGCGATGATAGTATCATTTTGCCTACAACTTTAAACAAGTGTGAGAAAATTGATATATAAATCACTATGGTATGCTTTTTCCCACACTTAATTTTGATCATGCTCATTACTTATTAATTGTAAAAACAATCTAATTACAAAAAATTAAACAACTAAATAATTAATAAAAAACAAATAAATAAAGAAATAAAAAATTAAACAAACATAATTAGGGAATCACTTAACAAACTAATTAATCTCAAAATTAAAATTAAAAATTGTGCAATTAACTGATTTAATTGTTAAATTACAATTTTAACACTAAAATTAAAATTAAAAATCCTAAAAATATCAATTACACAAAATTGACGCAATTAAACACTAAACCTATGCAATTAAGCATAAACCCATTCTTAATTAGCTCCAGGATTAACTAATTAACCTAATTAAACACAAAATATCGCAATTAAACACGTAATGAGTCACAATCGCAAGTTTATGCAAACAAGTTAAAATTTTACCCAGATTTAATGCAATTTGTCCAATTAATTCGTTAACACAATTGGGTAATGCAATTAATCAACTTGCAAACTATAATTAAACAATCAATCACACAAAATTCGTATCGATTCCCAATTCTCAATTCAATCAATTTCACATGCTATACACCAAAGTGTGAAAAAAAACATCGATGTGTCCGGAGAGTGTATAACTCTTTGTAAACATGTGCAACTTTAAAATTTGATGCTCAAACATAAAAATCCTTACACGTTAACATTATATTTCATAAACACGTATACCTTGACGTCACAATCATGAATAATTTTCCTCGAGATTCTTAGGTTTCTATATCCTAAAACACTCTAAATCAAAATTCAATTAATCTAAAATGAAAGCTAAAACAAAATAATATTGAAGTTAAAATAAAACTAAAACATACTCATAGGTTGCCTCCCATGCAACGCTTCTTTACTATTGTTAGCTTGATGTATTGTTTTTGCTCAAGCGGGCTTGAATGAACTAATTTGTTGTAGTCTTACCATAGGTTCCATAGCCTGTAGGTGAGCTATCTTTTTATGCTTTTTGCCAAGTTTTTCCTTTAATTTATTCTCTTGAATTTGTAATTTTTGCAGTGCATCCTTGTATGTGGAGTTCTATAAAACACCTTAATAAGACTCGTCAACCTTAATAGCATAAAAAAATTCAAGAGAATTTCTTTTGACTTCGAAGATCATAAATGTAACCTTCTTATCCCCTACTCTCAAAGTTAACTTGCCTCCATAAACATCAATCAGTGACTTGACAGTTGTTAGGAATGGTCAGTCGAGGACTAAGGGTGCTTTTGAATCTTCCTCTGTAAACAAAGTAATAAATTCAGTTAGGAACGTGAACTTGTCAACCTTAATAGGTACATCTTCTATGATTACCCTAGGACATTCTAATGATCTATTAGACATTTGAACACATATTCTAGTCGGTTCAAGTTTCTTATTCTCATTTTTCTAAATAAGGTGTAAGGCATCATATTTATGTCGACTCCTAAGTTAGTAAAACCCTTATGCACCTTTAAACTACCTATAATATAAGGGATATAAAAATTCCCTAGGTTTGTTTGTTTCTCTGATAGTTTGATCTTCTTGTTGGAGCTCTCCTCGCTCAACAGTTCAGTCTCCAACTTCCTTGGTTCCTTCTTGTTTAATAATCTCTTTTAATGATTCTGTGCTCTTTGGTCTCTGTGAAAGAGGTTCAACAAGGGAAAGTTCCTTCTTCAAGTGTTCTAAAAGATCAAGGACCTTATCTAACTCTTCCTCTAATGATTTTCTCTTTGCTCTTATAGCATATGGAATCATAAGTCGATACTCCTTGACTCTCTTCACGTAAAAGCTACATTCACCTTTTGAGTGACTCTCATCACTTCCTTCTTTTCTTTTTTTGGAGCTTCTTTTTAGTGGTATGGGTGATTGCCATTATCTTCTCCATAGGATTTGTTTCAGTTATGCTTAACAAACTCCCCTTTGGTCTCTTTGTTGCCGACTTTGTAAGTTGGTCCATTTTAGTTTCCATTTTATTTACTAATGTTTTGTCCTTGATTCTTGAATGAATTCCATGATCATTCATACCAGGATTCCTTAATTGTGATGCTTGTGGTTCGAATCTAGAAGGAGGGTTATTTCTTTGTTTTCATTGATTAATCCATGAAAAGTTGGGATAGTTCCTCCAACCAAGATTGTACATATTATTATTTGGATTTTTTTGGGATCTTAAGGTGTTCCCAAAATAATCTATATTTTTGGGCTGAACAAATTAACATTCTTGTCCTTGGTGATCTAGCCTGCACATTTCACACTACATCATCCTTCATTATAGAGCCATAGTCAATCTGTCTATCTTCTTACATAGGGCCTCCATTTGACTCACCAACTACGCAATCACATCTACTTCATAAACTCCTACTGGCCTGTTAGTTTGTGCTCTAGCTGAGCACCACTGGTGACTATTCATGGCCATAACTTAGATCAACTCTTGGGTGGATTTCTATTTTTTAGAGTCCCTCCAACTGCTGCATTAATTAACTACCTTGTACTTTGACTTAGCCCATTATAAAAAGTTTGGATTTGGATCCAAAGTGGTTAGTCCATGATGAGGGCATCATCTGAGCATCTCCTTAAATCTCTCCTATATGTCATACAGTGATTCACCTTCAGTTTGGGAGTATGAAGAAATGTCATTCCTTAGTTTTTGCAGCCTTTGCAAGGGTAAAGTACTTCAATAAAAAAATTTCGCCACTTGGGCACATATAGTAAGCGACGAATGTGGCACAAAATTTAGCCACTACTTAAAGCTTTCCTCTTAAGGAGAATGGAAATAGACATAGTCTAATGGCATCATCATTTGCTCCATTGATCTTAAATGTAACAAAGATCCCTAAAAATTTATAGATATGCATGTTGGGGTCTTTGTCCTAGAGTCCATCAAATTAGACTTATTGTTGCACCATTTCAATGATGCTCAACTTGATTTTGAAGTTGTTTGCCCAAATAGTCGATCTCACTATGCTGCATTTCATGCTAGTTAGGTCTGGCCTAGCATATTTGAACATTGTATATGGTTGCTTTGCCATGTTTTAAGATTCCTCTGTATCTATGTGACCTTCTAAGCCTTCTATCTGACGATTCAGCTCAAACTCTCATAGATTAGTCTTACGAAGATTCGTTCGTGTAGTTTCTATCTATTTCAGGCTCCACATCTAGTAAGTTCTTAGATGTACTCACTAGTAATAAGCTGATCAATAGTATAATTCTAAAATTAAAGAAATAAACTAAACTAACTAAACAAATAAAATAAAATTCAGCAAAAACAAGAATAAAGCAAAATAAAAGAAACTAAAGTAATGAATAAATTAATAAAAATAAGGTTTTGCTAATATCACCGTACCCAAAAGTGGCACCAAAAAATTGATTGAATTATACTGAGTATGTCGATTATAAATTACCACTAGTGTATAATGTAGTTGTAGCTAGTACCAACAAATATGGTCAATCCCACGATGGCGATGAATACTATTAGTTATCGTTATCTTATTATTTAGTCTGTGAATTTGATTGTAATTTTTAATTTAAAGAAAATAAAACTTAAAAAAGTAAAATAAATAAACATCAAGATTGAACAGAGAACTAAGAAATTACTTAGAAAACTATCGATATCAAGACTTAGTGTTTAGGTATTTAGGGGGGTTTGTTTGGTTTAAAATGAGAAAATAAAATGAATCTAAACTAACAAAAGCAAATTAAATTAAACAACATAAAAATGATGAAAAGTGATGAATAAGTTAGGGACTCGGTCATCGGTTGAATCCCGGCCTAACCAAAATTAAGCATATTTCATTGGGTTATTATTCTTATACCTCTCCTAGTAACTATTAATCGTAGGTTAATAACAAGCTTTGTTAACCCTGGTTTTCCCTGAGGTCATGTTTAATTAAAACAAGTTCTTTAACTGAACCTAGATATCGAATAATCTAGAACAAGCTCTTTAGATTTAATTGGACAGCCACATTACGAGTTAGGAAAACAAATTAATCAAGGTAACAACCATACAAGCTCAGATCATTTAACCTAGGTTATGTTATCTCTAATAATTAAAATCCTTTAGTTGCCACAAATGAATCAGAAACACAATGATTATGTATTATATTCAACTCCAGCAATTGATCCATACACAAACAATCTAAATCCATAAGCATAGGATAACATAATCATTCCCAAAGAAGAGAAAGAATAATAAACACAATGAAGGAAATGCTTAACCGGGTTCTTCAGCGTCGATGTCACCTCCGAACTGATGTCGGGAAGTCTAGCCCTTCATGGGTCTTCCAAATATGAGTTCTATCACCCCTTTCATCATCTCCTAAAACCTCCAAACGTTTTTCCAACCTTTCATAACATTTCTGCCATCAAAACGACGTATTTATTCTCAAAAGTAGGTTTTCGTGTGAGCTGGCAGCATTTCACGGGTGTGCATGTGAGTCATGGGCTTGCATGAAGTGTCACGCCTATGACAAATAAGTCATGGGCATGATTAACATCCTCATGCCTATGACTTTTATGTCATGGCTGAGTCATTTCCAACACTCTTCATCTTGATGTTTTCATCATATACTTTTCATCTTTATGCACGTTCTTGTCTCCTCTTACTCTAATCCTTTTCATTCTTGCTCCATGAAGACAAATGAATGCAAATCTTTGAAAAATAACTCAAATATTGTTCTTTTGATTCATTTTAACTCTTTCGCTTCCAAATTGTACCTAAAACCAATTATGAACTAAAGAGAATGTCTTAAGCATTTCATATCATTAATCAATAAGTGTTATGGAATAAATGTATAATCAATTAAGCAAATATCAATTACTTTGGTTAAAGTTTATAGGATTCCTTTATTGATTTATGAATCCTATTATTAGGTTTGACCTTAATCCGGAGGATTTATGTCATCATATCTTTAGGGTTTCAATCAACTCCTTCTAATTATGGTGGATCTATTCAAACAAAGAATTCTTGATCTCCTTGTCATGAAATCAGATTATGATCTAATATTTCAGATATATTAGAACATATATTAAACACATAATTAAATCAAAATATATCAATCAAACCAATTGCATTAATAAAAGAATCTAAACATATTATATAATGAACATAGGGTTCATCTTACCTAGACACTAAAGGAATTAAGTTACACATGATTAAAATGAAATCAGATAATAACAGAAAGAAAAATGAATAAAAATAAAGAATTCATAATTTTGAATCTTCCTTTTTCTCTCCTATCAAATATTCCTGTAAGTAGAAGTTTGATCTTATATTCTCTTGGATCTTTAGATGAATTCTTCAGGTTTTCCACTTCTTTTGGATCAAAATTGCTCCTTAATTCACCTTTGAGAGTTTCATAATGCCTCTGTATTTCTCTTCTCCCATTTTTCCTCTGAACATGTCCTTTTATAGTAAATTTTAAGGTTATGGGAGATGCACAAGTTGATGCACAGCAGTGCATCAAACCATGCATAGCCTAAAATCTCTAGGATTCGCGAATTTGTATGGTTTGAGAGAAGTACACGAGTTGATGCACGATTGTGTATCCCTTTTATCCTTCAAATATTTGTTTTATGCCACGTTTTCATCCAAATTCTTCTCCTTTAAGTCCACGAAGGCAATTATACTCTGTAATTACACTTGGAGCAAATTAAGTACCAAATGTCCAATAAAAGTATAAAATATCAAGCAAAAATACATCAAATATAGGGTATAAATATGGTTAATTATACATTTATCGCTCCTTTATAATCAATCGAGAGCATCTAAAAATAAAACATTGAGATACTCCAAAGGACAACTTGGCACCAAAGCCCCTACTTCCTTCTCCTTTTAGAATATCACAAGATGCATACCACAAGGAATTAGCCCTGAGTTAACTAATTCATTAATGAAACCTTTTCCTAACCATAAAATAAAGAGTGTATTCTTTATTTGTGGACCTAACAAAACACCAAAGTGAGATGGCATTAATGAATTTTTTATAGAAAACTTAATATTTTATAAATATTTACAAAATCAACATAACTTAAGAATTCTTGTCAAATGGAAGGCTCCTTACTGAAATTAACAATACTTACATTTTCCTTTGTCCTAAGATTCCTAATTCCACTTCTTCAACTGATTATAGACTAATCTCTTACTGTAATGTTTTGTACAAAGTTAACTCTAAGCTTTTTATAGCTTATATTAAACTAATTAGTATTGGCATAATCAATTTATGTTAAGGTGCATTCATTAAAGGAAAATCAATTTAGGATAATATTCTTATAGCTCAAGAGCTCTTAAGGATTATCATAAAGGTCTAGCAATAAAATTTATTCTCTTAAGGTAGATTTAACAATGTTGTTGACTTAGTGAGCTAATTTTTCTTAATTTCAATCTTGAATTCTTGGGAATTCCATTTAAGTTCTCAAGATGGATAACTCAATGTGTGACAAGAATATCATACTCCATATTAATCAATGGTGAACTTAAAAACCACTTTAAGGTAATAAGAGCATTGAGGTAAGGGGACCCCTTATCCTCTGTACTTCTATATATATATATAGAGAGAAAGAGAGAGGTTCTCACAAGAATTAAACAATTAAGAGATCGGAGGAAGTCAAGTTCAAATTTTACTACAAATATAAAAAAAATCCAAACTATAAACCTATTATTTGTTAATGATTTTTACCCCATTTTGGTGTTAGCTCTGAATCCATTGATGTGCTCTATAGATCACTAGTAGAATTCAAGTGCTTATCAGGTATGATCATTAATCCAAATGAGAGTAGCTTCTTCATATCCAAAGGATGTGAGAGGCTAGTTGAGGTTGTTAGATTAATCACTAGATTCAATCAAGGTGATATGTGCTTAAATGTTGACATATTTAATCCATTACATTTATTGATTAATGCCTTAAAATGCTTAGGACACTCACTTTAGCTTATATTTGATTTTAGGTACATTTCATAAGTGAAGGAGCTAAAGTGACCCGAAAGCATACTCATTGAACCGTCTTCTCAATGTTCATACTCTATTGTCTTCATATAGCAATAAGAAGAAAAAAATTAAAAGAAAAAAAGGGACAAAATAGAGCATAAAAATGGAGGCATGTGTACCATTTTAATTAAAATGTTACAACCATGAGCATTGTCTCACAACTGTAACATTTTAATTTAAAAAGTTATAGTTGTGAGTATTGTCTCACAACTGTAACAGTCAAAATGTTACTCGAATCATAAGCATAGGAGACACCTTATGTTGTGAAGAGAAAGACACTTATCCCATTCCATTTAACCTAGCTCTTGGAATATATGAGGAAGGTGTGTGACAATGGGGACAAAAGGAGAATAATCAAGAGAGTGAATAGAAGCTCCATCACCAAGCTCTCTTCGGTTTAGTTCACTTGTACCATTCCTTTTAAAACCTAGCATTTGGAATATATGAAAGGTGTGTGTGATGACAAAAGGAGGGGGGATGGAATAATGCATAGCAATGAAGAGACCTCCAAGACGTCATTCATCATTAATTTTTCTTGGGTTTTCAAGATGGAATAACGTGACAATTGTGGAGATATCATTCATCACCATTTTTTCTTTAGTTTTCAAGGAGGAATAACATGAACAACAAAGACAATAGCTATTTTCATCATTTTTTGTTTTGTTTTCAAGATGGAAAGAGGCAATAGCATCTATTCTTCTTGGAGATCAATGGGAAAGATGGAAGGCTAACATCCCGACCCCAATTCGAAGGTGAAATTGACACTCAATTCACGATTAAGCTTATCTCATTTTGTTAATGTTAAATCTTTCTTTTCGGATTGTTATCGTTGTTTTGTGTTGATTGAATCAGGTTTGTAAAGATGATCTTGATACATTATTTGGATTATTCTATTACGAACCTACTGTTAGAATGTTGAATATAATCTATAATCGTTATATTTGATGTTCGTTAGTAGCTACTAATGATCTTGAATCAATAAGAACAACATAACTTATGTTAGATAACCCGAACATGTGAGGTTATTCTTATATTGATTCATTTTCTACTTTGTAATGCGGCTTCCAAGTTGAATCTAAAGATCATATCCTAAGTTATTCGACGGCTAGATTTAATTAACAAGCGTCTCTTAATTAAACACAATCTAAAGGAAAACTAGGAGTAGCAGAGCGTATTGTTCGTCCATGATCAATAGTTCGAAGAGAGGTGTGAAAACATTAGAATGATGGAATATGTTTAATCATGTCTAGGCCAAGATTGATCCTAGAACTGGATTTTACACATATTTGACACTTTTATCATTTTCGATTGTTTTCCATAACTTGTTTTTGCTAGTCTTTTTACTTTATTTTTCTTTTTAATTTCTTGAAAGCCAAAACCCCCATTTTTATTTCCTTTGCATCAATTATTTTCATTACGAAAATTAACCAAGCATTCACTGTGAAAACGATCCCAACTCACCACATCTACAAGTCTTTAGTGTGTAGAGTTAGGTAAATTTTGTAGTACACTCGACAAGCACTATCACAAATGGAGCTTCTATTTAAATACTTAGGTATTCCTTTAATAGCCAAAAGACTATCTTATAAGGAATGCATAATCCTGATAGAATTATAGTAAAAGAAGTCGAGGAATTAATATAATAAAGCCTATTCCTTGGCAGGAAACTTTAACCTATACATTTAGCTTTTAATCATATCTATATCTACTGGAGTTCTCATTTACACCTCCTTATATATATTATTAAGATTATATAATTATTGAAAAGGAATTTATTATGGCTAAGGAAAGAATACAACTCCATAGTTGCCAAGATCAAATAGGCCAATATATGCAAACTTAAACTTAGGAGGATCTAGGGATCAAATCTTTAAGAGCCATAAACAAAGATATAATGGTTAAAAAGATATGGAAAATTTTAGATTAAAAAACGAGTTTATCAAGATGAAATTAAATCATGCTTATTACCTTTAAAGGAGCTAACTTTTGGAATGTTCATTGTAAGAACAACACCTTTTAGAATCTTAAGAAGATCTTAAGGCTCATGAATCAAGTTTGCAATGACTATAAGTGCAGTGCAATAAATAAAAGAGATGCATAGTTCTAGTTTGATAATTGATATGAGTTTGATTCTCTTTTCCTTCTACAAAATAAAACATTTTTGAGAGCTTCCTTCTATGATTCAACCAAAATTGAAGCTATAATTGATGGATCTAATTAAAGCTAGTATTTATGCTAGTAGGATATTTAGTATTAAAACAAACATTTTCTCTTTTAGCCCCAACTAGGATAGAGCTAATAGTTGGATTTGGCTTAGACACAAATTTGAAAATTTTGCAAACTAGCCATCAATGGAAATATTTTTTCTATATGAGCCAAAAGTGAATTTGCATAAATTGTTATGGCAAAGTGTCAACATTAAGAAAACTTCCTTTATCTTATGGTTGGCTTTCTTAAGGAAACTAAGAACTAAATAATGAACTAATTTGGCATTTTATATAGATTATATGCATAATGCATAACAAATGATGAAACAATTAAACATTTGTTTTTACGTGCCCATTCACTATTATAGCCTAATATAAGTTGCTTACACTCTTCAATATGTAATGCAACAAATATCAATGGAATGAAATAGTGAAATGGATAATCAAGCCCCAAAACTACTTAAAGTAATCACAGAGTATTTAAAGGAATGAAGCAAGAGGAATAAGTGTTATACAGCAAAATTATAGCCTAGGTATATGAGTAGGCGATGATGAGAATTAGTGAAGTGAATATTAGCCAATATATATTTCAAAATTGAGATTAAATTAGATAATTAGTTAAAGATAGGTCTTTGATGCTAGGCTGAGCTAATTATACCTTTCATCTCTTTTCATTCGATTAGAATTTAGTTAAGTGTTTTAAATTAAGCTTAAGATCTTGATTTGTATCTTTTATTAGCTGAGAACACCATTAGTGTTATCCTTTTGAAAAGAGCATTTTGATTCTTTTATTTTCTAAAAAAATGGCAATATCATTTGTGAGGTATTTGTGATGTTCATTCAAGCCTTCTGAGGACGAAGATATTATTGAGTTATGTAAGTGTTGAGCAAATTAAATATAATGGGAGAATTTTAGAGAAGGGGGCATATTATTAAAGGACCTATCCCAAAACCAGAGTGGAGCCCTCCTGGTGACCCTATGATAGCCCTCTAATCGATATCTAACTCAATTGAAGGGTTCCCGTAAAGCCAAGTCGTTCAACTGTTAAAAACCTTATATATTTTAAAAGTTAAAAGCACAAAAAATAGTGGGAATTTAAAAAAAATTATTAAAAATTTCGGCGCACATCGATTATATTTTAACATTCCCAAAATTTTCAAAAGCCCTGTCAAATTTCAAAACACTTCCATATTCACACCAATTTCTCAACTACAAAATTTAGACTTCAAGTCCACTCTCAAGCAACCCCAAACAAATAATTCTCAAATATCACTACAATAAACTTTAAAAAGCTAAAATATATTTGTGCATTTCATTTAAAAGCCTTTGTAAACATCCATTCTTTACATAAATGCACATATCAACATGACATAAGCACAGTAGCGCCCGATAATACAACTAATCCTAAGACGGAGTCCCAATTTCTACAGCACCTACACACATAGGTGGAGAGGTTTGTTTAAAAACATAAAAATAACGGTGAGCTAAATGAGCTTAGAGAGTGTAATCAGTTTACTAAAAGTTAACTTTTTATGACAATATAGCTGAAATATGCTCATACAATCATAAAACTCATGCTAAAGCATTTGCATAACAATTTATTCATGCATCATCAAATATGGTAATAATATAACATTTCATAAAACAAAATTTCAAATATTCTAAAATACTATTCCAAAATGTTTTCGACCTTACACTCATAATATACAAGTTTCCATTTTCTTTTTTTCCCTTAAACAATAAACAATGATGATAATAAGTTTTCTAAAAAATTTTGTAATTAAAATAAGCCATGTACTAGAATTGCTACCATACAGTACCCCTCAAATCAATTTTAATACAAATTATGGAAGCATTACTATTTTCATGACTTTTCTTACTCAACATAGCCCACCACTAGTTTCTTTACCATATGGTACATTAGGCCAAAAGTCACGGAGCTGGTTCTGCATTGCTTACCCATAACTGGTTAACCACTATTTACATAATTGGTTCTGCATCGCTTACCCGTAACAGGTTAACTCCTATATGCCGGTAGTTACGGAGCTAGTTCTACATCGCTAACTTGTAACAAGTTACGAAGCTGGTCCTACATCGCCTACCTGTGACTGGTTAACTATTGATTGTGAAACAACTACTAGTTTTACGCTCAAAACCGCAAGTATACGAGTAATAACTTGTATTAAAAAGAAGATATCGATACCATAATGATTGTGCTTAGGCATCACTAAATTCAAGTTGCCTCTTGTTTAAGAACCAATTTTAAAGAATATAAACTGAAAAATTAAGCTAAATCAAACAACTAATAATGAACAAAAGATAAAGCAAAAGTGCAGAAACTTTGAATTCAAGATTTAACATTAGAGATCACTTTTTTCCTATCTTATCTCCCTCCTACCTTGTTAATTAAATTATGCCTTACCTAAGATGTCCTAATGTATTAACTACCCTCTCTCAAGGTGTAATTCATTGTCCATAGCCAAATTATGTAGCACCCCACTCCCGCAAGACTCGAACCCGACAT
>JANZXP010000007.1:9543604-9574599 GCA_027576715.1 Erythroxylum flavicans | reverse complement strand
TAAGCCTAGAATTAATTTAATCTCATTAGAATTAATTCTAGCTTATTAACTAAATGTCATTCCACTAAAGACAATTAATTGAACTCTTCAACTATTAAATATTATGAGAACACATATTTTATGTCCAATTGCAAACCCTATTTAGAACCTTACTATAGCCATCCTCACAACAAAGGGTAAAATTACCGTTTTGCCTTTATGTTGGTTTTTCCTTCTTGATCTCCCGTTTACTTTATATGATGATTAACACACAAGATCTCATCTTGGTGTTAAGACTTGATGGGTAACTAGTCCATTAAACTACTAGCGTCAGTTTAATCACTAAATCTCCTTAAAGCATCTAGAAGTGATGATATCAGTATAAACTCTTTATTTAAGTGAATGTTCCCTTATACATGTTTCAATTAATAATTCCAACATGCAGACACTGGATTAATACTCTATAAAAATTCATTCCGATGATATCAAAAATTATAATGAAACATATACGAGTTCACCACTCATCAAGATTATGGTTCATAATACGCGAATGCTTAAGTTGCATGTTTTAAAATTAAAGTAACAGCCCACTTTATTCTTGAAAACATACTTGATTCGATATTCATTTAATAATGTCATTATTAATAGTCAACTACTATCATAATATGAAACTCATCATTCCCTTGAAGTAAACTCCTTTACTTACATAGATATAAATCGCAACACTATATTCTAAACCATAATCAGGTGACCAACTTGATTATTCAACTATAAATCCATTAATTTAGATTCTAATAATATACATGTTTCCCATACATCTCTATGTGTATATATATTACTTATAAAAGAATCTTGGTACCTTATGACTAGATATATATTGCTCATTAAAACCAAACTCTTTTATTTTATTAATAATAAATAGTTCCATTACAAAACTGTAACTGAAGAAGATTAAAGTACATGTAAATATACTTGCTTTCTAGTGCATTATATTTACATAAATCTAACATCCCTTACTAAGAATAGATGATTTACTCGATCAATTATAAGGAGTTTAAGTATTTACTAAACTAGATGTGAGGTTAGGGTATTATCAATTGAAAATAGCAGAAGCCAATTTACGAAAGAGTGCATTCAGAACTAGATATGGACACTTCGAATTTTTGGTAATGCTTTTAGATTGACGAATGTTGTGGCTACCTTAATGGCATTGATGAATAAAATATTCCAACCTTACTTAGATCACTTTGTTATTGTAATTATAGACGATATGTTGGTGTATTTGAGGAGTAGAGAGGAACATCATGAGCATTTGAGGTTAATTTTACAAATAGTGAGAGAGAAGTAATTGTACGCCAAGTTTAGTAAGTGTTAATTATGGCTTGATCAGGTGGTGTTTTTGGGTCATATAGTATTTGCATAAGGCATATAAGTAGACGCAAAGAAAGTTGAGTAAGTGATGAAGTGGGAATCACCTAGAAATGTGTCAGAGATTCGGAGTTTTCTTAGACTAGCAAGTTATTACAGGAGGTTTATTAAAGGGTTTTCATTGATCTCAGCCCCTTAGACAAAGCTTTTGTGGAAGAACATACCTTTTTGATGGATTGTTGAGTGTCAAAGGAGCTTTGAGGAGTTAAAACATCAATTAACGACAACATTGATGTTAACTATTCTATCTATATCTGAAGGGTATATTGTTTATAGTGATGATTCACACTAAGCATTAGGGTATGTTTGGACGTAGTATGGTAGAGTGTTTTCTTATGCTTTGAGATAGTTAAGGCCTCATGAGTTTAATTTTCCAGTTAATGATCTAGAGCTTGTTGCAGTAGTATTTGCTTTGAAAATTTAGAGACATTATTTATATGGTGAAACGTTTCAGATTTTTACAGATCATCGAAGTTTGAGATATTTGTTGAGTCAAAAGGAACTTAATATGAGACAAAGAAGGTGGATTCAGTTTCTTAAAGATTATGATTAAGGCTAATGTTTTATTTGATGCATTAAACAGGAAATCCAATAGCTATGTAGCATAAATTCAGGCATCGAGATTACCAAATCTTGTTCAATTGATAGCACTAAATGTTAAGCTAAGTTTAGGGCAGAATGAAGCATTATTAGCTACATCTAAACTTAGACCAATATTACATGATAGCATCAGAAAAGTTCAAAGCAAGGACCCAAAATTAGTGAAAATTATAGAGAAGTTAACACAAAATCTGAGTTTTGAGTTTGAGTTGAGAAACAGTACATAGTGGTTGAATCAGAGATTATATGTACCAAATGTTGATGGTTTGAGAAAAGAAATCTTGGAGGAAGAACATATAGCAACCTATGCTATGCATCCTGGTACCACTAAGATCCACGATACTCTGAAACAACATGTTTGGTATCTAGGGACGAAGAAGCAAGCGGGTGAGTATGTTGCTAGGTGTTTGACATGCCAAGAAGTTAAGGCAAAGCATCAGGCACCAATTAGCAAATGGGAGAGCATTACAATGGATTTTATTATGGGTTTACTAAGAACTCTAAGGCAACATGATTCTATATGGGTCATTTTTGACTGATTGAAAAATCGGCTCATTTCTTACCTATTAGAGAGAATAACACACTAAATCAATTAACTTAGAGATATGTAAATGAGATAATAAGGTTACATAGGGTCCTAGTGTCTATTGTATCATATCAAGATCCTAAATTTACTTTTAGATTTTGGGGCAGCCTACAAACAACATTGGGTACAAAGTTAAATTTTAATACAGTGCTTCATCCTCAGACAAACGGACAGACTGAGAGGACTATGCAGATTATTAAGGACATGTTTAAGGTATGTTTTTTGGAGTTTCAAGGAGCATGGGATGAGTATATAGCTCTCGTTGAATTTGCATACAATAATCATTATCATAGTAGTATTGGTATGGCTTCATATGAGGTGTTATATGGCAAAAGGTGTCGAGCACCTTTATACTGGGATGAAGAAGGCCTAAGGATTGCTATAGGCCTAGGGTTGATTGAAGATACCATTAATAAGGTAAAATCAATCGGCAGTAGGATTAAGGCGGCTCAAGACAGGTAAAAGAGTTATACATATCAACACTAGAGGGATATGGAATATCAAGTAGGAGACAAGGTATTTTTAAGAGTGTCACCCAGTGAGAGTGCTAAGGTTTAGTAAAAAGGGAAAGTTAAGCCTTAAGTTTATTGGTCCTTATGAGATTACTGAGAAAGTAGGTCCATTTGCTTACAAATTAGAATTACCATCAGAAATGGTTCAGATTCATAAAATATTTTGTGTTGTTATGCTTTGGATATATCGGTCAGATCTAATATATGTATTATCAATACAAGAGGTTGAGATTGCAAATAATTTGAGTTATGTAGAGGAACTAGTTAAAATAGTTGGATATTAGACTAAGCACTCAAAGAATCGTGTAATTCCTTTGGTTAAAGTCCTTTGCAGAAATTATTCGAGAGAGTAAGCTACATGGGAGATTGAGGAGAATATGAGAAAACAATATTCCCATCTATTTGATTTTCGAGGATGAAATTTCTTAAGGAGGGGAGAATTCTAATAGTCGATCTTCAAAACTACTGAGGGTTAAAGTGTTAGAATACTGAGTCATATGAGTTACATCATTATAGAATTAATTTGGTGGATTTAAGTGGTGATTTTATGATTTCATTCATATGTATAATATTAGCATACACGCATCAGTTATGATTTAGAAAAAAATCCAAAGATTTTATGTGCACTTAATTGACATGTTTCAGGGTATGAAAGTTTCAAAATGATTGTGACATAATTATACATTTCTAATGTTTTGTATTTTCATTTACCAATAAAAAGAATTGATGGATTGCAATTATTAATTTGGAGTTAATTGTTAGGATTGGAAGATTGATGAAATAATATATACATTAAGAAAAATTTCATGCGCCAAGACAAGTTGTCATATGAAAATTTAGGATGACTAAGCCTATCAAATGAGTGACAAATGGCTTAGGAATTAAGTGTCATTTGGCAGCTGAAAAGGAGGACATGTAGCTTAATTAATTACATGAAAAGTGTCTCTAAAGAAACACCACTCATTTCACACCATATATATAAAAATCATGGTCATTTTCCTTTCCTTTGAAGTTTCAGCTAACGTATACTCTCCCCTTCTTCTCCCTCTCATTGCCGAAACTTTCATCTGATCCACACCTGGAATTTCTGCCTTATTTCTATCCATCACCACCCCAAAACCATGAAAAATCCTTCATAAAGAAAGCTAGAGAGGCTTAACTTTGATACATACCTTGTTGTCAAAAAATTTGTCTTCATTTTCTGGTCATGGCCGAACCCATCATACTCCCTCAATGTTCTTTAATTGTTCTTGCATATGAGGCTAAGCAAGCTTGACATTTAAGGTGGCATTCAAGCTAAACAAGTAAGCAAAATACTGACCTATTATGGTTTATGTTAGCTGAATTTTATTATGGCTAATTAGGGTTGGATCGAATGTTGTGTTGATATTAAAGATGTGCCAGAAAATGAAGAAGGAATAGGTACTTTTCTGTTCTATTTTTGCATGTACGAAAACAATAATTTATGACCTGTTGTATGGATGATTTAAGTTAGGATTTGAAGCATAATTGATGAGGAATTCATGCTAAAGATAGGTGTTATTAAGGTGTTTTCGAATATGGAAAATTAGAGCTGTAGCTGTGTTTGTAAAAAGTGACTGCTAATGACACAAGTGAGTAGAATTTTGTAATCCTTAGTGTAATTAATATGGAAATTATATTAACTTAAAGTGAAGTAACTTTAAAAGAAATGAAATCTGGAAATTTTCAGGTGTTAGTAATGTCTCTAAACTTGTAAAATTCGTGAAGAATTGAAGGTAGTAAAGTTACACACGTTGGTGATGTTGATGACAAATTCTAGAATTTTAATTTCAACCTTGTGTATATGTCGAACCAGCTAAGAAAATTCACTCTAAATTGGTATATTTGGACTTGATTAAGTCTAAGAAGGAGCCTAGATTGTTTCTTGATTAATTGATTAAGAGCTTGATAAGTTTATGTAGTTAATTGATGTTATAATGGACTTTTTTGATGTGGTTGTATTCGAAGCTGGGAATTATGAGTTATTAAAGGAATAAATGTGTTCTTTTAATGCAAACATGATCTTAAGGACATGATTAATGTGTATAAGATATGGATGGATGAGCATCGAAGAACATAGGATAATTTTGAATGAGAATTGGGTAAATGTATGAAATATATATTGCTAGAAAAAGTTTGGTGAATGTATAGATCTAGCTTGCTGAAATTTTAGATTTAAAGTAACAATTGTGTGTGTGTTATAAGAGGTTTTTTTATCATGAAAATGTACAAGGATAGGTGTAATGTATGGTTGATGAATTTGGAGTAAATCAAGCTAACTTGAAGGTATAAACCTGATTGCAATTGTATACAAGTTGTAATGTTTGAATAGTCTTAGGATGTATAAGAACAAATTGAATAGTCAAGATCCATGCATAAGAATACATACCCAAAAAGTCAACTGAGTATACATTGAAACATGACACATATACATGTGCATGATTGTATATTTATATGATTAAACAACTTAGTGATTTGTAAACTATGTGTGTATGTATTGTATGATGATAGACAAGCAAAGTAATCGTCAACATCCAGACATTACCGAAACCTTAAGGCAATAGCATTTTTTGAGTGTATTATGAATCAACTTAAATGTGTAAACTCACTTATATATGTTTATGGGTGAATCGTATGTTTAATATGAAATGTGTGTACAATTGATTGATAAATGATGGACTTAGGTTCGAGGAGTCAGTTATATGGCATAAGCACACCGAAATGAAAGCTAATAAAAGCATAGTATATCAAATGATTCATCTTATCATATTGAAATGCATGATTAGATAAAGGAGTTGTGATCAAAGTGACCGATAAGCAAAAAAGAGCCTTAGCTCAGAATTATAAAAAAAAGCCTCAGGTTCTGATAGCATGGACTCGGTATCCACAACAGGTATGGGCTAACTGTGAACTTAGTACCCACAACAAGTATGGGACAGCAAATTGCGTTGATAGGCATTTGGCCACAACAAAAAAAACGGAATGAAAAAACATGTGAATTTTCATATGCATCCCCACATGCATTATATGATTAAATTGAAATGATTTATTGAATTGCTTTACAATAGTGAAATGCAGTTGAAGTTAATGGAGAATGTGATGTGATATGCAATACTGGCTTATATGATATACTTGTTAAGATGTAATAAATTTTGATATGACTTGTGTGAGTGCATCGATGATGGTTCACTCACTGAGTTCACAAACTCATTAAAATTGTAACATTTTTTCAGGTTCAGGGGAGTTATAGCTACTAAAGCGATCCAGTAAAATTTTAGTTCTTAAATTTTGGGGATGTAAATGGCTCAAAGGTCTGATTAGATGAATCTATATAGTCTAGTTAGAGTCTTTTGCATTAGCATCCCATATCATGATACACAATCTCTAGCGTGTAACTTTTGTAATATATGTTTGTAACGAGATTGAACTTGAAACTGATGTGTGATGTCTACGATGGATTCTGATTTATGTGAAATATGTGACCTTATATGTTTGTGAAAGAAATGGGAAGAAATGAATATTTTGAATACTTATGATATGTTCGACGTCTAAGATCTAGTTAATTTGATTGTCCTAATGTATCATTTTTGTATAATTTTTCCTCGAATATCCTTTGGTATGTTCAGGATTATGCTCTATGGGAGTAGTATGTTAACCTTACAATTAATTATCCATATAATGTCAACAAAAGCATGTGATATATACCAACACATGCAGAACACTTCCAGCATGTGATATAAACATCAAGTCTTTAAAGACAAAAATAACCATAATTCACATATAAAGACATAAAAAGGCATGCAATAATCATAATATAGACTATACTAGCCTAATCCAATTGCAAAACTATCAACGTTGTTCTTCCTATGTAATAGGGCCAAGAAATTTGGTGCCTAATAATATTATTTCATTCTATATATTCCCTCAATTGTTAAGTGCATAGTAGAGGAACAATTACTTTTACTCACTAATAGGTTAACCATCTTCCTGCCATTTTACTTTCATGAAAGAACTTTAAAATTTTATTACTTTTATGTTTGGAAAGTAATAGGAGCTCACTTTTAGTGTTTATTTTTTAGATCTTTCTGTCTGTGTTCTGCATAGTTCTCATTTTTCTTATCATTTTTATTTAAAAATTTGTTGTATTTTGGAACCACTACTTAACTTTTACCTTGCAATTGAGACAGATATGATTTATTTGATTTCACAATTCATAAAAGTTAACCATGTTAGCAAAAGTCATATTAAAGGAAATGTAAGTTTACATGACATGCAACTGATACATTATTTTTACTAACATAATTACCAATAATATCTACAAGAGCAAAATACTTTACTAAAATATGAAATCGATAATCCATAAGTTCAATGGTGTGATTTTATCTGAATTTTGGTTATAAAAGATAGACATAGATGGTGTAAGTAATTAAATTCACTTAACATCACACGATTACATAAGTGCTTTCGAATCTTGGTCAACTTCTTCCATTATAGGTCATATATGTTATCAATAATATATTGCATGTTACAAGGTGCATATGACATATAAATATGAACCTACTATAAAAATTGATCCAGGATGTCATTCTTTATACCACAATTCTAACACACAACACATGTAAATTCCATAGTTGTTTTATTCATCAATAGGCATACATACTCAAAGTGTTATCTTATCTTTGTAATTCAACTCAATAACAATGTATAATAAGAAAAAAAATTCAAAAAGAGATAAACATAATGATTTTGTTACTTCTTTTGTTGCCTTGGGAATTTTCTTACATAAGTGATAGGACAAATGGATCATAAAACTTTATCATTGTATTCCAAACTAAAATAAACTAAAATTTTCCATAAGACATATGCTTATAATCTCTAACCAACATTTTGTTATGTTAGGCATAATGTAATGGAATTTATATTATGACATACAGTTTAAATAGCATGCTTCATTAGTGCTCCAAACAAGTTATTCATTTTACCATTTTCCTTATGATTAGAGTCGACTATCATAATCTCCCTTTCTTCTATTGAAATGCAATAGCACTATTAATGCTTATTCTAAATGAGAGGATTAGAAACAATGAAGAAAATGATATTCAACTCCAACTCACTATCTAAACTATTATTTCATGCATCAATGCTAATATAAATAAATAACATTCAATAACAAGATGTTGAAAATAGAAAAACGACTTTATGAATGGTTAGCAACTCCATTTGAAATCATAAATACACCAAGTACTTTTGTAAGATTAATTAACCATATTTCGCGTGCATTCACTAGAAGTTTGTTGTTTTGTATTTTGATGACATTTTAATGTACAGTAGGGATTTTGATGAACATATGTTTTTTTTATAACACATGAACTCAAATAACACATAAACTTAAACACACAAATCTCAAACTGACGTTCATATATAAGAATTTAAATGAAGACTTGAACTAATCATAATGGCCTATCAACAACTAGGAATTTCACTTATACAAGTAAAAGCACTAGAGACATATATAAATTTGATAAAAACTTCAAAAGGAGTTTGTTATAAAGGCAAGTCGATCGTATGGATTGTAAGTAACATAATTCATAACATGTGATGCTCTAACTAGTTAGTCTAAATACATATGAAGATTACCTTCCAACCTTGTCCAAAACCATATATATATATATATATATATATAAAGAAACAAGATAAGATTAAATCACTCATAAGTAGTTAAATAGTATTAACTTAATAATAAAGAAATAACAATCATTAGAGTATCTCATCTAAGGTAAAATTGTTATTATCTTAATATCAATACGAGTTACGAAACACTTCAACTCCTTACAAAAAAAACGAGAGGTTAGACCTATAAGTATAGAGGTGTAAAATCATGAAACAAAGCAATTATGCACTTATAATAAAGATAAAAGGCAAATAATAAATTTATATGCTAGATTACGTAAAACCTTATATTGTGAATTGTCTAGCAATAATGTATTTGATTCATTATGATCTCTATATCTCCATAGAAGAAAAGAATTTAAACTTTTCATAATTTTTTCAGTTCGTTCAAGAATAAGGTTTTCTCATAGTCTCCATATTGGTACTTTGAGATTGATCTTGCATGGAAATAATAATCATGAAACATAAAGAGTATGTAGTATATCAATTCAACACATGGGGATCACTGTGACATGTATTGTGATGGCACCGCTATGGTTTTAGACATTGAAAATTTAAGGGTTTATAACTTTAAAACTCATAGCAGTTGCATGACTTGAATTATATTTAAATGTTCACTAATTTCATACATAACCCCACCAATTGTGCATTTTTTCATCGAGTGATTGTATGTATTTTTTGGAAAGAGGAAGAGTATCAGGGTGATGATACTGTACAATTTATCAAGAAGAGTATCATGAGATATAAGATTACTTCATTCACATTTTTCATTCAATGACAATGAACCTCATTATTTTCATGCATTATTCGAAAATTGTGGAATTATGCCATATCATTTTGTATGGATTAATAAAGTTTTTTTGAGAATTATGGATTAATAAAGTTGATGGGCCATATGGGACATGTAAAGTTACAATGCCATATTCCTTAAAGTGATTAAAACAAAGTGATCATTATCTTATTTTTTATGTCCAATACATTACATCCCTAGGTAGAAAAATATCATTTTATCTTTTTAGTTATGATAAGCATGCAACTTGTTCAATAATTATAATGATTTATGTTAGGCAAGATACTTGGTACACCAATAACTAATATAATTCATAACTTTAGTCAATCTTTTTAAGTCAAGTTAATGCATATGCAAACTATAAAAAGATTCAAGAACTAGTTTTGTTAAGAGATAAGCAATTCATATATAAGGTATGCAAGTTTGATTAAAATTGCATACAATTGATATTTTGCATACAATCCCTCATTTCAAAAGACAATACCAAAATGTGTTTACTTTTATAAAAGATTAATGAAATTCACAAAATTTCCCAAATTCAACAAAATTCATAACGATAAAACTTTTTAAAGAAATATGAAATGATAAGAATAAATGAAACATGCTGTAAAACCTCATATCTGTAATATGCAAAGTTTTCAAAAATTTGTGAAATCCTAAATTTTTATAATACATTAAACATTATAAATTTCGTGATACCATTGACAAATTGTCTATTATAAACATTTATACTTTTAACTTTAAAGAGAATGTTGATATGAGTCATCCAATAATTGATTTGGAATTATAATTTGTTTACAATTATACGAATTGATCTCATAATTATAAGATTATAGTTATTATTCAACTAATCTTGTATATTAGTATAGGAATATATAATTTCTTTATAATATGATTATTTTTATTTTTAGATGTAATTATGTATGGAAATTTACTGTATATATTGAAAAATTATCATTGAATAATCTATGTTAGATGAAATTGCCCTAACTCTAAAATAAGGTTTAAATCTTGGTAATCATCTAACCAATACTTCTATATTTTTAGGTTCCACATGAATCTTTCTCTATTTGGTTTAGGAAATAATCCCTTCTTTGAAAGAATCCAGGAAAAGGTAAGGTTTATTCCATATTCTATTAAAATAAAATTATACTAATCTTTTAGAAGGTGCAATACCGTGTTTTGCCTAAAAGTTAAGGTTTCATCTTCTCAAAATGAATCAAAAATAAGAAGAGAAGAAAAACAGTTGTTGAAACACACATTACTAATTGAGTTTCAAGTGCCACTTAAAGGGCCATTTGTAATCAGTTTTAGCTCAAATTTGTCATTCATCACACAATAATGGTAAAATGCAGACAAAACATATATAATGCATTAACAACATTTCACAAAATTGGTATAAAACTCATTCACATATAGATGGTATAAAACTCATTGACACATAGATGGTATAAAACTCATCTACTCATCAACAACATTTCACAAAATTGATATAAAACAACATTTTCGCAAAATCGATACAAAACCCACCTTAAATAGAGACTAGGATGGCAACATTTATGAGGACGATGATAAAGACGAGGGCAACGAAGATAGGGAGGAAAACTGATAAAGGAGAAAATGACAAATAGAAAAGGAAAAAGATGATGGAGGAGGAGGGCTTTTTGTAGCTTTTAGGTAACACCAAATGATGTCATTTTTGTTTTATTAAAAATGTTAGAACAGAAGCTAACAACTACGTTTATCTTTCAATTTTACTGACGAAATAACAATTCCATTGCTACTTTACCGATAGAAACGTTTTTCTGTTGGTACACTTTGACGCTTATCTATACCGCCAAGCATTCCCGGCTATTTTACTGACAGACATTTTCCATCTATTGCTATATTCTGTCGAAAAAATAAATGGGATAATTTCCCTCTATATTTACCGACAGATATTTTGTCTGTCATAAAATGGAATTTTTGTTGACAATGTTACCCACGGAACATGATGTTCCGTCAGTAATTTACTACGATTTTTTCGTCAGTAATTTTCCATCGCTAATTATTAATTTTCTTCTAGTGTATTAATAGAGCTTGTTAGTCGTCTATAGTCACTTGTTTCAAAGAGAGTTATGATAATAATATGATGATTAATTACGCATATTCATATGAAGTCTAAGATTGAACTATAAACAGGATTCAAACCCATTAATTAACCCTTATAGTTTTGAATTATTTGATTTAATTTTTCTTTAATAGTTTATTTTTACTTTATTGCACCAATTGAATTCAACCAAAACTCCCTAATTTACAAAAGCTAATCTCACACTCTTTGTGGGTACGATCCTTTCTCACCACTACCACAAACTTAATTAGTAGAGTTAGGTATTATTTTCAAATGTTTTCAGTATGCAACCAAAATTTTGAGACTATTTTTGGTGAGTTAAATGATTTAATTTTATTTTTGATATTAATTTTTATTTTGCATATATATTTGTTTATAATTAGTTTTTATATTCGTTTATTGAAATTTTTATATTTATTAGTGTTTTTGTCTAATAGTGACTAGATATTCTCATCAAGATCCTATATAAATTATTCCTGAGGTCGAAAGGAAACTACAAAGTTTGCTAAAGGAAAATAGAAAAACTCTAGGAATAAAGCAAGTAATTAATTTGCAGGAAGCTAAGGCTAATCTGAGAACTTTAAGGGAGTTGGCTACCCTAAACTTAACTCAAAAACCTTTATGTATTACTTTCCCAAATTTTGTGAAGCATATTACTTCTAAGCTTAATTCTAGTTTGATACATGATATATGCTTACATTTATTCCATAACACTTAGTGAATAATGTTATAAAATGTTTAAGAGATTCATTTTAGGTATAATTTAGATGCGAAAGGGCTAACGATAGTCAAAAGCACAATATTTGAGTCGTCTATTTGAGATTCACACTCCCTTATCTTCATGGACTAAGAAGGAGAAGGATTACAGTAGGAAGGGACAAGAAAATGCAAAAACATGAAGGATATGTGGTGTATAACAGCTCAAGGCCATGCATGAATTATCATAGCCGTGAGAGACAAATGTGTCATGGACCTGAGACTCATCTCATACCCATGACACTCCTTATCATGCCCATATAAAGGAGACTCATAGCTGTGAAATGATAGTTGTGCATTAGTGGGTGTTTTTCTAAGGATTTGGCATGTTTTTCTTACGTAATAGGTTATTATTTTTGTTTTTTAGGATTTATTTTGTATTTTTTGTTTAGTTTAATCTTCATTGTTGTTCTTTTATGTTTGATGTTAATTTAGGGTAAGAATTGATCATTTTGATGTAGGAATAGAGGGTGGGCACCTTTGTGATTGAGTTAGAGACCAAGAGAGGAGAAGATAAGTGGAGGAATTATAATATAAGAACCCACGATCGTGGGAATCATGCTAATTCCGATGATCATGGGATACCTAGCCTGAAGATACACACAAGGTTCACTTACTTTTTAAGTTTTCATGTCTATATAAGGACATAAACCCCTAGGGCTAAAGGGGTGATCATGGAGACTTGCCTCCTTGAGTAAAAACATAGATTTAGAGTCTTGCGAGAGGTGGAGAATCAAGATTTTTCATTTTAAATTAGGAAAAGAGCACACTAAATTTAGATTTTCTAGATTCAAGCAAAGAAGAGGAGGAGTTTGCTTTATCTAGTCTTATTTCGTTTTTTCTCTTCTAGCATTTGCATTGTAGATTATTTGATTGTTGGGGATGTTGACATCATGAGTGGCTAAGTTATTTGTAAAGATTATTTTTGAACTACTTGTTGAACTTCTATTTTGTTGATTTGAATGAATGAAGCTTTTGATGAATGTCAAATTTATACCTAGCAATATATTGAGAGATTGAGTTGGGTAATTTGCATAAGGTTGTACAATGAGAATTGGCATCCTATAAACCTACAGTCATCAAGATAATTGCTTAGTTGGAAGGGAGATCTTAGCTAATTAATTGATTACCCGTAAGATAACTTCATAACTAGTTGAATTGGTAGATGGATTTTGTAGATTGAGAGATTGCTTAATCATCTCCACTTAATCTAGCCATGGAAAATTAATTACTCCTTGAGAGAGGGTAGTTAATAAATTAGGACATCTTAGGTGAGGAACCATTCAATTAATAAAATAGGAGGGAGATAAGATAAGAAAAAGTGATCTCTAATTGTTAAATTTTGAATTCCATGCTTCTACACGTTTACGTTATCATTTGTTCATTGTTAGCTATTTAACTTAGTTTAATTTTTCAATCTATATTCATTAAAATTGGTTCTTAAATAAAAAGCAACCTAAATTATGTGATGCCTAAGCACAATCCTTGTGGAATCAATATTTAGTTTTTACTACAAGTTGTAAACCTGTATGCTTGCGGTTTTGAGCGTAAAACTAGTAGCATGTTTTTCAATCAACATGAACCTCATCTAGGGAATCATAGCCGTAAGCAACATAATCACACCTATGACTATAACACCTAGCACCCAAACCCTATTTTTTAATATAAATAGACATGTCCACGGTAAAAACTTATGAAAAGTTTGGACAAGGCGTTTTGGAGTTGTGAGGTCTCGATTTTGAAAAAGAGAAAAGACAAAGCTCCATTCCCTTGAAGACCCATAGAGGATAGAGCTTCTTGATGCCAGTTCATAGGTGATATCGACACCGAGAAACTTGGTTAAGCATTCTCTGCATTGTGTCTGTTGTTCTTTCTCTCTTAGAATTGATTATGTTATCTTGTGTTTATTGAATTGGGTATTATGTAAGAATGATTGAATGCTCTATTTAATTATTTTTATGTATGAAACCATTGCTATAATCGAATATAATAAGTAATTTTTGTGTTCATGATTCATTTATGGCAAATGATGGTTTTTAATCATTAGGGATAAGATATCTTCGGTTAAATGACTCGATCTTATGTGGTTGTTACCTTGATTAACCTATTTTCCTAACTTGTAATGCTACTGTCCAATTAAATCTAAAGAGCTTATTCTAGGTTGTTAGATAGCTAGTTTTAATTAATGAGCTCTTCTTAATTAAACACAACCTAAGGGAAAACTAGGGTTAACGGAGCTTATTGTTAACATACAATTGATAGTTGCTAAGAAAGGTATGAGAATAACAACTCAGTGAAGTATGTTTAATTGTTTGTAGGCTGAGATTGAACCGACAACTGAGTGCATCCATCACATTTCATCATTTTTGAATGTTTTCTTTATTTTTTGTTTTTTTTAATTTTCTTATTTAAAAACCAACATACCTCCCATAACCTAAACACAAAATGATTTCATTTTAAAAGCTTCACACACATTCTCTATGGGATTGACCTAGACTTATCACTACTAAAGTTGTAAGTCTAGTTATTTTATGAAGTGTTATGACGTGCTACGTCAATACATCTTTTGCCTAATTTTCATGTTCTTACAGGTGAGCATGCTCATAAGCATCTCAAGGAGCTTGATGTGGTTTCCCTTAGTATGAAACCTTCAAGAGTGATGAAAGAGCAAATCATGTTGAGAGCATTTACATGCTCACTAAAAGATGTGGCATAATATTGGCTTTTTGATTTACCTATAGGGTGTGCTAACACATGGAATAAAGTGAAAAGGTTATTGGAGAATTATTTTCCAGCATCAAAGACATAGAGCATAAGGAAAGATATTTTTGGGATAAAGCACGTTATAAAGAATCATTTTAAGAGTATTAGAAGCACCTCAAAAAGTTATATGACAGCTACTCCTATCACAATATCAAAGAGCAACTCCTTATTCAACATTTCTATGAAGGATTATTATCAATGGATAGGAGTTTAGTAGATGCAACAAGTGGTATAGCATTAGGTGAAAAGACTCTTGAGGTAAAGACCTTAATTAAGTGTATGGTGGCAAGCATTCAACAATTTAGCATCTGTAATGATGTTTATAGGATAAATAAGGTAAACAATTCATCAATCGAACATCGTTTAGATGAATTAACATCTTTTATTATACATAATGTTGTAGGTTATACACAGGTGAAAACTTGGGATGTGTCAATGCGAACCATCCAATGGATGATTGCCCAGCTCTGCAAAAGGGAAACATAGAGTATGTTAGTGCTTTAAGAGGAAACTTTCCCTAAAAGTGCAATCCATATTCCTAAACCTGTAACCTATTTTAGAGAGATTACCTAAATTAGTACAATAACTAATTCCCACATAGTTTGTAGGGTGCACAATAATTTGAACCTAACCTATAAGCCTCCTTCTCTAACTTAGATACATCATTGAAAAATATAGTTAAAGTCTTATGCTACTAACATTTTGAAATTCCACTAGATAGTAAAATAGTTTTAGTAGGAAACAAGATCTCAATTTTAGGAGACAGGGTCAAGCATTTAGAATTTGAAAAACTATGTGTGTCAAATGGTCGTTGCTATCAACTATATAAAAGCTTAAAGTTGAGGAAATTTGCCATCACAAACTGAGATAAACCCAAAGAATGTTAGTGCAATCACCTTGAGGAGTGGTAGGAAGCTTGAGAATACTGAGAGGAACATACAAATGATGGTCAATAAAGACCACATCAAGAGGGAGCAAGAAAAAGAAGGGGATACCTCATCTAGTTCAAAGGTAAATCCTAATGCTCCAAATATAGTTAAGACTAACCCTCCACCTTTCTTTAGTAGGTTAGTAATCCTCTACCTTTCTTCAGTAGGTTAGCTAAGTCAAATAAGAAAAACAAGGATAAGGAGATCTAGGAGACTTTTGGAAGGTTGAAATGAATATACCATTACTGAATGTGATCAAGCAGGTGCCAAAGTATGTAAAATTGCTTTAGGAATTATGTTTTCAATAAATATAAATTGACAAGTAATGAAATGATCAAGATGGATGAAAATGTTTCAATAGTCTTCAAAACAAAAATACCACCTAAGTGTAAGGATTCAGGCATGTTTACCATCCTTGTAAATTTTGTAAAACTATTATTAAATAAGCCATGCTAGAGTTAGGAGCATCAATTAATGTTATATCTCATTCCATTTGTGATTCTTTAAATTTAAGCCCGTTGAAAGAAACTAATGTTCTCATATAGTTAGCTAATCAAACTAATGCTTATTCAAATGGGTGAATGAGGATGTGCTTATACAGGTGAATGAACTATCATACAAGGGATATCAATCCTTAACTTGGTCCAAACTAAGATATAAGTTCACGCGGGTAACCTCACAATGGAATTTTATAAGAAGTGTTTCATTTTATTATTTTTGATGCGATGAAACACCTATAAGATGACCATTCTATATTTATGATTGACATGATTCACCCTTTAGCACAAGAATTTTCTAAGTGGAAGTGTGCAGATAAACCAGAAAATGTTATAATAAAGAAGAAGGCTAAAGTTGCCTATGATAAGATGATTTCAAATAAAAGCTATATTGTTCACCAAAAAATGCTTCTCTATTATTCTAGATTTGAAGTGTTTCTAGGTAAGTTGTGTTATCATTGGATCGATCGTTTTTGGTTTTTAATGTTTCTCCTTGTGGTGCAATAGAGATTTAGAGACTGAAAACAAGAAATATACTTAAAGTAAATGGTAATTTTAAGTGGACAAAGTAGAGGTGCCTACACTTGAAGATCAAAATTTTATCACGTGATAAAGAAAATATGATCAAGCCAACGATAATAAAAAAAGACACTGTTTAGGAGGCAACCCATGGGGAATTTGTTCCTTTTCTTTTACATTTTCTCAATTGTTATTTTTATTGAATGCTCCATCTTTTACATTTAATATTACCTTACAGAAAATACAAATTTTAGGTTTGGGATCTAAACTTATTTATTATGTGTGTTTTTAAATTTGTTTCTTATGTGAGTTTAAGCTTTTTTGCATATTAAAAAAATCTCTCTTTTTTATTGCTTTTATGATTATATAATTATAATTAAAGAGTATAATTAACTGAAAATTTCATGGCAACTTAAGTATGTATTTTTACTCTTGTGGTTGGTTATTCTATGTTTCCTTTTAAGTAGAGACTAGTGGGTAGATACAAGAAAATGAGATTTAAGCCTTTTATACTGACACATCCATATTAGTCTCATTGTCTTCTGCTTATGATTGACCTTCATGACGTGTACATCCTAATTTTGCCTTGATTTTTTATTTGAGACCACATTTTTTGCCACAAGAATTAATATGGAAATGATATAGGCATTCTTTAATTTGTGACCTACAATATCTAAATAACCTACCCAATGACATGATTTATCTTATTGTTAGGCCCCTTAAGCTTTATTTACCTAAAGAAATTTCTTACCTGATCTTTAAAGCTGGTGGATCATTAGTGATTACTAATATTTAGGGAAAGCTTTAAAGTTAGTGGAGCATTTGTGATTGTTGATATTTTTAGATAAACAAGAGAATAAGTGTAGGGGTGTTTATATATGCGAATTGGTTATAATTGACATAATGTGATTATTATTTATTATCAATGAGTTCCATTGTTGATATAGTCTGATGAGTTCTTGATTGATTATATATTTACTTCCTAATAGTTAGTGATTACTGTTATGAAGTGGTTAAGATGCTCATTTTGGTTCATATCTAGTTTAAGGTACAATTTGGAAGCACAAAAGCCAAAATTTTCTAAAACACATCCTTGGAGCCATCCTCTTGATTTTCAACCTTATTTGTCTTTATGGAATAAGAAGGAGATGAATTAGGGTGAAGATGAGACAAGAAAATGAAAGAAAAGAAGTTTCAGCAAACTCCTGTAACTTACATGGTTATGTAAGTACATACACGGTTGTGTAAGTGAGACATATGGTCGTGTATCAGGTCGTGTATCTCACCTGAAATATGTAGAAACACGAATTGGGGAAATTTTGATATACCTGGTTGGATGTATCCAATTGTGTATCTCCCAGAACCCTAATTTTTGCTATAAATAGACATTAAAGTAGCTAAATAAGGTATGAATCATTTTAGAAGCACGAAGTGGGCAAAACTCTTACTTTTTTGAGACCTATGGAGAGTAAAGTTAGGTTGTATTTTCTAGTGTGTTCGACACACATCGTAGTTTCTCTAAATCTTTGTCATTGTTTTTAATCTTTAAAAAAAGAGAAAAGGAATGAAAATGAATATAAAAGAAAATAAGTTATCAAGGAGGAAAATTATTCATTTTGCAAGTAATTCATGTTAATCCTTCCTCGTATGGAATGGATGACTTGATTATGATATCAATAAGGAAGAAGTTGTTATGAAGGATCAATCTGTATGGTCATATTACATCATTCATCATCATCGTTATTATGGATGATTTCTCCTTTTTTATGCCTCGTGTGGTTTTTGGTTTAAAAACTTGAATTTAAGTTGTAGAACAGAGTTTTTGCATTCATCATAGTTGATGGTACTCAAAGTTGATTGGCTTTCAATTTTTTGCACTTGACACTCAATTAAGTGTTTTTCTTGGTTCATCAATTTTGATGCCTTTTCCACAACATGACCTAAATATTTATCACCTTAACCTTTAGCCCTATTACAACCTTAAAAACTACTTTAATTAAAGTTATGCATATGAATCTTTTGTGGAGAGGAACAAAAACGATATGAAAAGTTATGGAATGTCTTGATCTTGAAAAGTGTTTAAGTTACATAGATTGATCTTACTTTTAAGCATAACTTGTCAAAGTCTATCCCTTGATTTCTTATTTTTTGAAGGGAATGGTTATTAATTAATCATGAGTAAAAATATTGAATGTTTAATTTTTTCCATGGTTTTGAAATTTATTTCTTCATTTTTGGGACTATCTATTCTTAGGAAATACGGTTGATAAGTGCTTCATTGACTATAAATTTACTTCTTAATTCTTAGTGATTAATGTTATGTTGTGTTTAAGCGACTTATTTTGGATCATATTTTGTTTTATGTACAATTTGGAGGAACAAGAATCAAAATGCGCTTAAAACATATCCTTGGACTCATTCTATCAATGTTCAATCTTATTTGCCTTCATGTAAGCAAAAAGGAGATGAATTAGGGTGAAGATTGAATAAGGAATGCAAAAGATGAAGTTAATGCAACTTACACAGTCATATATGAGACTGTGTAACTTACTAGAAGCATGTAGGAGAGTAAAGATGTAATTTCAACCACATTCGTAACCTACATAATCGTTTATAGACTTAAACAATCGTGCAAGTAAGCGACATGGCTATGCAGGTGGACATATAGCTCATGGTAGACGCGTGAGTTCACGATTCTTACAGTTTTCACACATACGATCACCTACATTCCAGGGTGCTAACCGTTTATAGTGACAAAACCCTAACGTTTATTATAAAAAGGCATTTAAGAGATCAAATGAGGCATGTAGACTTTAGAGGCTTTAGAGGGGCTCTATTCCTACCCTTTGGAGAGCTAAACTTCGTCTTTACAATTCAAAAAGGATATTAAGGCCGACAAACATGTTTGGGCATTGATTAACCTAGTGATGTTGTTCTTACTATCTTTTGGAATTGATTGTGTTATTCTATGATTAAAGTTTTAGGATTTATGTATGAATGATTTAGGCACTCCAAATAGATTATTCATGTATGAACTCATTGCTAGAATCTAACTTGCAATACCTAATTATTATAATTCTAATTCATCTGTGGTAAACTAATGGTCGCACATCATTAGGTATAACATAATATAGGTTAAATGACCCAAACTTATATGGTTTTTACCTAAATTATCCTATTTTCTTATTCAATAATATAATTTTCATACTAAATTTAGAGAGCTTATTCTAGGTTGTCTGATAGATAGACCTAATCAAAGAGCTTGAATTAATTAGATACAACCTAAGGTAAAACTATGATCAGTAGAAGTTATTGTTAATATATGTTTAATAATTTCAAAGAGAGATGACAACAACATGAAAATTGATTGTGTACTATTTGATTTCATTTAACTTTAATAACTTAGTTTTACTTTGTTTTGTTAATCTAATTCATCAAAATCCTAAACAATGGTTTAATGTTTACAAATGCTAAGTACACACTCTCTGTGGATATGTTCCTTTCTCATCACCATTAAAAATTTAATTATGTAGAGTTGTACTCTATTTTTAGCTGTGTTCAATGCACGTCAAGAATTTTGGCATCATTGCCAGGGAGTGAAGTGAATTATTTTTTATTTTTTATTAAATGGTTTTTTTGTATATATATTTGGTTTTAACAATTGTTTCTTGATCTTTTTATGTTTGTTAATGTTTCTTTATGGTATTGACAAGATATCCTTATTAAGACCCTGTACAATTTGATCTCGAGATGAAAAGGACACCGCAATGGTTGCTTAGGGAAAACAAAACAACTCTAAAAAACAAAAAGGAATTGAATTTAAGGAAACCATAACCAATACGAGAACTCTAAGAGAGTTTATTGCCCCAAACTCTACTTAAAGACACTTATGCACTACTTTTCTAAATTTTTCTAACATATTATTTCTAAGCTTAAGTCTTCTTTTGCCTAACTTTTATGGTCTTCTAAGTAAGGATGATCACAAGCATCTTAAGGAGCTCGGCATTGTCTATCTTAGTATGAAACCTCCAAGGTGATAGAAGAGCAGACTATGTTGAAAGCCTTTCCATTTCACTAAAGGATGTAGCAAAAGATTGGCTCTTTTTCCCTACAACAAATATGAACACTTAGATTGAAATGAAGAGATTGTTTTTAGATAAGTATATTCCAACATCAAAGATAACTAGCATAAGGAAAAAGATTTATGGAATGAAGTAACATTATAAAGAATCCCTTTAAAGGGATTGGGAGCACTTCAAGAAGTTGTGTGCTACCTACCCTAATTACAATTTCATGAAATAACTCTTTATCCAATATTTTTACAAGCGATTATTGGCTACAAATAAGATCTTACTAGATGTAAAAAATGGTAGAGCACTATGTAAAAAGAATCTAGAGGAGGTAAGGAAATTAATCAAGCGTATGGCAGTAAACATTCAACAATATGACATTCCTAACAATGTTCGTAGAATAAATGAGGTAAGCAATTCATCCATAGAACATCATTTAGATGAACTAACATCCTTTATTAGAAAAATTTCTATATGGCAAGCACAGGAGAAAGCTTACGATATATATCCAAATTTAAACCATCCAACAAATGGGTGTTTAACTCTGCCAGATGAAAACATAGAGTATTTCAATACTATAGGAGAAAATTTTGCCCAACAATGTTTCCCATATTCCCAAACTTATAATCTAGGTTAGAGAGATCACCCAAACCTAAGTTATGGAGAGAATAGGCAATAAAACTACTTTTTAACTAGGTCACAAGGTGTTCAACAATTTTCATCTAAACCACTGGCCTCTTCCTTTACCTTAGGTATGTCATTGGAAGATATAGTTAAGTCTCTTGCAACTAAGACTTTGCAAACCTAATAGGATGTGCAGCATTTTCAATAAGAGAATAAACCAAAATTTCAGAAGATGAAGTCTAGCATTCAAAATATCAAAAACTAGAAAAAAATCAAATGAGAGTTGCTATCAGCCATTTAGAAGCCCAAAAAGTAGGAAAATTGTAATCACGGCATGAGATAAATATGAAGTTGTAAAAAGTTAGCTTTATTTTTTGGTATGCTTGCCTAGCATCAATAGTTAAAGAGGAGGATTTTTAATTTTGATTTTGATCTTTATTTTTCTCAAGAGTGGCAAAAAGCTAAGTGCAAAGGAACCTAATAAGTTGTTGATTGATTATATATTTATTTTTTTAATTTTTATTGATTAATGTTATATTGAACATAAGATACTTATTTTTGTCCATATTTTGGTTTAGGTACAATTTTAAGGAACAAGAACCAAAATGAGGTAAAGTCACATCTTTGATGTTGTTATATTGATGTTTGAACTTATTTGCCTTTGTAAAGTAGAAAGGAGATGAGTTAGGGCAAACATGGGATAAAGAATGGAATGATTTGAGTCATTGTGACTTACACAGTCATGTATGGGAACATGTAACTCACTAGAAATGTCTACAAACTTAAAGATGTTGTTTCAACTACCTTTGTGACCTATATAAAATAGGATAAAGAATGGAATAATTTAAGTCATGTATGGAAACGTGTAACTCACTAGAAATGTGTAAAAACTCAAAGATATTGTTTCAACCACCTTTATAACCTATATAAGACGTGATAAAGAATGGAATAATTTAAGTCATTGTGACTTACACGGTTATGTATGGGAATGTGTAACTCACTAAGAATGTGTACAAACACAAAGACGTTGTTTCAACCACCTTTATGACCTACAAGCTCACATAAAGACTTACACAACCATTTAGGTGACTTATATGCTTATGTATCTTAGCTGTGTATCACACTAAAACATGTTACTATATAATTTTCTACCAAATTAACATATATGATCACTTACACACTCATGTAATTGATCATGTATAACCACGCATCCCTAATTTTACACTATAAAAGGGCAATTAAGAGGTCAAAAAAGGTATGTATAGATTAGAGATGTAAAAGTAGGCTTCCCTTTTGAGAGATATGAGCATCTAATCTTCTTTTTTCCAGTTTAAAGGGGATATTGAGGTTGATGAACATGTATAGGCATTGATCAATCTTATCGATTTTCTTTTTGACTCTGTTTTGGAATTAACTATGTTATTCTATGTATAAAGTTTAGGATTTATATATGAATGATCTAGCTATGCCTATTAGATTATTCATGTTTGGATTCAATGTCAAAATCTAGATTGCAATCCATAATTGTTGTAAATATGATTCACATGTTGTAAACTAATGGTCATGCATCATTAATGATAACATAATATAGGTTAAATGACCTGAGCTTATGTAGTTTTTGTTTAAATTAACCTGTTTTTCTATTATGTAATGTAGCTACCACACTAAATTTGGATAACTTATTTTAGGATGCCTAAAAGTTAAACCAAATTAAAGAGCTTATTTTGATCAGATATAGCTTGAAGGAAAAACGGGATTAATAGAGCTTGCTCACTACTACAAATTTAATTGTGTGGAGTTAGATTTTGTTTTCTAATGTGTTCAATGCACATCATAAGTTAAAGAGGAAGTGTGATTTTGATTTTAACCTTTAGTTTTTCTCGAGAATAACCAAAAGTTAAGTGTAAGGGAACTTGATAAGTTATTGATTGATTATATATTTATTTTCTAATTCTTATTGATTAATATTATGTTACATATAAGATACTTATTTTGTTCCATATTTTAGTTTAGGTACAAATTTGAGCAATAAGAACCAAAATGAGCTAAATTCACATTTTTTTTCATTGTTTTATTGATGTTCAATCTTATTTTCCTTCGTAAAGCAAAAAGCAGATGAGTTAGGGTAAAGATGGGACAAATAATGGAAGAATTTGATTCATTGTGACTTATACAGCATGTATGGGAACATGTAACTCGCTAGAAATGTGTACAAACTCGAAGACATTGTTTCAACCATCTTTGTGACCTAAATGCTCATGTAGAGATTTATAGGACTGTTTAGGTTACTTACATGCTCATGTTTCTTGGTCTTGTAGCTCACTGAGAACATATAACTCTGTGATTTCTGCCAAATTGATATATATGGTCAATTAAACACATATATAGCTAATCATGTACAACCACGCATCCTTAATGTTACACTATAAACGAGCAATTAAGAGGCCAAAAAATGTAGGTACAGAACATATATGGGAATTGATCAATCTTAGTGACTTTGTTCTTAGAATTAAGTATGTTATTCTTTGTATAGAGTTTAGGATTTATGTATGAATGATTTAGATAAGCCTGCTAGATTATTCATTTATAGATTCATTTTCAAAATCTAGATTGCAATCTATAATTTTTGTAAACATGATTCACATGTGGTAAACAAGTGTTCGTGCATCATTAGGGATAATATAGAATACGTTAAATAATCCAAGCTTATGTGGTTTTTGTTTAGCTTAACTTGTCTTCTTATTTTGTAATGCATTTATCACACTAAATCTAGACAACTTATTTTAGGTTATCTAATTGCTAAGCCTAATTAAAAATTATTTTAATTAGAAATAACCTAAGGGAAAACTAATATTAATAGAACTTATTTTTAACCTACAGTTAACAGTTTCAAGGTGAGGTATAAGAATAATATGACGATTGATTATACATGTTCATGTGAAGGTAGACATTTAACCATAAACTAGATTCAAAACCTATTTGTTGTTTTATATTGTCTGATTTAATTTGTCTTTCATAGTTTAGTTTTATTTTATTGAATCAATTGAATTCAATAAAAACCCCCCTAATCCTATACACTGATTCATTCATTATAAAAAGTTAATCACACCCTCTCTACGAGTACAATCCGTTCTCACCATAATTATAAATTTAGTTGAATAGAGTTAGGTATTATTTTCTAGCGCATTTGACATATAACCACTCCATCCTTACAAACTATTGAGAGTAAAGCATTGAAGAACTTTTTCCTAGGCTGTGGCTTATAACTATGTACTAATGAAACAAAGATTAAAAGAAACATTTTCTCAAATAAGGTGATAGAAAATCCTCCTTTCTAAGCATGACAACATTATAATTTTATCCATTTCTAACTCTATCAAAAATCTTACTTCTAAAATCCAAATTCTTAATAAAGATGCAAATTACTTATCTAGCTATTTTAGTTTTTTTTACTACTGTTAGATCCTCTCCCAGGCTGATTGGAAAGATTGTTCAGTGTCAAATATCTTCTACAAATTTTGAAATGCTTTCCAAACCATTGTTCATATAAGAAGTGCTCAATGCATTAAACTCTATGCATTCTTTTAAGGATCTAAGGCTTGATGTTCTTATTGTAAACTTTTTCCTTAGCACTTGGCCCCTTACCAATCACTTTCTTGTGGAAGTAGCCTTGGAATTCTTCAACAAAATAAAACTTCTAAAAGAAATTAATTTCACATTTGTATGTCTTGTTCTCAACAATAAAGTATATTAGCTTACAACAGTTTGGTACAAGGATTATAACCCTAAAGTTGCTCATACTCTCTGGCTTGATGCTCACAATAAGCTTCCTACCTTAAATAAATTGCTAACCTCATTTTCACCCCTAACTAGTGTATTCTCTATAAATCTACTTTGTAAAGCCATAATCATTTGTTCTTTCAATGTTACTATGATAGATGCATATTTGACCATATTTATACATCCATATTTAATATATTTTCATGATATTTTATATTTTTATTGTATATTTGGTATTTAATTTGCTCCAAGTGTATTTACAGGTTATAATTGCAACGTAAAATAAAGTTTTGAAGCAATTAAGGATATAATGTCATATTTATGGCCTTGTAAGTCTCTCACCTTATGTAGAATCACAAATTTTGAAGATTTTAAGATATATATGGTCTAGTACAGGATCATGTATCAGACCGTGTATCTCTTAGAAATTACTATAGAAAGGCGTGATTGAAAGCAAAATAGAGGAGCATACTTATAGAGCTAATTCAAGACGTAGAGATCATTTAGAATAAGTGATATTGATTTAGAGAAGGGGAAAAGATGAAGAAATCATCAAAAGATCCAATAGAATACATTATCAAACCTCTACATTACAAGAGTATTCGATAAAAGAGAAAAGAAGATTTAGAATTATAAACTTTTTGTTTTCTGCTTGTTTTCATTCTTGATTATGTTTGATTTCATTTTCTATCATATGTAACAAAAGATCTTTAGTGTTTGGGAATGATGAACCCTAGTTTGTGCTATAATATGTTCTAACTTTTTTATTTAATGCCATTGTTTTGGATTGGACTATTGTAATTCAATTATGTGTTTAATACATGCTCTAATAGATCTGAAATATTAGTACATAATCTGATTTCATAACGTAAAGATTGAAAAATCCTGTGTATGAAAAGATCTACCATAATTGAAAGGAGTTGACCGCAAACCAAGAGATATGTCAACATAAATCCTCTAGATTAGGGTCAAACATAATAGTGGAATTCACAAATTGGTAAAAAAATCTTAAAACGTTAACCTGAGTAATTTAGTTTATACCCCTAAGATTAGTTGTTTATAGTCTCAAATGAATTATTAGCATATGATAGGAATTTCCACAGCCCAATAATCAATAAAACAATTGCATAATTAAAGGTTAATTGTCTAATGGTTTTAGGGGGATTCATCACCTAGGCACTAATTTTTTATAATGATTATTTCTAAAAAGATTTCTTTGTTCTCTGCTCATTATTGTTTCCTATTTATTTTAATTGTTTAAGTTTTATTTTCTTTATTCAAACCAACACTCAATTTGTAGGCTAGATATGAGGATAATGGTAATTATTAGTATTCATTGTCTTTTTGGGATTTAATTCGTACTTGCCTGTGCTAGCTACAACTGTGTCTTGCTCTTGCGGTAAAATTAATATTGATATAGAAATTAACTAATCATAATACTCAAATAGAGTTTAAACTAGAATTCTAGAAAAGTCCAATCTTGTTGACCCTACTACATGATGGAATGATATCCTGACATGTCTTTCTAGTATTTAGTTCATACCTAAAAGAGATAGATGGATATTCAATATCTCTTTGTCTTGCCTTGTTTTCATTATATGGAATGAAAGAAATGCAAGGATATTCATTAACATCCGCTTATATGAAGGGTAGTTTTAGTGTGTCAACTAGATTGTCCTTTGAGACTGTGTAACCTTGCTTCCTTTTATGGAATATTATGCTTCTCATTTTTCAAAAACTACAATATGAATTCAAGTTTGATTGTAAGAAGTTTTAAATGGATTTAGTTTGTTCTTTTTCTTATAGAACAATTTTAACCTTTTAAAGATTTTTTTTGAAAAGTTAAAAGGAATTGTATTAACATGGCACACAAAATTCTTACACCAATAACCAAAAACTAGGTTAGTAGCTTAGAAAAAAATAAAAACTAACATATAGAGACCGATCATAATAAAGTGGAAATGAGATATAAGGTCAAAACAATAAAATAAGGCTTAACATATAGAGCTAATAAGACTGGAACCTTTAGTAATACCCTAAGTAGGATCAGTTGAAAAGGTAGAGCCTTTTAAGCTAAGAGTCTCATCAACCTAAAGTTAAAACATTTTATCTCAATACCAAATTAAAAAACATTCTAAGTTGATATTGTGAGCAAAATCAACTATAATATTCATTGAATTGTAGCTAAAGTGAATTATTAAAAAGGTTGAAATTCATTTCTAAAGGCCCTTTATTCCTCTTCCTCTAAATTGCATAAGCTTCATATTTGATAACTAGTTTAAACATAATCAATTCATTATGATATGTGAATATGAAATTCTCTGACCAAATAATAAACATTGTACAATTATTTTCAAATCATTGGATTATGAAGATATTAAGAATATAGCTCCAAAAGGATTTTGAGTAAGAGCAAGAGAATAGTAGATAATCTAAAGTTTCAAGCTCTAGGCGATATAGTTTTCATGAGATATTAGTGTCAAAGATGCCTTTCAACCTATCTAGAGTGTTAGGTCTCTATTTGATGGCAAATCATAGGATAAATGATGCTTTAGGGGAGTTATCCTTAAATAAGATGAGCACCAAATATTTATGCTACTATAGTAAGTGAATACATGATTTGTTAATGAAGATGTTAGAGTTATGGCAATTCTAAGTTATTTTATCCTTATGCTCTAATATTAGTTTGTAGTTTGGTACATTATTCATAATTGCACATTGTATCCCTTGAATATGCAGTTCTTAGCTCCATTCTTAATGATCATATTTACTCTGGCATGTAAGGAAATTAGGAGTTTGAGGTTTTCCATTCCTTTTAGTTAGTGGAGGGAACTAAGGTCATTCTAATTATCATACCAAATCAAGTGTTGTTACCATTCCTAATCATTACTTTTATCTCTTAGTTCGTCAAGCTTTTGAGTTTCAACATTTGATTTGCAAAGTAGGAATTTCTTTATTGAGGCTTAACTATTTAGAATTTGTGGCCCTCTATGATATAACAGTGCATCCATTTCACCTAAGTTGATTTAGAATAAGTGAAGAGCTTCCTACTTCACTTTTTAACCGCATCTTGTTAAAAATTCTAATGAGTTTATTCCCAAGCCCCTGCTTTTTCTTTAGAAAGCAAACCTTAAACCATTTCAATTTAACATTCAACGTAGGTTTTTATTTTCCATTCCAGAGAAAGTTCTTTATCATCTTTTCGATATCTTTAATGAGGTTTTGAGGAAGGTATGAGTGATAACACTGCTACATGTTAAGGTTATTAACTATTAAAGTGATTAATTATAGTCTTCTAGCAGAATATTGGAGTTAATTGTTCCAATTATTAATCCTCTTGTGAATTATGTTAAATATAGCTTGACAATCTCTATAATTGATCATTTTATCTAAAATCTTTTAGAGAGAGTTCATCATCTCTTGAGCATCAAATATGATATATAAGCCATTATTTTTTTTGTTTATAGCTAGGCTTGATATGATGCTAAAGGAATTCAAGACTTTCCTAAAATTTTTCATAGAATCTGAATTAGATCCAAATAAAAAATGAGATCATCCAAAAATTAAAGAATGATCAACCGTGACAATGGGAAGAAATGTCATGAGGGTGAGAGTTTATACACGGGCGTGAGATTAAAATAAAAGAGTCACGGGGGTGATGGTTTATGCATGGGTGTGAGAGAAGAACAATGAAGTCATAATTGTGAGTGAACCATACACGGCCGTGAGGGAGAAGAAAATGAAGAAGAGAGTCGCGACCTTCCAGTCGCTCTCCCTCCCTTCAAACCATTAGAACTTTCTACCCAGAAATCCAAAAATTACAAACTTTATATCGCTAGAAAGCTAAGAAAAGGATCTACAATTTAAAGGCACTTTTGTTTAATTTTGCCTAGATTAGTACAGTTTATGTCTTGAAGTTTCGGACTACATTTTAATCCTTATTCTCTATTTTCATTCATCTGCTATCAACATCTATATATATATGTAAAACCAATAACTACAACCACATGACCCGAATCCAACTTTCAATTTCATATACACAACTTCCAATCTAAACAATTTTACTTAAAGAAAATTCATCCCAAAAGCCATCATACAATAAAAATCTCATTTCTAGCCACATTAACATTTGACAGAACATAACATTTTACACATACATATGAGAATCTCTGCAACTTTTTTTGTCAACTTTCAATAAATAGAGTTCTTGCACAACTCCATATTACACATCCCAAAAACCACATCAGTAGCAAAATGCAAAACACTTTCATGGATGCTCATGTTTGAAATGATTATAAGTGCCAAAAGTTTCTGAACTACCTAGTTAAGTTACAAATGATAAAAATCCTTGGAGTCTGCCAAATTTTGCAAGTTAATGTTGTTCTGCTTTTTCTTTGCCTGAAGAGTGGAAAAATAGTGGGATGAGCTAAGAAGCTCAGTGGCTAATACGTTTATAGCCAGCGATAACAAACCACACACAGTTAAGTATATATGTATATATATATATATATCACATATTTATAAACCACATACTAAACTTAGCATATCACATTAAAAATTTAAGACTTTCTCATATATCTGAACACATTATCACACAATTCAGCTCATATTTTTCATTCAATCATCATAAAATATCATTCAAATATGCTCCATATTCAACAATTCAGGATGTAATGCTAAAACAAAATGGCTCGAGAGAATCCCATAGAATGAAATGGAAACTGAAGTTTACAACATAAACGAAATGAGTCCATTTTTTTGGAACTTATATGCCACAAGCGGGCAGCCGAAAGAAGGCTTTAAGTCGATGTGCACGTGACGAACAAAATAGTATCTCTCTTACCCACATAACAGATTTCAAATGCATAAATATCATAATCATATTTTTCATGCTTTTTAAGTTTCTGTTTTTCCTTAGCATAAAGCAACACAATTCTTACAAACAATCATGATATAAATTCAGAGAATATTTTTCCCACGTTCACAATGAATAAAGACAACATTTATAGCATTCATACACACGAATATTTTTGGTCATCATCCCAAAACTATAAACATATTACCCACCTATTTACTTGATACTTCCAAGATCAAACTTGCTCTTGACTTCGACTAGCTTGATTCCGTTCAAACACATATATTTTCATTTAATCAACACATACGAATGAAGCTTTCCTTAAACCTAAATATCCATGGATGAGATTAAGCTTGATCTATTCTTGATTTATCTAACTAGAAGAACTAAGATCTACTTAAGTTCATAAAAGAAATCTAAGAACACAGTTCTCTTATTCCTCTTCTTTCTCTCTCTTCATTTTCATCACATAAAACCTATTTTCTCTACTTCCTTCATCTATCAAA
>JANZXP010000007.1:9532631-9543504 GCA_027576715.1 Erythroxylum flavicans | reverse complement strand
AACTCTCATCTTTACAATCCAACTATCTCCAAATCTTCATTTGATTTCTTCTTTTCTTTTTCCTATTTTCCATAATACTCTATAAATTCCAAAATAAATCCAAAATTCACCAAAATTCATAATTATAATAATTCCACTAGTCAATAAAATTTTTAAAATAAATAAATTCCAAATTCACAATTTTCTCAAAAATCACAACTCAATCCAAATATACTTGGAAGTATTCATGAATGCATGTACAATTATTTTCATGTGCAAAACCTTCTCTATTCACGTGTATTTGTATGCAATATTATGCATGAGCATGAAAAATGCATTTCTAAGCTCTCATTAATCACTTATATTTACTATTCTAACCTCCCAAAGATAACAAGATGTTACAGTATTTATATTATTGATATTAATACTATTTTTGATAACAACATATAGGTATTAGATATCAATTGTGGCTCACATATTTGTACTTAAAGGTATAAACTTGATTGCAAAATGGTAGTATACAAGATATAATGATTGAATGGTCTTAGGGTGTATGATCACAAACTAAATAGTCGAAGTCTATACATAAGAATAGATACCCAGAATGTTAATTAAGCATGCATTGAAACTTGACACATGTACATCTGCATGATTGTACAGTCATATGATCAAACAAATTAGTGATTTATGAACTATGTGTGTATGTATTATATGACAATAGGCGCACAAAGTGATCGCCAACATCTAGAGATTGCCAGAAAATTGAGGCAATAGCTTTTTAGAGCGTACTTTGAGTCAACTTAGATGTACAAACTTATTTATATATGCTTTTGTATGAATTGTATGTTTCATTTCGAAAGTGTGTACAACTAATTCATAATTTCTAGACTTAGTTTTGAGGAGTTTGATATATGTGGCATGCGTACACAGAAATGAAAGGAAATGGAAACATAGCATATGAAATGATGCATCTCATCATATTAAAATGCATGATTAGATAAAGGAGTTATGACTAAAGTGACCGATGTGCAAAAAAGAGCTTTGAGCTTAGGATTATAAAAAAGAGCCTCAGGCTCAGATAACATGGACTTAGTATCCATAATGGATATAGGCCACAAATGATCTCGGTATCCACAATGGATATGGGACAGTAAAATTGGGATGATAGGCACTTGGTCACAATAAAATAAAATGAGAATGGAAACATATGTGCATTTGCATATATGTCCTTGCATGTATCAAATGATTGAATTGAATTATTGAATGATTTTAAAATAGTAAATTACAGTTGAAGTTAATGGAGGATATGTTGTGATATGTAATGCTAAGTTACATGATATGCTTGTAGAAGTATGATAAGCTTTGATATACTTGTTTTTTTGTGATCTGACCTAAGTGAATACATCGATGATGGTTCACTCATTGAGTTCGCAAACTCATTAAAATTGTAACATTGTTTTTTTCAAGTTAAATGGAGTTTTAGTTACTAAGGTGATATAGTAGAAGTCTAGTACTTATATTTTGAGGACAAGAATGGCTCAAAGGTCTGATTAGCTGAATCTAAAGAGTCTAGTTAGATTTTTGTGTATTAGCATCCCATTTCATATTATATATTTGGTATTGAGATTGAATTCAAAGCAATGTTGTGTAATGTATATGTGGATTTTGAGTTTAATGACACGGGACTTTTATGTTGTTGAATGAAATTGGAAGAAATGAACATTTAGAATGTGTATAATATATTTGATGTGCATGATATGCTTGATTCATTTAATGAGTTAGTTTAATTATCCTAATGTACCATTGTCATAGAGTATGTTCTCAAATATCCTCTGGTATGTTCAGGCTTATGCTCTATAGGAGTGGTATGTTATAGTTTTGGTATTAGAGCATGGTTTTGGCATCCTTAGGGGCATATATGAGCATTTCAACATGGCATATAGAAAGAGATCCATAAACTGATCATCATTATTATTTATTATAGGTCATCAACTATAGGAGACTGTGTCACAGAATCAGCTGATCTTGAGTTAATAGGAGCCAATAGGGAATCCCGTAGAACAAATGCCTCAGAGAGTTCCTAAGAGGAGTCAAAGGAGGTATGATAAACTTAGGAAGTAAGGGTTGTAGACTTCTATGGAAGTCCATAGCCTGTTGAGGTTGAGGGTTGGCTAGAGAGAACATAAAGAGCATTTAATCAAATGGCCTGTGGGTTTCACGAGAGGTTCGACTATGCAGTCTTTTTACTTCAAGGTCCAACCTATCAGTGGTGGAAGATAGTTCTTGGTAGTTCTGCCTAACCTTGCAGACTAACATAGGGGGGCTTCTTGTAGGTCTTTAGGATAATTAGATGCCAAAGATCTATTTGGACAGGAAGATAAGGGAATTCCTCTATCTAAAATAGGGAAATCTCACGATAGCTGAGTATGAGGCACGATTCAATGAACTATTGGGGTATACTACTGCTCTAATCTCGACTGAGGAAGATAAATGTAGGCAATGTGAGGATGGATTTAATATGGAGATCAAGAAAAGGTTGTCTATTACAAATTTGAATAGGTTTACTGAGCTGCGAGCAGCAAGGAATCGGATTGATTAGTTACTAAAGGATGAATAGGGAGAGTATAGACAAGAGTTTAGGATTAAAAGGCATGGTGAGTTTCAAGCCGACTCTGGCAGGAAATTTTGTAAATACCATAATAGATCATTGTGATCACAGTCAAGATTGAGCCAATCAGGGTTTAGACCAAGAGGTGGTTCTATTCATTGTAGTAGTGGTAGAGTCAGGCATCTGGAGGAAAGACTTATAGTGGATAAACACAACAGATTCCTAGTTGTGAATACTGTGAAAAAAAGACATGGTGGAGTATATTGGAAGGTATGAGGAGCTTGTTTACAATGTGGCTCCTTAGAGCATCATATTAGAGACTGTCCAATAACTTTAGGATCACAGTCTAGAGTGAGAGAAGGATTAGTGATGGAGATGACTGTCTAATAGAACAGAGCCAGTGGAACCAGACAAATAGGCAGAGGTAAAGGTAAAGTTAATTCAACAGGTCCTAGTGTTAGGACTGAGGTATGGAGTAACCAACCACAATCTCATGCTAGGATCTTTGCTATTACGAGATAGGAGGCACAAAATTTCCCAAATGTTATTACAGGTATGTTACATGTCATTAATTTTGAGGCATTTGCATTATTAGAACCCAGATCTACAAATTCATTTAATAACCCACATCTGGCATCTAAATTGCATTATAAGAGAGAGAAGTTGAAATTTGGCTTAAAGGTGAGAACTCTAATAGGTAGTACTGCAATGATTGGAGAAGTATATAGAAGGTGTATTATTCAGGTTAACTAAGCTGAGTTAGCAGACATTATAGGATATTCCTGTTGTTAGGGATTTTCTTGATTTTTTCCCACTGAATTACTGGGATTACCACAAGATAGGGAAACAAACTTCACCATTATACTTGTCCCAAGTACTGCAGCTATATCTATTACTCCTTATAGGATGGCACCTGTGGAACTTAAAGAACATAAAACTCACTTGTTGGAGTTGTTAAATAAAGGTTTTATCAGACCCAATGTGTCACCCTGGGGAGCTCCAGTTTTTTGTGAAGAAGAAGGACGGGACATTAAAATTATGCATTGATTATAGGTAATTAAATTAGTTGATAGTGAAAAACAAGTATCCTCTACTAAGAATAGATGTTTTACTTGATCAATTACAGGAAGCTCAAGTGTTTACTAAACTAGATTTGAGATCAGGATATTATTAATTGAAAATAGCAAAAGTCGATGTACCAAAGAGTGCATTCAGAACCACATATCGACACTTTGAATTTTTGGTGACGCATTTTGGATTGACGAATGCTCCAGTGGCCTTTATGAACTTGATGAATAATGTATTACAATGTTAGATCACTTTGTTATTGTATTCATAGATGAAATCTTGATGTACTCGAGGAGTAGAAAGGAAAGTTGTGAACGTTTGAGGTTAATTTTACAGATGATGAGAGAGAAGCAATTGTACTGCAAGTTTAGTATGTATGAATTCTAGCTTGATCAGATGGTGTTCTAGGGTCATATAGTATCTAGACAGGGATTACAGGTAGACCCAAAGAAATTTGAGGTCGTAATGAAATGGGAAGCACCTAAAAATGTATTAGAGATTCAGAGTTTTCTTGGGCTAACAGGGTATTACAAGAGGTTTGCTGAAGGGAACTTATTGATCTTAGCCCCTTTGCCAAAGCTTCTAAGGAATAACATACCTTTTTGATAGACTGATGAATGTCAAAGGAGCTTTGAAGAGTTAAAACATCGATTAACTATGGCACTGTTGTTAACTATTCCATCTAAATCTAGAGGATATGTTATATACATTGATGCTTCACACCAAGGGTGTTTTGATGCAATATGGTAGACTGATTGCTTATTCTTTGAGATAGTTAAGGCCTCATCAGTTCAATTATCTAGTTCATGATTTAGAGCTTACTGGAGTAGTGTTTGCTTTGAAATTTAGAGACATTATTTATATGGCAAAACGTTTCAGATTTTTACAAGTTGTCAAAGTTTGAGATACTTGTTGTATTCAATATAAGAAAAAGGAGGTGAATTAAGTTGCTTAAGGATTATGATTGCACGTTAGAATATCATCCAGGTAAGGCTAATGTTGTAGCTGATGCATTAAGCATGAAATCTAGTAGCAGCGTAGCACAAATTCAAGCATTGAGGTTACCAAATCTAGTTCAACTGTGAGCATTGAATGTTGAGCTAAGTTTGGGACATAATGAAGCATTATTATCTATGTTCAAGCTTAAACCGATATTACATAAAAGGATTAGAATAACTCAAATTAAAGACCTTAAAGTAGTGAAGATTATAGAGAAGTTATCTGAGTTATGAGTTTGAATTGATAAATAATACATTATGGTTCAATCAGAGATTATATGTACCAGATGTTAATGCTTCGAGAAAGGAAAATTTAAAGGAAGCGCATGTAGCAGCTTATGCTATTCATCCTGGTACTACCAGGATGTAAAATACTCTGAAACTACATTTTTGGTGGGTAAGGATGAAGAAGCAAGTGGCTGAGTATGTTGCCAGGTGTTTGACATGCCAACAAGTTAATGCAGAGCATCAAGCACCAGTTAGGAAATTGTAGTCATTACCTATTCCAGAATGGAAATGGGAGAGGATTACAATTGTTATAGGTTTGCTGAGAACTCCGAGGTAGCATAATGCCATATGGTTCATTGTTGATAGATTAACAAAGTCAGCTCGTTTCTTACCTATTAGAAAGAATAACACACTAAACCAATTAGTTCGAAGATATGTAAATGAGATAGTGACGTTACATGGGGTCCTATTGTCTCTTGTATCAGATTGAGATCCCATATTTACTTTTCAATTTTAGGGCAACCTCTAGACATCATTTAGTACAAAGTTAAATTTTAGTACAACGTTTCATCCTAAGATAGACAGACAGAGTGAGAGGACTATTCAGACTATTGAGGATATGCTTAGGTCTTGTGCTTTGGAGTTTCAAAAAGCATGTGATGAGTATGTAGCTCTCATTGAATTTGCATGCAATAATCAATATCATAGTAGTATTAATATGGCTTCATCTAAGGAGTTATATGACAAAAGGTTTCAAGCACCTTTGTATTAGGATGAAGAAGGCCTAAGGATTATTGAAAGCCCATAGTTGATTCATGATACCATTAATAAGGTAAAATTGATCTGCAATAGGATTAAGATAGCTCAAGATAAGCAAAAGAGTTATACAGATCTACATAGGAGAGATATAGGGCACCAAGTAGGAGATAAGGTATTTTTAAGAGGGTCACCCTGGTAAGGAGTGCTAAGACTTGGTAAAAAGGGAAAGTTAAGCCCTAGATATATCAGTCCTTATGAGATTACTGAGAGAGTTAGACCATTGGCTTACAAATTAGCATTACCTCCAAAAATATCTTAGGTTCACAATTTATTTCATATTAGTATGCTCAGGAGATATCAATCAGATCCAGCTCATAGATTACTAGCACAGGAGGTTGAGATTGTAAACAATTTGAGTTATGTAGAGGAACTAGTTAAAATAGTTAGATATTAGACTAAATAATTAAGAAACCGTGTAATTTTGTTGGTTAAAGTCCTTTGGAGGATTCATTCAAGAGAGAAAGCTATGTGGGAGACTGAAGAGAACATAAGGAAACAGTACCCCTTTCTATTAGATCAATCAGGAAAGAATTTCGAGGACAAAATTTTTTACAGAGAGGAGAATTGTAATAGTCAGTTTGGTAAGGGTAAGAGTGTTAGAATACTAAGTCACTTGAGTTACATCATTATAGAATTGATTTGGTGCATTTAGGTGATAATTTTATGAATTCCTTAACATGCATGATATTAGTATACACATATGAATTATGTTTTTAAAAAATGTAATGATTTTATATGCACTCAATTAACATGTTTTGGGGTATGAAAGTTTCAAAATAACTATGACATGATTGTGCATTTCTAATGTCTTATATTTTGATTTACAAATAAAAGGAATTGATGTATTACAATTAGGAATTTGGAGTTTATTTGTCACAATTGGAAGATTGATGGATTAAAATTTACATTTTGACTAGGAAAATTTTCAAATAGTAAGACAATTTGGCACGTAGAAATTTAGGATGACTAAGCCTATAAAATAAGTGGCACGTAGAAATTTAGGACATGTATCTTGCTTAAATACATGACAAGTGTCTTTAGAGAAAAAACACTCATTTTACACCTTATGACTTAAAACAGTACAGGGTCATCTTCTTTGCTATTTATGTTGTATACTCTCTTCTTTTCCTCCCTCTCATTGCCAAAACCCACCCACAACCCACATCTTTGAGTTTTTGCCCTAGTTTTGTAAAACACCACCCAAAGCCCATGCAAAATCCTTCATAAAGATGGCTATAGAGGCAGAACATTGTGACATATACTACTTTTTTTTCTGGTCATGGTTGAACCATCATACTCCCTCAAATGTTCTTGCATGTGAGGCTAAGCAAGATTGTCATTTGAAGTGGAATTCAAGCTAATCAATTAAGTGAAATACTGGCCTATTATGGTTTATCTTAGAAGAATTTTTATTTGGATAATTGGGGATGGATTGAATGTGGTGTTGGTGTTGAAGATGTACTGGAAAATGAAAAATAAATGGGTATTTTTTGGTTATGTTTTTGCATGTACGAAAATAGTAGTTTGTGGGATTTTTTATGGATGATTTAATTTAGGATTTGAATTATAATTTATGAGGAATTCATGCTAAAGATAGGTGTTATTAAGGTGTTTTCAAATCTGGAAAATTAAAGCTATAGGTGTTTTTGTAAAAAGGTGATTGTTAATGACATAAGTGAGCAAAATTTTGTAAGCCTTAGTGTAACCAATATGGAAGTTAAATTAACATGAAATGAAGTAAGCTTAAAGAACATGAAATCTAGAAAATTTCAGGTGTTAGTGATGTCTCTAAACCTGCAAAATTCGTGAAGTATAAAAGGTAGTAAAGTTATATACATTAGTGATGTTGATGACAAATTCTAGAATTTTAATTTCAGCCTTATGTTTATGTCAAACCAGCTAAGAAAAATCACTCTAAATTGGTATATTTGGAGTTATTATGGCTAGGAATGAGCATAGATTTTTTCTTTATTAATTGGGTACGAGCTTGATAAGTTTATGTAGTTAATAGATGTCATAACCTAAAGAATGGATTGTTTCAATGTGGTTATGTGCAAATCTGAAAATTATGATTTGTTAAAGGAATAACTGAGTTTTTTCAATGCAAACATGATCTTAAGGACATGAGTAATGTGTATAAGGTATGAATGAATGAGCATTGAAGAACATGGGGAAATTATGAATGAGAATTAAGTAAATGTATAAATATATATTGCTGGAAAAAGTTTAGTGAATGTATAGATCTCACTTGCAGATTTGAACTAACAATTGCATGTGTGTTATGAGAGGCTTTTTAATCATGAAGACGTTCAAGATATGATTAATGTATGGTTAATGAATTTTGAGTAAATCAAGCCTACTTAAAGGTACAAACCTAAACGTAAAATGGTAGTATACAAGATATAATGTTTGAATGGTCTTAATGCGATAAGCAGAAACTGAATAGTCAAGATCTATGTATAAGAATACATACTTGGAAAGTTAATTGAGAATGCATTGAAACATGACACATATACATATGCATAATTGTATATTCATATGATTAAACAAATTAGTGATTTGTTAACTATGTGTGTATGTATTGCATGATGATAGCCGCACAAGGTGATCATCAACATCTAGACATTACCAGAACATTGAGTCAATAGCTTTTTTAGAGCATACTGTGAGTTAACTTAGATATGTAAACTAATTTATATATACTTTTATGTGAATTATATGTTTCATTTAGAATGTGTGTACAACTGATTGATAATTTCTAGTCTTAGATTCAAGGATTAATGTGTGTACACTAGAGTGATTAATGTGTAGAAAAGAGCTTTGAGCTTAGGATTATGAAAAAGAGCCTCAGGCTTAGATCATATGGACTTAATATCCACAATAGATACGAGACAGTAAAATTGGGTTGATAGGCACTTAGTCACAACAACAAAAGAAGAGAATGGAAACACATATGTATTTACGTATATATCCCTACATATATCAAATGATTGAATTGAAATGAATTATTGAATTGTTTTGAAATGGTGAATTATAGTTGAAGTTAATGGAGGATGTGTTATGATATGCAATGCTAGCTTACATGATATGCTTGTGGAAGTATAATAAACTTTGATATACTTGTTTTTGTGATCTGACCTGAATAAATACATCGATGATGTTTCACTCACTGAGTTCGCAAATTCATCAAAATTCTAACATTGTTTTTTTCAAGTTCAAGGGAGTTCTAGCTACTAAGGTGATATGGTAGAAGTCTAGTACTTGTATGCTATGGACAAAAATGGCTCAAAGGTCTGATTAGCTAAATATGAGGAGTCTAATTGGAGTCTTGTCTATTAGCATCCCATTTCATATTTTATATTTAGTACTGAGATTGAAATCAAAATAATGTTGTGTAATGTATATGTAGATTCTAAATTGTAATGGCACATGTGATATGTTGGTGAATGAAATAGGAAGAAATGAACACTTAGAAGGCTTATGATATGTTTGATGTACATGATATGTTTGATGCCTTTAATGAGTTAGTTTGATTGTCCTAATGTACCATTTTCATAGAGTATGTTCTCGAATATCCTCTAGTATGTTTAGGCTTATGCTCTATGTTCACCTGAGGTTACACTAGTTAAGTTTTACTATTTGTAACCTTGGTAAACTTCCCAAATGCATAGGTCGTTCGCATAGTACCTAAGGTGTTGACCCCTACGAGGAAGCAAACTAGTCCTAAAATCTAATGACAACTAAGTTCACAATTCCTAAATTAACAACTATTGTAGAAATTAAAATCAATCAAGAATCAATTATAAGAAATTAAAGCACCAACAGAATGAACAAAAGCTAACTCACATCAATAATCTGAATTTCAACCTAGAAGTGACCAATTGAGAGAAAGGGGGAATTTATTCAAAAGTAAAGAATCTCAATTATGAAATTTCCGATTTAACAGGCCTAGACGATCCTAGGGTGAACTACTCTCTCTCGAGTTATAATTCTTAGCCTTAATTAATAATCCCTAATTCAAATTGTAGAGGATGTGATCTCTCGATCCGCAATTGATCCAATACCTAAATTAGTTCTAAGATTGTCTATTAACCTATTGGGAATCTATGCTCGATCTCCCATTACACGACGTTATCGGTTTGATTCAATTCTTTACCTATCGATTTACCTAACTCTTATTAACCTAAAATAAATGGCTCACCCTCTCAGTTTTGTTGCCAAGTTATAAAGAATCTAATTGAATCATAATTAAATCGAATAAAACACAATCAAATAAAATTTTATTAATCTCAAGAACAAAACTCGAAGGTAAGTTTAGACAGAAAAATCAACATTCAACAATAATAATTCTAATCAATCTCTAAATTTCATACATCAATGAAATCAAAATAAAAACTAGGAATTACTATCGAAATGGATCTCAGAGGTCGCAACTGTGGGAAACCACCTGTTCTGGGATGTACGTTGCGTCAAACGTGTCTCCATGCCTCTCTTCCTTCATCTCGTTCCTCAATCACCTGATCTCTATCTAGGTCTCTCTTGAATTTTTGACAAAATCTCTTTTTTACACAACTCTCTCTCTAATGTCTACTGGTGGTTGTCACATCATGTTCTATATATTTTGTGGAGTCCCTAGGTCAAACTTAGGATCGAAATGGTCTAAAAAATCATCAAATTTTATCGTGGCCTTGTCTACCATGATCGTGGCTAGAATTTTTTCCTTTCTGTCACAATCGTGGCCTGAATTGACGCTTTCTGTCACAATCGTGGCTCCTAGTGCACGATTATGGCTTGGTTGCCTCTGACTCTTCCTCTTTTGTCACGATCGTGGCCATTGTGCATGATCGTGGCCTGTACCTTTTAGCTCGAAACTATTTATATCTTTATCGTTCTTCCCTATTTACCCTGCAACACTAGCACACACATCAAGGCACCTTAAAAATATACAATTGTTAGTACTGTGCCCTAGGGAAGTGGTCATATGTGACTTTTGTACTGACATTCTAACCTATTAATAATATATTATGAGATATTCTTTTATATATGCATGTATATTGTTTATGTAATGTGATTTACATTCCATGAATAGTATTAGACTTATGTCATCAAGTATGTGACTTGATAGTAAAACCATAAGCATTATAATACTATTCTAAACTGTCCCTGGTCGATC
>JANZXP010000007.1:9518033-9532531 GCA_027576715.1 Erythroxylum flavicans | reverse complement strand
TTTAGGAATAATACATAAGTGTAAATTGAATCTCATAATTATGATCTCATCATAATTTCAATTACATAGTAATTATTCCAAGGATTTTATCTTTAGTATTAAAACATAAAATATTAATTCATAAAGATAAAGAATGCCTTTATTAATAATTGTCACTAAACTATAACCAAAACGATTGGCTGTAGGGCATAAACCAACACCTTGGCCATTATAAATGCTATTTCAACATATTGTACATCTTAGAAGTACCAGGAAGCATAGCACAGGTTGCTATATATGCTTCCTCCCAAATCTCTTTTCACAAATCATCCACATCAAGTACATATAGCATTTGCTTCAATCGTAATGTATCATTTCTCAATTCAAACTTAGAATTCAGGTTCAATTCCAACTTCTCAATAAGCTTCACTAATTCTTGATCCTTGTTTTGAGCTTTTCTAATTCTTTCCTATAACATTGGTATAAGCTTCAATATAGCTAGCAATACTTCATTCTACCCCAAATTCAGCTCAACATTCAATCTTCTCAATCACACTTGGTTTGTTAACCTCGATAATTGTAGCTGAGCCACACTACTATTAGATTTCCTCCTTAATGCATCATCTACAATATTAGCTTTACCAGGGTGGTACTTTATTGTGCAATCATCGTCTTTTAGCAACTCAATCCACCTCCTTTATCTCATATTCAGTTCCTACTAACTTAACAAATATCTCAAACTTCTATAAGCTATGAATATCTGAAATGTCTCGCCATATAAATGATGTCTCCAAATTTTCAAAGCAAATACCACCGCAGCAAGTTCTAAATCATGTACCAGATATGGAGCTCATAAGACCTTAATTGTCTCGATGCATATGCAATCACTCTGCCATACTACATCAATACACATCCTAATCCCTGGTATGAAGCATCACTATACATGACATAACCTCTAGATCCAGATGGAATGGCTAGCATCGATACTGTAGTTGATCAATTTTTCAGTTCCTCAAAACTCCTTTGGCATTCATCAATCCATCTAAATGGTACATTCTTCCTCAGAAGCATTGTCAAAGGGGTTGAGATTAATGAAAACCCCTCGACAAATCTCCTGTAATGTCCTTCTAGTCCAAGAAAACTCTGAATCTAAGAAACATTTCTCGAAGCTTCCATATTTATCACTGCTTCAACTTTTTTAGGTCCACCTATCCTAGTTCAGACATTATATGACCCAAGAATACTACTTGATTAAGCCAAAATTCACACTTACTAAACTTGACATACAATTGCTTCTCTCTTATTATCTGTAGGACTAACCTCTGATAAGTGTGAAATGTATCGTATTTTAGGACATAGTTTGAAATGTGTTTAGCTGATTATTTGATTTTCTAGTATGTGTTTAGGGTAGAATTGTGTTAGTTTGTGAATTAATTGTGTTTTAAGTGTTTTATGGGTTAGAACAATTCTTTAAGTATAAATATGATGTTTTCGACGTACTTTGGTGTGTTTATTAGTGTTTTAGGACTAACAATAAAACACGAAGGAGTTTCGGAGACTTTCAAGCTGAAACCACAACTCGTCATAGTGGCACAGTAGGTCACGATCGTGACAGAGGCATGTGAGCCATTATGCCCTAAGCCATGATCATGGCACTTTGGTCACAATCGTAACAGAGAGGTCTAATCCTAGCCATAATCATAGCACTTAGGCCACGCTCGTGATAGAATATGGTAGACATTGGCCATAATCATAGCAAGGCCAGGCCACAATCATGTCCTACATCGGACAGACGCGAAAATAGGTGAAAACATTAAGTTTTGAGGAACTTTTCATACCATTTTGACCCCAGACAAACCCTAGGGTTGCTAAGGTATTTAAAGAACATGATGAATACAGAAAAGGAGCTTTTACATCCACAAAATGTCGAAAACCATAGAGAGATTTATTGAGAGATTGAGGAAGGAATCGAAGAAAGAGAGACACGGAGAAGAAGCCTACACAAAGTACTTCCAATAAGAGGAGGTTTCCTACTGTTGCTACATCCATCAATCCATTCCACTCGTATTTATTTCAATTTTATTGATGTATAGAATTGGGATAGTCGTTGAGAATAGATTTTGTTGAATGTTGATATTTGTCTAAACTCACCTTTGAGATTTTGCCCTCGATATTAATGAAAGTTGATCAATTGCATTTTTATTGAGTTATTTGTGATTCAATTTCTATTTTTAGTAATTCAGTAACAAACTGAGAGGGACTGAGTGAATATCATTAGATTGTGCTAATGAGAGTTAGGTAGTTTAATAGATTGGGAATTGAATCAAAGCAGAAAAATATGTAACAAGAGATTGTGCATATACTTTCGATAGGTTATTGGACAATTTCAAATCTAATTTAGGTTTTGGGTAAATTATGAATCGAGAGGTTGCAAATTCCATAATCTAAATTATGGCTTGTAAATTAGGGTTAAAGATTATAACTTAAGAGAGAGTAATATACCCTAGGACCATCTAGACCCGGTAATTCCATAGTTTCATAATCAATTAGGTTTTCGTTGAGGTCGGATTAAAACTCCCTTTCTGTTAATTGGTAGTTCCTAGGTTGATTTTTGAGTTGGTAATGCAACTACTATCTTGTTTATACTTCTGAATTTAATTCTTGAGATTGATTGCCTAATTGAACAATTTTCTGCCTTAGTTTGTTATTTTGAATTATTGTGAATTTGAGTTGAGCCTTAGATTTTAGGATTGAATTACTCCTCGTGGGATCGAAACCTTAGGTATTACATAAATGATTTGTACGCTTGTGGGATTACCGAGGTTAAAAATATTAAAACTTTATCATATAGAAACCTGCGAGCATGTTTTTAGCGCTGTTGTCGGGGAGGCAATTGGTTTAGTTCTCTAGTCTAAGGTTTTTCACTATGCTTTGTTCCTTTTTTAAAAAAAACTTGGGCGTAAGGTAGAGACACATCAAGACTTCTTAGAGTGAGAATGAGACATCTTAAGAGTTGAATGCTAAGAAGAGATCAAAAGAATGCTTATGGAGGATGTATATTATAGGGAGCAAGGGACGTCAATGAGCCCCATTTTGGTTAGGGGAATCATCATCCTTATATGAACCCGTATAGTTTAGGGGCATAACCACCCAGATTTCTACTGGTCCAACGATGCAAGTATTCACATAAGACATCAAGAACTATTTGAATTTCAACATGATGAATCCAATTCATGGGATTCCAAGCTAGACAAAATTATAGATAAGCTCACGGATATGGAAGAGAACCAAAAGAGATTAGAAGAGAAATTTAAGTAGTAGAAGCTCATGCTTTTTTTATTCACAATCTAGAAGTTTAAATAGGCCAACTTTCTAGGGAATTCTGTAAGCAAAGTCTAGAGACTACTTGCACAACCTAAAAATAAATTCAATAGAGCCGTGTCAGCTTATCACACTTAGGAATGGGGTAGAGCTAGAAGAACTAGTGAGAAATCAAGCTAAACCCAACCTTAGAAAAGACCAAGAAATTAAAGAAGAGGATGAAGAAAAGATTGCCAACCTTCCTTTTATTCACTAGTTCTTGATAGACCATATGTGAACATCGAAAAATCTTGGGGAGATGTTTAGGAAAAGAACTTTATCTTTTAGATTGATGATGATCAAAGGACATTCAACATGAATGATGTAAATAAGAATCCGAAAGTTAGTAGCTCATTCAGGATAATTGATGGGTTCAAATCTTATAAAGAACAAGAGGATGAAGAATAGATGACAACAGACATCGAGTTTTGTTACGGTCTAAACAAAGTAATATAAATTAAATTTTATCTAGACCAATTAGAGGCAAGCGCACCCTGTCGATAAGTAATATAAATCGGTAAGAGCTGGATATCGTACCCAAGGGAAAATCTAACATATAAGACAATTAAATTAAACGATGAAAAATTACGCAAATGATTAAGAATTAATTGATTTAAAAATAAATAAATTAAAGTAAGCAAATCAAGGAAATATGAAAAAATGCAAGGTATGAATTAAAATGACTAGATTTAATCGAATGATAAAAATCGGTTAAGGTATTAGATTTTAATTGGATTGGACACTAAAAATAAAATTGTAACGGTGGATTGATTTAGGAAATACTTCACTTAAGCTAGTCGAACCCAATGTTCATGAGTGTTCCCTTCTCTTCTAAATCCGAGTTACCTACTTGGTTCATAGATAATTCGAAATAAAAGGCGTTAAATACAAGAAGCCTAAAATTAAGTTCGTTAATTCTAGGTATCCTCACACAAGATTCTAAGGTTGGTCTACACTTTAGTCTCAAGTATGTCGCTCGATTAATTTTCCGACAAATTAAATCCCATTGGTTGTGGCATTTAATCATCTAAAGTCTTAATCTAGGTGATCAAGCTAAATTAGGACTAAATATGCATTCAATCAAGCAAAAATTAATACCACAAAAATTGTCCTAATCCAATATCAATCTTAACCTTAATCGAAAAGAAAAACTTACTCACACATATTCATCAATGTAACATAAATCATGGTCCTAAAATATGTTTGCATTGATTAAATCACACAATAAATACGGAATTAAAAATAAATTAAGAAAACAAATTTAAAACATCCCTTTTTCCACAACTGCAACGTGTTCCTCTCTCCCTATCTGCAACGTCTTAGCTTCAGCCTTTTCTTTCTCCACCAGCTAACATGTTTTTCTTTTCTTTTTTTAGCTCACATGTGTGTCCTCAACTAACGTTTTTTTATCTCCTCAGTCCATGGAGTGTATCCAGCTATTGAGTGAATCAGCTAGTGGAGAGTTTATGTTTTAAGTGGGACTGCGTTCCTCTTCTTTTTCCAGCCACCACGCTCTCTCCACCAGCTGTCTTCTCCTTCAATGTGGTTGCTTCAAGGATGTTATGCCGCTAGTCTCTTCAACATGCTATTGCCACCAACTGCTTCATGTGTGAGTGAAGAGTATAGGTTTAAGTGTAATGTGAGTGTTGGAATCTCCACTAGCTACTTGGATATGGATGCTTCAACGTGATTTATTTTTTTTCTTAGCCACTAGCTGCTTAGATCTTTCTCTCCTTCAACGTGGCTGCTCCACCTCCTGCTCTCTCTTTCATTTGATTACTTGCCACCAGCTTCTTGCATGTATATTCTCCACCAGCAGCTCACGTCATCTCCTCTCCACCAGCAGCTCACGTCATCTGCAACGAGCTGCTTCAATTGTTTATCTCCACTAGCTACTTGCGTCAACCTATTCACGTTGTTTTCATTTCAAAGCGACCATGTTGTTTCGTCCACCAGCTGCAACGTGTGAGTCGTTGTCGTGAGTGAATGTGTTTTTCTTTTTGTGGTGTAACATGTGAGTGATGTTGTTGTATGTTCAGTGAGTGATTCTTGTTACTCCTCCTAGCTGTCAATATTGCTTCAGCATTTTTTTCTTTTGCTTCACCAACTAACATTTTATGTCTCCTCCAACTTTTTTTTTTCACACCACCAGCAGCTACGTTATATGAGGAGGGCGTTTTTTTCCTTCAACATCCCTTACTGCAGCTCTCATTCACGCCCACAGATATCTTCCCTTTTTCATGCCACTTGCTGCTCCCATATTAACGCCACCAGCTGCTCTTATATTCTCGTAAATAGCTGCTTGATTTTTTCTATCTACTGCCGCATATTCCTTTCTCTTTTTGTCTCATCATTTTGAATAAATTCCAGCCCTCTTTCACGCCTAACCCTCCTATGTTTAAACTCTACTGCTACAACCATCTTCTTTTGTCTTTTATATATTAAAAGTCCATCATCTCATACTCTCTTTTATCTACCACCAACTGCTGCATTCTTTATGATTTTAGGAGAGTTTTTGTCACCTTTCAAGCACAGCTCTTTCAATTTTTTTTTACTTCTGCGCAAATGCTTTCTTTTCTTACTTTAGGATTTTAAATGTCCCAAATTTAATATGTGCCTAGAATTAAAATAAATAACTCTTAATTAGTGCAATTGAAACATAAATGGACAAGAATTTAATAAATTATGTATCTAAAATTAATATAAAAATGTCCATTAACATTACATTTTGTTGTTTTCTTCTTATCGTTATCGAAAACATCATACTCCCTCACTGTTCTTAAAATGTTCTTACATGCATATGAGGCAAAGAAGGCTTGATACATTGAGGTGGCATTTGAGCTAAACAAGTAAGTGAAGTAATGATCTATTGTGGCATGTATTAGTAAAAATTATGATGACTGATTAGGAATTATGCTGGAAAATGATGAATGAAAGGGTATTTTTCTGTTCTGTTTTTAGATTGATGACAACAGTAGCTTATGGTCTATTATATGGATGATTTAATTTGGGATTTGAAAAATAATTGATGATGAATTCATGCCAAAGATAGGTGTTATTGAAGTGTTTTCAAATCTGGAAAAGTTAAGACTACAAGTATGATGGTATAAAGTGAACAGTAATGAAACAAATAAGCAGATTTTTGTGAGATTTAATGTAACCAATATGGAAGTTAAATTAACATGAAATCTGGAAAATTTCAGGTGTTAGTGATGTCTCTAAGCTTGTAAAATTCGTGAAGTATTGAATTTAGTAAAGTTACACACAATAGTGATTTTGATGACAAATTCTAAAATTTTAATTTCAGCCTTGTGTACATGTCAAACCAGCTGAGAAAAATCACTCTAAATTGGTATTTTTGGGCTTGATTAAGGCTAGGAATGAGCTTAAATTGTTGCTTGATTAATTATTTAAGAGCTTGATATGTTTATGTAGTTAATTGATGTCATAACCTAAAGAATGGACTGTTTTGATGTGGCTGTGTTCAAAGTTGGAAATAATGATTTGTTAAAGGAATAAATGAGTTCTTTTAATGAAAACATGATCTTAAAGACATGAGTAATTTGTATAAGGTGTAGATGAATGAGCATTGAAGAACATGGGGTAATTATGAATGAGAATTGGGGTAATTATGAATGAGAATTAGGTAAATGTATTAATATATATTACTTGAAAAAATTTGGTGAATGTATAGATCTAGCTTGCTAAAATTCTAGAATTAAAGTAATAACTGTGTATGTGTTATAAGAGGCTTTTTGATCATGAAAATGTACAAGGATAAGTGTAATGTATGGTTGATGAATTTGGAGTAAATATAAGATAACTTAAAGGTATAAACCTAATTGCAAAATGATAGTATACAAGTTATAATGTTTGAATGGTCATCTTAGGGTGTATAAGCACAAATTGAATAGTCAAGATCTATGTATAAGAATACATACCCGAAAAGTCAATTGAGCATGCATTGAAACATGAAACATATATATGTGCATGATTGTATATTCATATGATTAAACAAATTAGTTATTTGTGAACTATATGTGTATTGCGTGATGATAGATGCACAAGGTAATCGTCAGTATCCAGATATTGCCAGAACATCAAGGCAATAACTTTTCTGGATCATACTATAAGTTAACTTAGATGTGTAAACTTATTTATAAGTGCTTCTGTATGAATTGTATGTTTAATATGGAACATGTGTACAACTAATTGATAAATGCCAAACTTAGATCCTAGGAGTTTGATATATGTGGCATGAGTACACAGAGATAAAAGGAAATCAAAACATAGCATATGAAATGATGCATCTCATCATATTGAAATGCATGGTTAGATAAAGGAGTTTTGACCAGAGTGGTTGATATATGGAAAAGAGCTTTGAGATCAAGATTATGAAAAGGAGCCTCAGGCTCAGATAACATGGACATAGTTTCCACAATGGATACAAGCCAGAAATGATCTCGGTATCCCTAACGGATACAGGACAGTAAATTAACAAACTGAGAATGGAAACACATATGCATTTGCATATACATCTCTATATGTATCAAATGATTGAATTTAAATGAATTATTGAATTGTGTTTGAAATGGTGAATTACAGTTGAAGTTAATAAAGGAAGTGTTGTGATATGCAATGTTAGCTTACATGATATGCTTGTAGAAGTATGATAAACTTTTATATACTTGTTTTTGTAATCTGACTTGAGTGAATACATTAATGATGGTTCACTCACTGATTTCGCAAACTCATCAAAATTGCAACATTATTTTTCAAGTTCAAGGGAGTTCTAGCTACTGAGGTGATATAGTATAAGTCTAGTACTTACATTTTGGGGGCGAGAATGGCTCAAAAGCCTGATTAGCTGAATCTGAGGAGTCTAGTTAGAATCTTATGTATTAGTATCCCATTTCAAGTTATATATTTGGTATTGAGATTGAACTTAAAAAAATGTTGTGTAATGTATATGTGGGTTCTGAATTGTAATGACACAAGTGACTTTTATGTTGGTGATTAAAATAGGAAGAAATGAACATTTAGAATGCTTATGATATGTTTGATGTATATGACATGTTTGATTCCTTTAATGAGTTATTTTGATTGTCCTAAATGTACCATATTCATTGAGTATGTTCTTGAATATCCTCTAGTATGTTCGGGCTTATACTCTATAGGAGTGGTATGTTACATAGAATTTCATGGAGACACATTCATCACAAAGATTCAAATGTAAAGGAAATGACACACCTAATACTAAAAATCTAATATACATCCTAAATGACATGCAAAAATGCAAACATAAATGCAAAGACCACCTCCCCATATTTAAATAACACATTGTCCTCAATGTGAAAAGGAGAACACCTAAAACCAACAAACAACACAATGAAAAAAAAATACAAAATACAAGAAGAATAATAAAAGAGATTACAGGCAAGATGGGCTAATGGTGGTGGGGACAATGGAGATGGTGCGCTTTTCCTTTCATCTTTTGGTCCTCCAACAAGCTATGATGCACAAGAAACCTTCAAGTAACCTTAAAACACATTATTGAGCACCTAAACAATAAGAGATCGAAGAGTAAAACAAGTTAAAACCCAATCAAATCCAAACTAAACACTATCAAATTAAAGAAAAACCATACTAACATAAAGACAAGCAAATGAAAGACAAACATGCTAAGTTAAGGTCATTAGCTTGACCATTCCATAAGCAATCATGAAAGAGTGAGTGAAAGGAAAGAAAGTACTTCCCTTTCTTATGAGATTGTCCATCCAAAGTATAGCTTGCACCAATGCCTATTAACCTTAAAAGTTTGACCTTTATCATTTTCCAACTCCAAAGCTCTATGGGGGGAAACACTTGAATAACCTTGAAGGGATCATTCCATCTTGACTTTAGCTTTCCAGGAAATAAATAAAGTCATGAATTGAACAAAAGCACTAAGTCCCACTCTTGAATTCCTTCTTCTTGATATAGGCATCATGCCACTTCTTAGCCCTTTCCTTATACAACTTGACATTTTCATATGCATCATACCTTAACTCCTCCAATTCTTTAAGTTGTAACAATCTATTCTCGCCTGCTAACTTCCAATCCATGTTCAATTTTCTAATTGCCCAACAGGCTTTATATTCCAACTCCAATAGTAAATCGCAAGCCTTTCCATACACAAGTCGATATGGTGTTGTACTTATGGGAGTTTTGAAAGCCATCCTGTAAGCCTATAATGTATCATCCAACTTCAAAGCCCAATCTTTTCTTGAAGTGTTCACTGCCTTCGCCAAAATCTCCTTCAACTCTATATTCACCACCTCCACTTAGCCACTCGTTGGTAGGTGGTAAGGGGTTGCCACTCTATGATGAATATTATATCTCCTCAGAAGAGCCTCGAAGGGTTTATTGCAAAAGTGACTCCCTCCATCACTTACGATAGCTCTAGGCGCCCCAAATCTAGTAAAGAACTTCTTAATGATCCATTGCACCACCTTGCCATCATTTGTTGGGGTAGCTATTGCTTCGACCCACCCAAACATATAATTAACTCCAACAAATATATAAGAGTTACCTAGGGAAAATGGGAATGGTCCCATGAAATCCAAGCCCCACACATCAAATATCTCCACCTCTATGATGTTTGAAAGTGGCATCTCATCTCTCTTCAAAATATTGCCCACTATTTGGCACCTATCACAATGCAATACAAAATCTCGGACATCCTTAAACAAGGTTGGCCATTAAAATCCACACTCTAAAATGTGAGCAATAGTTTTGTTCGCTCCATAATCTCCTACATAAACTGAACTATAACACTGAGTCAAAACTTAAGGCATTTCATCTTTAAGGACACATCTATGAATCAAACTATCAGCATATGTTTTATATAACACAAGTTCATCCCAAATATAGTGAGAACACTGAAATAAGAAACACTTCTTTTATTGATGCGATAGATTAGGGGGAAGAGTACCACCTGAGAGATAATTAGCAATATCTACAAACTAAGGAAGAAAAGGATTTTCTACTATCATTAAAGGCTCGTTAGGAAAATGCTCTTCATTTTATACCCCTTTAAGTCTCGATAAGTGTTTCGCTACAACATTTTTACTCCTTTCTTATCCTTAATCTCAATGTTGAATTCTTGGAGCAGAAGCACCCATCAGATGAGCCTAGCCTTGTCATCCTTATTTACAAAGAGATAACACAATGCTGCATAATCTATAAACGTCACATCATCTGTAAAAATAATAACTTGTGAGCCTAAAAGATATGAACAAAATTTTTCACATGTAAATACCACTGCAAGTAGCTCCCTCTCAGTGGTGGTGTAGTTCAATTATGCTCTTGTCAAGGTCTTGCTAACATAGTAAATTGCATATATCCTCTTCTCCTTCTACTGTCCGATTACATAATCAACAAAATGGTTGCTTTTGTCACATATGATCTCGAAAGGAACTGACAAATCTAGTGATGTCAAAATAAGTATTGTTGTAAATGCATTCTATAACCTATTAAAAGAATCTAAACAATCATCATCAAACACAAAAGACACATCTTTAACTAACAAGTGAGAAAAGGGTCTAGCAATAAGGAAAAGTCTTTGATAAACCATCTATAGAACCCTGTATGACCAAGGAATGCTTGGTTGCCCTTGATATTGGTAGGAGGTGGGAGCTTTTCAATCACTTCAGTCTTAGCTTGATCTGCCTCAATTCACTTGCATGTGATCTTATGACCTAAAACAATTCCCTTTTGGTCAATGAATGACATTTCTCCTAATTCAAGACTAAATGAGATTCATCACATCTTGGCAACAATCTATCCAAATTAAACAAGCAATGATCAAAATAGTCTCCAAAAATATAGAAGTCATCCATAAATACCTCCATGAAGCCTTCATTCATATCCACAAGGATGGTCATCATGCACCTTTGAAACGTGGCTAGTGCATTGCGTAGACCAAAAGGCATCCTCCTTTAAGTAAAAGTCCTATAAGGATAAGTGAAAGTAGTCTTCTCTTGGTCCTGTGGGTATATAAACACTTGATTGTATCCTGAATATCCATAAAGAAAACAATAAAAGCATAGCTGGCCACCCTCTCAATAATTTTGGTCCACAAAAGGTAATAGGAAATGGTCTTTCTTGGTGGCCAAATTGAGCTTCCTATAGTCAATGCACAATCTCCAACCTGTGATGGTCCTAAATCTTTTCACCTTTTTCATTCTCAATCACTATCATACCTCCCTTCTTAGGCACAAAATGCACCAGACTCACCCATTCTCTATATAAAATTGGGTATATAATACCCGCATCTAAAAGCTTCACCACTTCCTTCTTCACAACCTCTTGCATGTTTAGATTTAACCTTCTTTGCCTCTCTCTCACTGTCTTGCATCATTCTTCAAGGTTAATCCTATACATCACTACATTGGGGCTAATCCCCCTAATATCATAAATTTTCAACCCCATGGCTCTTATCCTCTTCTTAATGGTTTCTACCACTTTCTTTTCTTACTCAAAATCTAACTGGTTGGAAATGATGATGGGTAAGGTAAGTACCTTACCTAAAAAATGTGTATCTTATGTAGGAAGGTAAGGTTTTAGTTCCATAATGGGTGGCTTTCCAATGGAGGGTGGTGTAGGTGCATCCATTCTCTCTAACTTCTTATACTCACCATCCTCACATAATTCCTCTTTGCTCACACTCTCATCCCTTTGCACTTCAATAACTTCCTCTTCAACTTCCTTCGCACAATCATCCACAACATCAATCTTTATACATGCACTTCCATCCACCGACTTCTTCAAAGATCTAGTCATATTAAATTCAACTTGCTCATCACCATTTCTCAAAACTAGTTTTCCTTCATGCACGTAAACTAATGCCTTACCAATATTCATAAAGGGCTTACCCTAAATAAATGGGAAATTCCTATCTTCTTTAAAATCCAACACAACAAAATCAACGGGAATTATAAATTTATCCACTTTTACTATAACATCTTCTACTACCCTAAATGGCCTCTTGATGGATTGATCCATAAGTTGGATAAGCATGGATGTTGGCTTGACATCTCCTAGCCCTAATTTCCTAAAAATAGACAAAGGCATTAAGTTAATAATTACGCCTAAAACATATATGCATTTAAAAAATTCAAAATCACCAACAACACATGGAATAGTAAAACTCCCTAGATTTTATAGTTTTGAAGGCATTGTGCTTGTGATGATCAAATTGCAATTCTCTGGTAAGGTTACTGTCTGATTATCCTCCTAAATGTGTTTGTGCAGCAATATTTCCTTAAGAAACTTCACATACTTAGGCATACATTTCGATGCCTCCACCAAAGTGTTAGAGTATGGATTGTTACCTTTTTACAGCTGACCCAAGTAATTTACTTATTCTATACTATTGGCTCATAGCAAGAAGCATTCAATTGTGCCATGGTTGTCCTGCCCACATAACTCACGTTGTAATTGCATGATCTTAACTGTGGACGAAGAAGCTCCTTGTATATTGCTCAACTGCTTAGGTGGTAATTTTTGCTTGCAAAGCTATCATCGAGTTAAGCGGAATCATTCCATTTTGCTCCTTGTACCCTTGTCTACTCCTTTTATTTGACCACATACAGTTGTTGCTCGCCAACTCTTCTGAAAGGTCAAGAACTGCATCAATAGTTTTCCTCTTCAAAGACCCTCCTGTAGCTGCATCTATAGTTTCCCTTTTGCTCTAATTCACACCATTGTGAAATGTTTGCAAAAGAAACTCCCTCGAAAGGTTGTGGTGGGGGCAGTTCCTTGTACTTCCTTAAATCTCTCCCAGGTTGCAGAAAGTTTATGATCTCCTTGATGATTCTTATTTTCTTGGTCAAGAGGAAGTACTTATCTAGGAAAACTTGGGCTAACCGCTCCCAAGTAGTGATTTGCCCTGCACTGAGTGAGTTATACCTTGCCTTTGCTCAATCCCTCAAGGTAAAAGAAAACAATCTTAACCTTACAGTATCATCAGACATCCCATTAACCTTGAAGGTGTCACAGATCTCTAAGAAATTTGCAAAAAGGGTGTTGGGAGCTTCGTTGGACAACACATAAAACTACACACTGCTCTGAAGTATGTTGAGGAGTGCCAGCTTGATCTTGAAATTATTGGCTTGAACCATAGGCCTTATAACTCTTTGAGGACTAAAACCTAACCTCATAAAGTCTATCAATGTCCTCTCAGCTCCTCCTTGCTCCCCTTCTTTTTCCATATTCCTTTATATTTTATCCTTATGTTTAGCTCTCCTTAGCTCTCTTTCGTGCCTTGTAATGTTTGAAAGCTCCTCTTCACTAAGCTTATTATACCTTCTCATGCTCCTTATGTTTATACACCTATAAAAACACAAGAAAAAGTATCAAACACTCTTAAATCAAAGTCACCTAAACTAAACAAAATGCTAAACAAAATAATGCTTGGTAATGGCACCAAAAACTTGTTCAGTGCAAAAATAAACTACTTGTTTTATACGAAAAACTCCAAGTATACGGGTCGTTAATTGTATTAAAAAGTGGATATCGTCCCACAGAGATTGTGTTTACGCACCACTTAATTTAGGCTGTGCTTTGTTTAAAACTCAAATTCAAATAATAAACTAAAGATTTGTAAAGAAAAATTTTCAATAATATAGAACTAAACTAAGCAGTCACACATGTCACAATGGAAATCCATCAAGAGAGTCAATCAAGTTATGAAAGAGGAGATTTTACCTATCATTAATGCTAATATAGCCATTTGTGTGTTTATGAGGTGTTGGCTTTAGACGGTAGTTAGGTTGATTACTTTCTCTCGAGTTATAACCCTTAAACCCTAAGTTGTAAACCATAATGAAATTATAGAACTTGCAATCTCGTAATTCATAAATTACCTAAAATTTTATTTAATACTAAAGCTCTTTAATAAATAATTGCGTCTCACATGGGATCTCTCTCTATGAAATTACCGACTAGATTGATTAGGTGGTCAATTAGATCGCCTAACTCTCATAAATTTGATCTAATCATTTTTATTTGGCTCACCCTCTTAATTTGTTACTGAAACATGCAAATACATTAATCAATCACAACACCCAAACCAATAAAAACAAAATAACTAAATCAACATTAACTCAAAGTAAAAA
>JANZXP010000007.1:9492999-9517933 GCA_027576715.1 Erythroxylum flavicans | reverse complement strand
GTGAGTCTTATTTTCCTGTTGTGTGTTTTACTTTCAGTTTAAATGAACAAATTGTTTTAAAAAGAAAAAGTGATCACGTATAAGTGAAGTGTAAAGAGTTTAAAAAAAAAAATACCGAGTTTTAAATTGTTAAGTGATGTGACACGCCACCCTCGCGGGGCCCTGATTCGGGTATCACGATCGATATCGGGTTCGGGTTCGGCGGGAGTGGGGTGTTACACTGACTATATGGGAACAAGTGGCAGAGAAGTTCTTATTGACGTATTCTTACCAGCAAAGACTATGAAACTGAGGAATAACATCTCCTTATACTCCCAAGTTAAAGCAGAATCTTTATATGATACATGTTGAGATGATGCCCACACCATAGTCTACCGCATTGGATGCAAATCCAAGCATTTTACAATAGGCTGAATGAAAGCACTGGGTAGTCTATAGATGTAGCAGTTAGGGGAATGTTGAGCAATAAGACACCAGAGGTGTAGCACCCCACTTCCATCTGACACGCACATGACAAACGTGAACATACCCGACCGAAATGGCGTGTTAACTTTATCACTTCCACATATCTCATGGTATTATAAATTAAAACATAAATATCACAATTTCTAAAACCCAAAAATTCCTTATTTCAATTCTCAAACAATATATACATTTTAGCTTTACATTAATATCCATATGTGTACGTCCTCAAAACTAATCAGAGTTCATATCTCTGTACACAGAATATGCTACACACATGAGGAAATATATGAAAATTTATCTAAAACCTTAAGTCCCAGCTAACCAACCTCTGAGCCATGTCATCTACCAAAAGTTTTACTAGATCCCTTCTATGCGGTATTAGCAGCTAAGTCGACGCTCTCATACTTGAAAAGTTAACATGCAATTTTGGTGAGTTTTACGAACTCAGCTGAGTAACCATCCTCGATGGTTCACTCATATCACATTAATACATACAACATATAATTCACAACATTTAATTTCTTATGTATCATTATAAAACACTTTGTACATATATGTTTACATTTTTCATTCAATTCATTTTCACATTTCAATTGCAACCATTCAAATCATATAACTGTATGCAATGCTCATAAGACTCACAATTGTTTATTTCGTTATTATGATCGAGCATCTTTTTCATTTTCCTGTATCCATTATGGATACCGAGCTCATTTATACTGTCCCTTATCTGTTGAGGATACAAGCCTCATTTTACATAGTGAGCCTTTGGCTCTTACCACAGTCTAAGCTTTAAGCTCTTTTTTTTCACTGGCAACTATGGTCATAACTGCCTTTATGTTTCATGCATTTATGTAATGAAATGCATGATGCATATTCAATGATTACACTCATTCAGTCACATTCACATTCTTTCTTATTCACATTTGTCATTGGACTTTTAGTTCGGCATTCAACATTGAAGTTGAGAACAATTAGTCAGTCGTATTCACATTCAAGTAGCACTTCCAATATAGTCCCGAATATAGAACTCCTCGAAAAATCAATTGTTCAGAATCAACACAATCATATTCACACAATAATTCAATACAGAATGTAAAGAAACAATAATTCAATGTGAGACCATCTTAGGTTAGTCACAGTTTGCTCCAGATAGCTTGTTGCCTTAAAGTCCTAGCAACGTCTGGAAGCGGTCATTCAATGCACTCTACTATAATATGCAAATTTATACATTTACCATTACTACTTTTCACATTCATATGAATACTCGATCATAAGCACATGTATATATGTCATGTATAATGCATGTTCAATGACAAATTCCTGGGTATATTTTCCTTAATACATATCTTATAATCAATTAATAACATCTTTCAATCATTCTTTAATACCTAATGCACTTATTCATTTTTTTCACCTCATTCATCATCAGCTTGGTTCACTTAAGATCTAATTCAAGCCTAAAATATCTCATGTGGAAGCACCCTAGCATTGGTTGGTTCAACTAAACTTAAAAGAAAATTCTTTTTCTCCATAGGTTTGGCCACGATTGTGACAGAAAACTTTGGAGAAAAAGAATTTTCTTTTATGTTTAGTTGAACCAAACGACCGTGGTGTCCATGCCATTATCATGACAGAAACCTTTAGAGTTGGCCACGATCATGGTGCTCCTGCTATGATTGTGACCGAAACTCTTTTCGGCTAGGCCACAATCATGGGGAAAGGGCTACGATCGTGACAGAAACGTATTCCGTTAGGCCACGATCGTGGGGTAAGAGCCACGATTGTGCCCTGCCTTTTCTTCCTTCTTTTCTACACGAATTCAACACATCTCCTCACTTCTATTTCACACCAAATTTTTTTTCCAAATTCATCTCTTATAATATGACCTAATTTCGTATGAATTCAACCATCATATTGATTACATTAAATCCATAGAATTAAACTCATTTTGATTCATCATTTTCAACTTAATTTCATCATTCATAAAATCCTATCTCTTCTCATAATGTATCTCATTCATAATACATCAAACAATTCGTTCAGTAAGTTATGTGCTTATTTAACACTCTAAACGTTTCACATTTAAATGCATTGCCATAAACATTGTTTTCCTTAAAGGATAATGTCAAGATCGTTCAAAACAAATCACTCATTTAGCCAACTTTTCCAACATCAAAATATGTTCATCTTGAGGCCCAATTAAGTCCAAAAACATCATAATTATATATCTCATCCTTAATTGGTTCAACCATTGCATAATCAAAACAATTCCATGACAAATCACAGCCCATGATCGTGGCATCCCCTGCCACGATCGTGACAGAAATAATTCTCCCACTTATCCTGCAGTTTTCAGTTTCTCTCAAGACAAATTTTTATGTTAGTTTTGTATGACCATTTGACCTAGAAAATGAGGTTCTTAGGCAACACCTTCTTCTAATCAAATGTTTATCTATGTCTTAGGTTTATGATGAAATCAAATTCATACATTTTGGTTTAGTATCATGCATGTTATAATCAAAATACTATAAACTATTTTCATACCTCAATAGGACACAATGCTCAACTTCAAGCCAAAATTCAAGACTCTTAAGAACAGATTTCAAATTTGATTTCTTCATGAAAAATGTATACATATGTTTCTAGTTTACTCTAAATCAAAATCCATCCTATTTGGATATCTACAGATTATGATATAGCTAAAATATAGATGTATATTTAGTAAAAATACTGCATATAACATACTCTAAGATAATTCATCATCATTTTCATCCTAGTTTACCTCTTTTGCTTAGTTTGTCATTTTAAGCTCATGTCCTCATTATTTCCTCTTCATTCCTACTTCTACTTCAACTCAATATCACTAAAAAACAAATCAAAATCGATGAATGATCATAAATACACAAAATTGAACATATACCTATACACACTTATAGCCATTTTTTGTACATTTACTACACCATTTTAATGTTCTTCCAATTCCAACCTCACCTCTACACAACTTATGACATATCACTTACAATATACATAAAAACAAGACATTTATACATCCATTTTTCTCGTCCATGTTTCAACACAAACATATATTCATTTCTTCATGATTATGATTAAAATTCTCAAATTACACATCAAGAATGCTTTATTTAACACCAACCATAAAGATTAAAACCCAAATTACTTGATTTAACTCTAAATCCTTCAAGATCACACCAACCCTAACTTTGTAGACAACCACGTACATCACCATTTCAAGGAGGGGTGTTGGGTCTTTTGTGAAGAATGAGAGAGTGTGTGTAAGATGATGGGAGGAAATGAAGGGTGAAAGTGAGCTTCAACTATGATGATGGTGAAGAGAGTATCGTGGAAGTGAAGAAAAATAAAGAAGATGAGAAGAAGAGCGTCGAAGAGAAGAAGAAAAGCAAGAATGAAAGACAAAACAATTAATTTGTCTTTCAATAAAGCAAGGAGTCGTGGGATAAAGACTCACTTGCCACATGTCAAATTTCTAGTGATTAGAATTAGATTCTTTTATTAACTAGTCCAATCAACTCCAATTTTAGCCTAATTGTATCCAAATTTCAATGACATGGGTCATTAACTCCAATTGTCATTTATAAAAATTTCCACTACTATTTGACTCTTAATTCTACTTCCATTTATCAGTTGTCCTGCTACTTGACATTTTTCCTAGTTCAAAATTTACTCAAAATTTAAGAATTTTCTAAATTTCACCAAAATTTCTAAATCAATAACTATACACACCAATTCAATTTTCAATACATATAAACCACAATTCATATAAAAAGTCACATTTACAAATCAATTATACCTGTAAAATTTCAAAGAATGCTTGTACAATCATTTTAATGTGCAAACATTAATATTCATATGTGTATATGTCATATTATGCATGAACATGAAGTGCACTTTCTAACTTCTCATAAATCTCTTATGTATCGTATTTCAGGGTCCAAACCCTTAACATGGGATAACAGGATATTACAAGAGGCATCTCAAGATTTGATAGAAGACATAGCCATGAACAACTACCAATGGTGCTCATTTAGAGTACGTACTAATAAGCTAGTAGGAGTGTACGAACTGGAAACAGTGGTGCAGTTGGCAAGTGAAGTGGAGGCCTTAAGCAAAAAGATAGACAGTCGTACAATGGCTTCATAAGGTCTAGTGATGTGGTGCAAGGTGTGCAAGCTAGAGCACCAAGGACAAGATTATCAATTAGTTCCTCCTAAGCTTATAGACTATTTAGGGAATGCTTCTATATCCCAAAATAATCCATACATCAACACATACAATCTAGATTGGAGGAATCACCCTAACGTTTCTTCGAGAAATTAGGGCCAAGTATGAAATAACCCTTCACTAGGATTCTAGCAACAAGCATCTCAATCCAAGAAGCTTAGTATGGATGAGATGATAATGGAATTCATTCAAGAATCAAAGGAGAAACATCAAAGAATAGATGGTTCCATAAGTAACTTGGAGATTAAAATTGATAAACTGGACAAGACATTATTTGAAAGACCAAAGGGAAGTTAGCCACGTATGACAAAAAAAACCCTAAGGAATGCATAATTACAATCTCTTAGATAAGTGAGAAAAAGCTCTAAGAAGAGAAAAAGGTGACTACTTAGAGTCACTCAAGAGACGAAGGTGAACATCACTTAGACAGAGTTAAGGAATACTGACCTATTATCCCATATCCTACTAGAGCAAAAAGAAATATGTTGGTTACAGAGTTTTGTAGATTTCTTGATCTTTTAAAACAACTTCAACATAATTCACCCCTTGTTGAATCTCTTATGGAACTTCCAAAGAATCTAAAACTTTTAAAAGAACAACTATTAAACAAGGAGGAATCAGAGAAGTTGGAGACTATTATGCTAAGTGAGGGAAGCTTAATTAAGAAAATGCAATTACCATAGAAGCAAACAAATCTAGGGTGTTTCCATATTCCTTGTAAAACTAGTCAACCTAAAGGCTGACATTAATATGATGCCTTTCTTTTTATTTTAAATATTAAGAATATGAGAATTGAAAATGACTAGGATATGTGTGCAATTAGCTAATAGATCGATAAAATATCATAGGGGAATCGTAGAAGATTTACTAGTTAAGGTTGATAAGTTTCCATTCCTAGCTAATTTCTTAATACATAACATAGAGGAGGATATGGAAGTACCTCTAGTGTAACATACCACTTCCATAGAGCATATGCCCAAACATGCAGAAGACATTTAAGAACATACTCTATGAGAATGGCACGTTAGAGCAATCACATTAAATTATTATAGCATCGCACATAACACAAGTATTCAAAAGATCAACTTTTCCCATTTCATTCACAAACATAACTTACATTAGAGAACATTGTAGCATTACACTTCATAATTCATATATTTACATTACCAAAAACATTTGAGAGTTTATTGCTCTTTTATAAAATGTTCTATATGAAATGAGAAAGTAAATAAAAACAATCTATTAGACTCCTTATATATCAGCTGATCATATCTTTGAGCTATTATTGTTCCTAAAAATTGACAGTACTAAACTTTTACTAGATTGTCTTAGAAGTTAGGCCTCCCTTGTACCTGAAAATTAATGTTGCAATTTTGATGAGTTTGCGAACTCAGTGAGTGAACCATCATAGATGTGCTTACTCAAGTTAGAACATAAATATCACAAGTGTATTTCCCAATTCAACATATGTTTCACATCATTCAATATTGAATACCAGATGACAATACATCATACCTCAATAATACATCATAAAATACAAGCATCTCATATAATCATTTTAGAATAATCCAATCATTTATCTCAGTTATTTATAACATCAACATGTACACCAACATTGCAAATCACTATATCAACACAATTCAGTAATTCTTCGCAATCATTCATATGATATATATAAAGATATATAGATATATAAATGCAAATGCACATGTGACTCCACTTTCATTTTTACTTTGTTATGACCGAGCGCCTATTTACTGTCCCATATTCGCTGTGGATACCAGGCTCATTTCATATTTTGTCCCGTACCTATTGTGAATACCAGGCTCATTAATAACAGAGCCTATGGCTCTTTATAGACATTTCTGAGCTTTAAGTTCTTTTTCATACTGGTCACTTCGGTCACAACTCCTTTATCTGATCTTGCATAACAATGTCATGGAAGGCATCAATTCACATATTATACTTTCAATAACTTTCATTCAATATGCACAGTTATTTATTACATTCATCAGATCTGAGTTCAGCATTCAACATTCAATTGAGTACACATTTTCTATATTGACATACATTAGAAAGCACTTCCAATATAATCCCGAATATCAAACTCCTTTAAACATCAATGTCCAGAATTATCACAATCACATAATTAACAATTCAATAACTGAATTTTAAACAGAATGAGAAACCATCTAGGTTAAGTCACAGTACACTCCAGATAAGTTATTTCCTTGATGACTCAGCAATGTCTGGATGTTGACGATCAATTTGTGCTTCTTTAGTTATGCAATACACAAATATTTTACACATTACGAAGTTAATCAATCATATAAATATTCAATCATGCACATGTATATTTTTCATGTTTAATGCATGCTCAATTGACTTTCTGGGTATGTATCCTTATTCATAAATCTTAACCATTCAAACATCATAGCCTAGATATAACTAGTTTGAAAGTAGGTTTATACCTTAAGTAAACTTGATTATTCTAATTTCATCAACCATACATTCACCAACCCTCTTCTAGCATTATATATTCACACAATTTCTCAAATCTCATTCATCATTCCCAATACATTACTCATATCCTTTGGATCACATTTGTATTCATAAGAACATATTTATTCTTTTAACAACTCAAAATTTCCAGATTTAGATGCATTGATATCAAACAATCCATTCCTTAAGCTATAACATCAATTAACAACCTAAACTTATCAAACCCTTAACAAATTAATCAAGCAACTATCTAAGTTCATTTCAAGACTCAATCAAGTCCAAATGCTCCAAAGTAAAGTGACTTATCCTCAATTAATTCAACAATCACACAAAACAGAATTTTTTTCACTTCAAAGCATTTCCCACGATTGTGGAGGACCTTCCCACGATCATAAGATGAGTAAACTGAGTGTTCAATCTCCATTTTCCTTCAATTTCTCTAGACTTTAACACCTTCATACCAGATTCAAAACATCCTCATATTAGTTCATTAATTATACCTCAATTATATCTTAATTATACTTCAATTCCTCATAAATTTCATCTCTAATTCTAACTCAAAATTATTCAATTGGTAGCTCGTAAACTATTTTCTTTCATGCATCAAAACAAAATAGAAACTATCATTCCCCATCATACATGTAGTCCTAGTTCTTTCCCATTTCAAGAACACTACACTAGCACCTTTTTGTAGCATAAATTCACCTTTATTATACTTCAAATCCCAATCTAATTCATCCATGTATCAATCTATAACCTATGATTCTAATAAATCAGGAACAAAGCATAAAAGTATCCAAGTTCATCCATCATATTCCAACACACTTCATCATCAATATCATATACAATCCATCCCAATTCAATCATCATAATATTTATATTTAAACATGCCATAAAGAACAACACTTTGCTTACATACTTAGCTTCCAATGCCAGCTCAATTCATCAAGTCTACCTAGCCCTTCATGCATGCAAAATCATCCCAAATTCAAGGTGGAAATTAAATGGGTTTTTAGTAACAAGATGAAGATAACAGAATATTAGAGTGGCCAAGTGAAGAATTTTAGGCAAAACTCAAAGTTGTGAGGGTTGTGTGTGTATGTCGAAAATGAGAGAAGGAAGAAGAAGATAGCATGAAGCAAAAATGAAAGAGAAAATGGTCAGCCATATGTGGGTGTCGTAGGGTATAGGTATATGGTGAGTGTTACTTGTCATGACACTTGTCAAGTAAAGGACCATGCTATATGTCCTCTTCTTAAACTACTAAATGTCATTTAAATACCTAGTCCACTTATCACTTAATTCCCTAGGCCATTTGTCACCCAATTATCTAAGCCATTTGCCGCTCAATCTTACTGCCACGTGTCACTTATTTATACCGCCATGTGTCAACTTATCTTGCCACTTGTCATTTTCCTAGTCCAAATGTACATATTAATTCATCAATCTCCCAATTGTAACAATTACTTCTAGAATACTAATTGTAATCCATCAAACCAAAATTTAAGACATAAGCAGTACACAATCAAATCATAATCATTTTAAACCTTTGATATCCCGGAATATGTCAATTGAGTACATATACTATCTTTGCAATGTGTACGAAATCATGATTCATATGTGTATGTCAATGATATGCATGTGAATGAAATGCATTTCATCAATGCTAAAATGATTTGACTCATAATCTAAGGCTCTAACTCTTAGTATGGAAAATGGGCTATTACATCTAGTCCTTGGTCAACCTTTTTTGGCGATTGGTAGGTCAATCATAAATGTTGACGAAGGCAAGTTAACATTAAGGGTGGGGAACGAAAAGGTCTATTTCTAATATCACAAATCATACTCTTGAATTTATTGATGTAATTACACGTAATGATTCTTGTTATGATATTATGCAGGATTCTAAGTTTAAAGGTCCATTGGAACCTTTATAAATTTAAGGGAATAATCAAAAAAGAAACATGGCATGAAGCGAGAAAAGGTAACCTACTTATAAGTTATGGAACCTACAGTAAGGCTATAAGAACATAATATATATAAGCTACCTTGAATTTGAAAGGTACGTCAAGCTAACGACGTTAAACAAGCGTTACATAGGAGGCAACCTATGAATTAGTTTTAGTTTTATTTCAAATTCCATATTTCTTTGTTTTTTAATATTAATTTAGGATTTATTTGAGTTTTTAGTTTTTGGTGTATTTTAGGATAGAAAGATTGAGCATCTAATGAGATTGTGCATAATTGGCATGTTAGGGGATGCGTGTTAATGAGTTATAATGCCAAAGTGCAAAATTTTTATGTTTGAGCATCTAATTTTGAAGTTGCATACACTTACAGAGAGCTACATGCTCTTATCCACGTTAGTGTATACTTACACGGTTAGATACACACCTGTACCTAACTGTGTAAGTTTGTGAAGAGCTATAATTCAATGACATACACGATCAGATACATGGTCATGTATCAGACCATGTAAGCTCACTATACACCTTAAAAAGCTCTAATCCTTTTAAATTTCTCATTCTCTCTCAGCCTCATTCACTCTCTGCCATCATACTCTCATTATCGAACCCCAATTTTTGAGTTTTTCTTACAATCTATCGACATTCAAGTAAGTAATCATATCAATTTCACTTGTTTATGAATGTTTAATGAGGCATTTTGCATTGTTTAGCTCATTTATGTTAAAAAAAACTCAGGATTTGAAATTTTGTGTAGAATTGCGTGAATTTTTGTATGATTATGGTTCAATAGTTGAAACCCAACCCAATTGATTTTATGACTTAATATGTTCGATTGCATATGAATTAGGTGAAAATTCAACTTCAATTGTAAAATTGCGTGATTTTTGCTCACTGTGTTTTATTGTGATAATTTTGTGTAAAATTAGGTTATTTAGTTATTTTCAACGTTAATTGACATTGGTTTACGTTTAATTGCATGTTAATTTTGCTTTTTGCGTGAATTTAATGTAATTTCATCAATTTTGTATAATTGTGAATTTGTTTTTAATTTCAATTTTAGGGTTAAATGTGTAATTAAAAAACTAGATTGATTTTAATTGTTAGTTGTATTTTTAATCTTACATTTGTGATTAATTAGGTTGTTAGTATATTTCCCACTCATTTTTATTTTATTTTATTTTACTTTATTTTATTTACTTGCTTACTCATTTAATTATTTGTTTTAATTTAATTTTGGTTATTTATATGTTTTAGTTTTCATTGTTATTTTGTAGTCACAACTAATTATTTAGTAAGCATAATACGGTTCAAGTATGGGGAAATGGGTATTACTTTAAATTATAAATATATTTCTCACACTTTTTTAAAACTTCACGCATAATGACTAGATCACTACGTAAGAAGGGAGTTCCACATAAGCGACAGAGAAGAGAGGGGTCATCTAGAGACCTAAGGAGAGCTCACACAGTGAATCCACTCGAGCTACCTTTGATGTTACTCTTTTATGCAGTAATGCATAAAGAGCAGTACTAAAGGTTGAAGGATAAGACGTTCATCACAGGACGTCATAATGACTAGAAAGGCATTGGAGCAAGTTAGACTAGTGCACTAAGTTTTGGAGGCTATCAATGTTAATGCCTAGTTCGAGATTGTGGAGCCCTTTTATTGGGAGTTGACTTTGTAGGTGCTCTCCACTTTCTTCATAAAGAAGGGGTGCCACGACTAGGATAAGCCGAATAACATCTAGTTTCAGTTACTCAGGAAGATGATCTGAATGAGTTAGAATTCTCAGTCACCATAGACCTCTATGATGCAGACTTCCTCGAAACGAGAGAGTATTGATAGTTGTGATTTGAATTATATTTTAGGGTTTAATTTGTAATGTATTTAGTGTTAATTTGAGTGATTGAGAGTGTAATTAGGGTTTAAATGTGTTAGTTTATGTGTTTAAGTGTTTTTATGGGTTAGTATGAATCTTTAAGCTTAAATGTTATGTTTTTGAGGTACCTTGATATGTTTATTAGTGTTTTAGGTTAAACGACAAAGAACGGAGAAGTTTCAAAGAGTTTCGCACTAAAAACATGGCCTACGATCGTGGCACGATAGAAAGAGGCGAGCTGACAGGACCTAGGCCATGATCATGCACTTTGGGCCACGATCATGACAGAGAGCAGTGTGCCAGGCCACGATCCTGTAAGTTGAGCCACGATCATGACAGAAAGGAAAAAACGCTGGCCATAATCATGATAGGAAGGGTCACGATGGTGGCCTGCATTGGGCTACAATAAAAACTCAAGTTTTGCAAGACTTTTCAGACCGTTTCGACTACAAATCAACCCTAGGGCATCGTAACTATAAATACAATATTAAGGGACAGAAGAAGCAGCCTTGAGAGAGCTTTTTTATGATAGCCAAATTCTGAAACCCTGGAGAGCGTATCAAGAGACTGAGGAAGGAGATGAAGGAAGAGAGATAAGGAGAAGAAGCTTGACGCGAAGTACTTCCGAAAACAGGAGGTTTCCTACTGTCGCTACCTCTACTACTCCGTTCTCGACATATTTTATAGTTATTTCAATCTTATTGATGTATAGAATTGAGATAGTTGTTGAGAATAAGTTGTGTTAACTATTGAGTTTTTGTCTATACTCACACTCACCTTTGGGATTTTTGTCTTTGATATTAATGGAATTTGATTTATTGTTTTTTTATTGAGTTATTTGTGATATGATTTCTATGCTTAATAATTTGGTAACAAATTGAGAGAGTGAACCGAGTAAATATCATCAAATTGGGCTAACGAGAGTTAGGTAGTTTGATAGATAAAGAATTGAATCAAATAGGTTAAGTTTGCATAGCGAGAGATCGTACATACGTTTCTGGTAGGTTATTAGACAAATTCAGAACTAATTTAGGTTTTAGGTAAATTGGGAATTGAGAGATTACAATTTCATAATTTAAATTAGGGATTATACATTAGGGTTAAAGATTATAACTCAAGAGAGAGTAATCCACCCTAGGACTAGTTAGACGCGATAATTCGGTAATCTCATAATCAATTAGATTTTTGTTAAGGTCAGATAAAACTCCCTTTCTCTCAATTGGTAATTCCTATGTTGATTCATAATTGGGTTGTGCAATCTACTATCCTGTTTACATTTGTAATTTTTAATTCTCGTAATTGATTGTTTGATAGATTAATTTTCTGCTTAGTTATTTATTTTGAATTATTGCAAGATTTAGTTCAGCCTTAGATTTTTAACCCTCCTCGTGGGATCGATACCTTAGGTACTACTGAACGACCATGCACTTGCTATATTATTGAGGTTAAAAAATAGTAAAACTTAGCATAAGTAAACTTGCGATCAAGTTTTTGGCGCCACTGCTGAGGAGGTGATTAGTTTAGTTCTTTAGTCTCAGGTTCTTTTTCCATTTTCTTTTGTTACTAAAGAAAAAAATTGGGCGTAATGTAGACACACATCAAGACTTCTTAGAGTGAGGATGAGACATCTGAAGAGTCGAATGCTAAAAAGGGATAAAAAGAATGGTCATGGAGGATGTATATTATAAGGAGCAAGGGATGTTTGCAGAGTTCGATGAGCCCTAATTTGGTTGGAAAGATCAACATCCTTATATTAACATGTACACTTCGAGATCAAAGAACCACCCAGATTTCTATTGGTCCAATAATACAAGCACTCACATGGGACATCAAGAACCATTTGAATTTCAACATGATGAATCCAATTCATGGGACTCCAAGCTGGATAAAATCATGGATAAGCTCACAGATATGGAAGAAACCTATAAGAGATTGGAAGAGAAGTTTGAGCAAGTACTAGAAGATCATGCCTCTTCTATTCACAATCTAGAAGTTCGAATAGGCCAACTTTTCAGCAAATTTTGTAGGCAAAGTATGGAAAACTATCTGCGCAACATGATAATGAATTCAATAGAACCATGTCAGGCTATCACACTTAGGAATGGGGTAGAACTAAAAGAATCAGTGAGAAATCAGGCTAAACCCGACCTTTTAAAAGACTACGAAATCCAGGAAGAGGATGAAGAAAATAATGCCAGCCCTCCTGTTTATTCACCAGTTCGTGATAGACCATATATAAACATCAAAAAATCTTAAGTAGATGTCCATGAAACGAACCCTATTTCTCAGATTAATGATGACCAAGTGACATTCAATATGAATGATGTATTTAAGAATCCAAAGGTTAGTAGCTCATTTAGGATAATTGATGTGTTCGAATCTTCTAACGAACAAGAGGACGAAGAACAGATGATAACGGATATTAAGTTTGAAGCTATGAAAGTCTCTATTCAAAGAAAAAAAGGAGATGAGGGCGAATGAGGAAGACCCAAGAAGAGAACAACTTACCTCTTAGCGAGCAAACTGTTGGATTCTATGGAAGATTCAAGGAGTTTTGTCATTTCCTATTTTATTGAGAGATCGCTCAAAAAAAGGCCATTACTGAGCTTTATTTGTTTTCATAATTTTATCAATATTGTCCTTCTAATCATTTTGCAATTTGTAGCTTACTCACAGGCTACAAAACTGATGTTGAATGAAAAGGGTGGAAGTAAGCTGCTCATAATTGATCTTGGTTGAGTTTTAAAAGATTAAAGTCAAGCTTGTGACTATAATTTAGCACATTTAGTAGTTAGGTTTGAATTATTACGTAGTTAGATTTGTTTTTGAAGTAAATCATACGTTAATATAGAAATTACTTATAATAGATGATATACACAAGAAGGGGGGTTTGAATTGTGTAATCTTTTCACAAATACTAAAACTTTAATTTTTCTTAATAAGAACTTCTCTAACTTGTTAAAAGAATATCATAAATGTTATACGAAAATTGTTATGTAGATAAATCGCAAATAACTTTTATATACTTGTTTAAGAACAAAATAGAATAAGTTGAGAGATAAAGGATAGGCACTGCGATTTTATACTGGTTCACCCCAAACAGTGGGCTACCTCCAGTCCTCAGATTTCTTTTGAGTATTCACTATACTTCAACAAATGTACAAGTATTCTTTCTCCTTCAAGAGCCTCTTCAGGTCTCTTACACCAAGTATTCTTTCAGCTATTTTAGCCTCTCCAGGCTCTTAGCCTTTTCTTTTTCTCACTAGAAAGATATCGTGAGCTATTGTTACAATAGTTTAGCTCTACAGTATTGCACTACAGAATTTTTAAGTATACACTTGAACGCTCAAAAGTTGTAGAATCAAAAATCTCTCGAAAAGTTGAAAAGTTGAAAATTCAAAGTTCAAAGTTGTTCACTCTTCGACTACGATCAGTATTTATAGTCTAAGTCTCCAACCGCTTCTTTGAATCTTGATAACCGCTTCTTGATTCTTGAAAACTGCTTCTTGATGCTTGAAAACTGCTATTTAGTTAAATTATGTAACTAATTCTAACTAACTAACTGCTCGATGTACTCGCGTATCTTCTGCTTTGTATCGCCTGTGTTTTCTTCTTCTGTGTTTCTACTTCTTCTGTGTCTCTACTTCTTTTGTGTTTTGCTTCTTCTATGTTTCGACTTCTTCTGTCTTTTACTTCTTCTGTGTTTTGCTTCTTCTATATTTCAACTTCTTCTGTATCTCTATTTCTTTTGTCTTTTACTTCTTCTGTATCTCTACTTCTTCAGTCCTTTACTTCTTATGTATCTCTACTTCTTTTGTATTTTACTTCTTCTGTGTTTTGCTTCTTCTGTGTTTCGACTTCTTTTGTCTTTTACTTCTTCTGTGTTTTGGTTCTTTTGTGTTTTGATTCTCCTGTCTTCTACTTCTTCTGTATCTTGCTTCTTCTGTGTTTCGACTTCTTCAGTCTTCTACTTCTTCTGTATCTTGCTTCTTCTGTGTTTCGACTTCTTCTATGTTTTTTCTCTGTGTTTTGTACTTCTGCACGCTTAACACACTAATCAAACTAGTTCATTTACTTCTAACATTATTATTTTTTTGATTGTCATCAAAATTAATTATCGTAAAGTCCTCCTGACTTAACAAAATCCTTCCTATACTTAGACAACACATTGTCCTCAATATGAGAAAATAAAACAACAAATAAAAATGAAAATGAAAATGACAAGAAAAAACAAAAGGAAAGGTTAAGAGCACAAAACCAGGAGATTGAGGTGGTGACGGTGTTGGTGAAGGAATGTGGAGATACTTTTGGCCATGAAATTCCAACAATTCTTTTCCTACAAATAAAATAAAATAAAACAAAAAAATCTTATCTTAATTCTTGGGTTGCCTCCCAAGTAGCACTTAGTTAACGTCATTTAGCTTGACGTGTTTTTCCTTCCACACTCAACCTAGGTTAATTATGAGCGATTTGTTTCCACCCGTGTCACTCAGTTTGAGTTTAGTAGCCTGTAAATAAGCTTCAGTTTCAGTTTAGTAGCCTGTAAATAAGCTACATATTGCAAGATAATTAAAAGGTATAAATAATTAAATCAAGAAAACTATGTAAGTTCAATAATCCTTTTTAAGTAAAAAATGTCTATAGAATAGGGAATAACGAAACTCCCTGAATCTTCTATCGAATCTAGCAGTTTGTCCTATAAGAGGTTAAGTTGTGCTTTTTCTTCATTATTCACCCCTTTTTTTCTTTCACTTCATTAACAGAGACTTTTATATCTTCTTCAACTTCTATGTCTATTCGCATTTGTTCTTCTTCCTCTCATTCCTTTAAAGATTCAACTTCATCAGTTCTCATAAATGAGCTACCCTCCTTCAGATTCTTTAATACCTTATTTATATTGAATTTTACTTTTTCGTCACCAATCTGAAAGATGAGGTTGTCTTCATTGACGTCTTTCAAAGATCTTCTAGTGCTAAAAAATGGTATACCAAGAATTAGCAGACAATTTCGATCATCTTCAAATTCTAGCATGAAAAAATCCACAGGAATGATAAACTTGTCTACTTTTACAGGTACATCCTCTACCATATCAAATGATTTCTTTATCAACTAATCTGCCAACTGAATATGCATTGATATTGGCTTCACATCTCTCGCCATCGTATCCTTTTTTTCTTTCACTTCATGAACAGAGACTTCTATATCTTCTTTAACTTCTATATATGTTCACATATGTTCTTCTTCCTCTCGCTCCTTTAAAGATTCGACTATCAATTCTCATGAATGAGCTACCCTTCTTCGAATTCTTTAATACCTTATTCATATTGAATTTCACTTGTTTGTCACCAATCTGAAGGATCAGGTTGCCTTCACTGACGTCTTTCAAAGCTCTTTCAGTACTCAAAAATAGTATACCAAGAATTAACGAACAATTTCAATCATCTTCAAAGTCTAGCACGAAAAATTCCACAAGAATGATAAACTTTTCCAATTTTACAGGTGCATCCTCCATCATGGGAAATTGTTTCTCTATCAACTAATATGCCAACTGAATATGCATTGATGTTGGCTTCACATCTCTTAGCCCTAATTTCCTAAAAATTGATAAAGGCATAAGGTTTATACTTAATCCTACGTCGCATAAACATTTTGAAGTCTTTAATTACCAACTACACAGCGTATTGTAAAGCTCCTTTAATCTGTCAACTGTGAAGGCATATGGTTGGTAATTAAAAAGCTAGAGGTTTTCGTCATGGATACTATTTGATTATCATCCCAAGTTCGCTTAGCAGATAATATCTCTTTAAGGAACTTTGTGTACTTGGGCCTATGTTTCAACACTTCCATAAAAGACAAGTAAATTTGCCATTTCTCTAACTTTTCCATGAACTTTGTAAATGGTATTTTCGGTGGATAAGGTAGAGGAGGAATGTATGGAGGGTCTTCAGTCTTATCTTCATCCTTTTTCTTCTTCTCTTAGTCTTCTATACGGTAGGTCTTAGCTTATCTTTCCAGCAGTTCTTCTAGCACTTTCCCATTCCCAAGTGTGATAGCCTTATATTGTTCTCTTGGGTTTACTTCCATGTGGCTCATAAAGTTATCCACATTTCTCTTACATAATTCTCTATAAAGTTGGCTCATTTGAACCTTTAAGTTACAAATAGAAGAGGTATGATCTTCCGTTACTTGCTCAAACTTCCTTTCCAATATCTTTTAGGCCTCTTTCATATTTATGAGCTTGTCCATGATCTTGTCCAATTTAGAATCCCATAAATTGGACTCATCTAGTGGTCTAATAAGGTAAGGACTCACATGGGACATCAAAGCCTACTATGAAATAAGGATGATCACTTCCCTGACCAAATTGTGCCTTATTAAAGTCCACAAGGTCCTTTGCTCCTTATAACGTATTTCCTCTATCATCGTTCTTTCTATCTCTTCTTAGTGTTTAACTTTTTGGATTCCTCATAGTTGCCTTGTGATGTGCAAATTGATGTATCTTCTATTTTATGCCCAATCTTCCTTCTCTTTCTTTCTTTTCTTAATTTCGTGTGATTAGGTACCATAATCACAAAAAAGGGTAATAATTCCTTAAAACAAAGGAATTCAAAAAGTCCTAAACTAATTCCTTGACAATGGCACCAAAAAACTTGTTGAGCAAGTTACTTACAATAAGACCCTCAATATCTACAAATATACGGATTGTAAACTTGTAGTACTAAAGGTGTCGATCTCATGAGGAAATAGTTAGAACTAAATGAACCTAACTTTGTCTAAGGAGATAAAATATGATTAAAATAAAATAATAATAGAAAATTAAAACATTTAAATCAATTAAATAATCAAATAACAAATGAGCTACCACAAATATCTGAGGAATGTCAAGGATGAAGCTTAGGATTCATTCTATCGTTATTTTGCTCCCTATTAGCTATTGATTCAATTATGTGTTGATAGCTATTGATTCAATTATGTGTTAATTATAGATCTTATAAGAGATTGACTACTCTTTTTCAAGAAGTAAATAATTAACTCTAATTGATTATGAAATTCCCGATTTTATAACCTTTGGATTCACAAAGTATACCTATTGTTTTCAACTTGTTCTTAAGTGATCTATCGAATAATTGGGTCCTTACACGAGATCTCTCTTTGTATAATTACCAATTTGATATTTGGGAGACTTATTAGGTCACTAAATCTCATTACCCAACCTAATCGGATTACTTTCGACTCACTCTCTCGATTTATTATCGAAGTATTAGTATACTCAAACATCATAACATTAGAAAATTAAATTGAAATCAACAACAATCAAGTCACAAAACAACTCAAGAACAAATGCAAATTTGATAATTAGAGCATCCTAAACGTGAATAACATATTCAAACCCAAGTTACACATCAAATTTAATGAAATAAAAAAAGGAAAGAAACTAAGAACTTGATTTGAACTTTAACTTGAAATTTGGAATTTCTAGATTGCTCTCCTTGCTCCTCCTTCTTATTCTCTCACTTTGGAATATGGTGGTTGCTCTTTTTAAGTGCTTTATGTTATTAAATAGTTTTTAATGCTTTTAGGGTTTTTTCTAGGGTTTACCCACTTAATTTGATTCCAAAAATAGCCCCAAAATGTTAAAATTACAAAAAGGGGTGCGTGCTGGAAAAGCTGAAATTCATTAGAATAGCTGTCTGCGCTCTCTGTCACAATCGTGGCGAGACCAAATTCCATACTTCCAATTCTTCTCTTTTCTTCAATTTCTTGCTTCCATACACTCAAACACACATCAAACATTGAAACATAAAATTAAGGTCCAAATCATGTTCAAAACCATACAAACACTTAAAATATAAACAAACACTAATAATAACATAATTCTAAGCCTATATACATGATAATCATCTAAGAAATATTCAAAAGAACACTTAAAAATTTATGGAAACATAGTATAATTTGCACCTATCATCATCTCCACACTTAAACTTTTTCTTAAAAGAAAACTTAAACTCAAACAAACCAAACAATAACATATACATTCATGCAACAAGCACTATTGATATAATGGAATTTAACGTGACAAAACTAATTTAACTTCAAACAACAACCATTCAAGTTGTTCCAACATATTAACATGTGCAATTTATGGCTAAGCACTTTGGATTGAATATACATACTAATAAGACATTAACATCATATTGATTCACCTAAAGCACTTGTATACATACATTGATAATTATTAATCAAACAAAATTACAACTATCACTAAGTATTCCTTCATGAAAATTTTTGTTATTTTCAAAGATCAATAGGATTTATTTATCAAAACACCACTTTTTTATTTTCTTTAACATTAACCTAGTCTTTTGACATGAAGGCAAACACCTTGTCATGAATGTCCCCCAATTTCTCAACTGGGCCAGGTTTTATTAATTAGCTTAGTTGGAATATCATTCTAGTCTTTTTACGCAAAGAAAAACATTTTTTCATGAATGCCCCTAATTACTCAGCTATATCACATTCTCAACTAGATACTAGCTCTATTCATAACCTAATATTTGCTTCAAAAGGGTTAATGAAATAGTTATTCATCTAATAGACATACACTTTTTTTTTCATTTAACATAGGCTACCTCATTTCTTTTAGTCAATCATCCTCATGAAAGACTAATAATGATACTAACATATTCAATTAACTTATAATTATAAATTTATGTAACAAATTTCCTAAGATGAATAATCTAACGTCATTTCCTAATTAACATGCATATTTAACCAAAGATACTTGCAACATAAATTGCATAAGCCAATATGCCTTTACAAATTCAATAACTATGTTCAAAGATAAAATACTTCCATCAAGTTATTTCCATTGACATATTGAAACAATTCACACATATGCAACATATGTTCACATCATATTAACCTAATCAAAAACTAACAATACGGTATGCATAATTCACACTCATGACATGCCAATGCAAAATCCTCCCCATATGTAGGCAACACATTGTCCTCTATGTGAGAAAAACAAATCAACAAATACAAATAAAAATAAAATTGATAAAAATTTAAGAGTGCAAAACTAGGAGATTGAGGTGGTGACAATGTTCGTGAAGGAATATGGAGATACTTTTGGCCATGAAAATCTAGCAATTCTTTTCCTACAAAACCAAAAAAAAATAACAAAAGAGCAATAAAATAAAACAAAACAAATAAAACTTATCCTAATTCTTGAGTTGCCTCCCAAGTGGCGCTTAGTTAACGTCATTAGCTTGACATGCTTTTCCTTCCACACTCAACCTAGGTCAATTATGAGTGACTTGCTTGCACCCTTGTCGCTCAGTTTTAGTTTAGTATCTTGTAAATAAGCTACATATTGCAAAATAATCAAAAGGACAAAATTAATCAAATCAAGAAAACTAAGTTCACTAATTACCTTTTAAGTAACAAATTGTCAACAAAATAGGGAATAATAAAACTCCCAGAATTGTCTATCAAATTCAACAGTTTGCCTTCTAAGAAGGTGAACTGTTCGTGTCCTTCCTCAGTCACCCTCATCTCCTCTTCTTCTTCTTCCACTTCATAAATAGAGACTTCCTTATATTCTTTAAACTCAATCTCCTCTGTAATCTGTACTTCTTCGTCCCGCTTCTTTAAAGATTTGACTTCACCAATTCTTATGATCGAATTACCCTCGTTTAGGTTCTTTAATACCTTATCCATATTCAATTTCACTTGTTCATCTATAATTCGAAGGATGAGGTTGTCTTTATGGACATCTATCAAAGCTTTTTCGGTCTTCAAATATGGTATACCAAGAACTAACAGACAATTTTGATCCTCTTCAAAGTCTAGCACGACAAAATCCACAGGAATAAAAAAACTTATCCACTTTTATAGGCACATCCTCTACCAAGCCTAACCGGTTTTTTATTGATTGGTCTGCTAAATGAATTCACATAGATGTTGACTTCACATCTCCTAGCCCCAGTTTCCTAAAAATCTATAAAGGCATAAGGTTTATACTTATGCCTAAGTCGTATAAAGATTTCGAAATCTTTAAATTACCAACAAAATAGGGTATTATAAAGCTCTTTGGATCTTTCAACTGTGAGGGCATATGGATGGTAATTAAAGAGCTACAAGTTTCCTTCAGACTACCATCTGGTCATCTTACCAAGTCCGTTTCACTAACAATGTGTCTTTGAGAAATTTTAAGTATTTGGGTATTTAGGCCTATGTTTTAACACTTCAAAAAAAGACAAGTGAATTTGCAATTTCTTCAACTTTTCCATGAACTTTTCAAATTGCATATCCATTTCGTTCTTCTAAAGTCTTTTTGGGAATGGTAGTTTCTATGGGTAAGGCAAAGGAGGAATGTAGAGAGGGTCCTCATTCTTGTCTTCATCCTTTTTCTTCTTCTCTTATTCTTTTACAAAGTGGTTCTCAACTTGTCTTTCTATTAGTTCTTCTAGCTCTTTTCCACTCTTAAGTATGATAACCTTACATTGTTCTCTTGGATTTACTTCCATGTTGCTTAGAAAGTTTTCTACACTTCTCTTACAAAATTCATTGGAAAGCTAGCTCATTTGAACCTCTAAGTTATGAATAGAAGAGGAATGATCTTTTGTTACTTGCTCAAACTTCCCTTCTAGTCTTTTGTAGGCCCTTCCATATTCATGAGCTTGTCCATGATCTAGTCCAATTTACAATCCTATAAAATGGACTCATCTTGCTAAAATCCTAATAGGTTTTGATGTCCCATGTGAGTCCTTGCATTGTTAGACTAACAAAAATCTAAGTGGTTCTACCACCCCAGATTGTACATGTTCAAATAAGGATGATTACTTCCCTGACCAAAGTATGCTCCATTGAAGATGAATTGCTCCATATTGTTGTGTTTTCCACTAGGAAGCAATCAGCTATGATATGGCTTTCTTGTCCATATAACTTGCGTCCATGCTAAATTGCTTTAAATGGAGAGGAAGAGGTGGCTTTCAGGCTATTCAGTTGCTTGGTTAGGTTATTGATCTCAGCCTGCAATGTTGTCACTGAATCTACAGTAATCATTCCTTTTGGATTCCAGAAGGTTAACTATTGTCTAATTTGTTACAAAGTTCTAAGATAACCATAGTATGTCTTTGTTTCTAATGGATCATATATGGCTTCAACTATTTTCCTTATAAATGATCCTCCAGTAGCTGCATCTATGATGCCCCTCGTAGGTGGAATAACTCCATTGTAAGAGGTTTGTAATAGGAATCCATTAGGTAGATTATGATGAGGATAACTCCTTTGCAACTCCTTATATCGCTCCCACGCTTTGTATAAAGACTCCCTATCATTTTGTTGGAAATTAATAATTTCCTTTTTTAGCCTTATAGTCTTCTTCAAAGGGAAGTACTTATCTAGAAAAGTTTGTACGAACTGCTTCCAAGTTGTGACATTGACTAGGTTGAGAGAATTAAACAATACCTTAGCTCTATCCTTGAGTGTAAAGGGAAAGAGTCTCATCCTAACAGCATCTTTTTACATCCTAATAAATCGAAAGGTGTCACAAATCTCTAAGAAATTAGTCAAATAAGCATTGGGATCCTTATTTGCTAACCCGTAGAATTGCACGTTGGTTTGTAGTATGTTCAATAGTGTTGGTTTAATCTCAAACATACTCGCTTGCACTGGTGATCGTGTAATTCCTTGATGATAGGCATTAATCTCTGGCCTCATGATGTCCATAAGGTTCATTTACTCTTCATGATTTATTTCCTCCACCATCTTCTTTCTTTCGCTTCTTGGTGTTTAACTCTTCAGGTGTCTCATTCTTACTTTGTGATGTCTTGATTGATGTGTCTTCTACTGTGCATCCAAACTCTTTTTTTTCTTTTTAATTTCTTGTGATTGGGTACCATAATCACAAGAAAGGGTAACAATTCCTCATAACAAAGTAAGTCAAAATTTCCTAATCTACTTCCTCGACAACGGTGCCAAAAACTTGTTGAACAAGTTTTACTTTTAATAAAAACCCCCAATATCTGCAAGTATATGAATTGTAAACTTGTAGTATTAAAGGTGTCGATCTTATAAGGAAATAGTTATAACTAAGTGAACCTAACTTTGTCTAAGGTATCGGGATATTAATTGAAAGAAAATAAAATATAAAAATTTTAAAACAATTAAATGAAACTATGTAAATAATCAAATAATAAATGAGCTACCACAAATATGTGAGGAACATCAAGGATGAAGCTTAGGATTCATTCTATCGTTATTTTGCTCCCTAGCCACTAAAATTAAGATCCAAATCATGTTAAAAACTACACAAACACTTAAAATATAAACAAACACTAATAATAAAACAATTCTAAGCCTACATACATGATAATCAACTAAGAAATACTGAAAAGTAAACTTAAACATCCATCAAAACATAGTATAATTTGCACCTATCAAAAGTCATTCAATGCAAGAGTAGAATTTACTTCTCCTCAGATCTTACCAATATTGAAAGACTTTAGTAGATCTTTAATCTAAACATATATGGCATGCTTTTCATTTACTTAGGGTTCCCATTTCTACAAAAAAAGCTAAAATATCATAATTGTTGGCTAAATAAAGCTTTGTATCAAACTAGTAGAGTGTAACTCATTATCTCTGTTTTGAATAATCTCCATTCCCATTGGAGTTCTCATCTTCTAACCCCTAAAAGAATAACTAAGGAGATAGAAAAATGCATTAGAAATTTCCTTTGGTTTAGAAAGGTTGACAATCCTAGGCGTGATAAAATCAAATGGGTGTAGTTATGCTAGAAAAAGCAGGAAGGAGGACTTGGCCTCACAGATATTCATACCTTTTAATCCATGCAAGTAGTGAAAAGGACTTGGAGATTATTCAATGACAAAGAATCTCTTTAGAGTAAATGGATTAATGAGTACTATCTCAGGGAAGCTAGCCTATATTAAAATTTTTAAAGGAATGAATTCTCCTGGCCCTTTCATTTAGATTATGAGAAATAGACTCAGGGTCTATCATCTCATCAATGTTCGGATACAGAATGGTGAAGGAACATGGTTTTGGTTTAACAATTGGACTTCTCTTAGCCCTTTCTGGCTTAGAAAAGACATCTTTTCTCTCCACTCTAAAATCCCTTCTCAGGTAAGAGTCACCAATGTAATTGTGAACAACTCATAGAACTTTCAAACTAGGGGTGCTTGATGATAAGATGTTATCTTAATATATTAATTGAAATTATCTCCTTTATTTTGGGTTTTTTTAGTGCTTAAATATGAAAATTAATGTTTGTTTTGTTTTAAGAGATGAAAAGTGGATAATGCAACAAATTGGAACATTATTGGTGATAATCACAAATTTTGGATAAATTAAAAAGATTGTTGCAGTAGGTAAGGAAAGATCAAGCCTAAAGCTAGATTTATTTAAAGATTTGAAGTTTAAGTACGAGACTTCCTTCTATCCCTATCATGAAGGTATTGGGATTTGTTTTAGATAAGCATCTTTGCAATATATGATAGGATTAGGTTTAGAGTACAAAACTACTATAAAAAGGTTGCTCTCCACGTCTCAAGAATGAATTGTTCTATTCTTAATTTTTTCTCAATTCTTTATCTTTATTCTATTTTTGGTATTGGAGCAAAATCTATGTGTGGCTAAACTCAATTATTCCGATTCAAGGGCTTTCGAGAATATAGTTGTAACCTTGTAAGTTTTTATGTTTGATAAGTGTAAATTGCATTATATTTTAGGGTATAGTTTGATATATGTTTAGGTATTAATTCAATCATTTAGTATGTGTTTAGGTTAGAATTGTGTTAGTTTGTTAATTATTTGTGTTTTAAGTGTTTTA
>JANZXP010000007.1:9481237-9492899 GCA_027576715.1 Erythroxylum flavicans | reverse complement strand
TTTGCTCAAACTTCCTATAGGAAACTACACTACCATAGGCTTGCTAATACACCAATTCTCCTTTACAATGATTGCATGCATGAATAGATCAGAAGGACTTGTTTAGGGTTGTAATGTGATAAAGGTTAAGGTGGGTCAAAAGAAAGGGAAAAGGGTGAAGCACAAGCATAAGTAGAGTAAAAAGCATATAAAATGAGATAACAAAACATAACTTCGAGACATACATATATAACCAATATTATGTAATTATTGATGCTACTCACTTGTTCTTCCTTTTTCATTTCATTTCTTTTTTAATTTTTATTTTTCTTTCTGTTTCTTCATACAAGGAAGAACTATGAATCAAAACTAGCACTTTATATAATGTAATCCATCTGTAAAAATATACTTAACTTTTCTCGGTACAAATTTCATACAATCCCAACTAGTGTTTTACTTAATACTATATTAAGCTTGTGGAAGAGTAGGATAAAGGGGTTTAAAGTTTTTAAATTTTGGATTTTCATAAAATAAAAGGTTAAGGCTCAATAGGGGTAGCAAATGATAATAACGGGTAGGTCATTTAAGCCAAGGGTTAACATAAAAAGGGCCTTGATCATCTTTATTAAGCATGCATCCAGTGGACTCAAACCGATTCAAGATAAGTTCTGAAGGTAGTAACCTAAGGAAGTAACACTCAATAAAGAAATGACATGACTATAGATGGAGTCATGTGGATCAATCCTCACTTTGGCTCAAATGAAAACTCCTTATGCATCTTTACACTACCTTATTGTTCAAATGTCAATTTATGAATAAGCTTATGTAACCAACTACTTTTCATCACTCTATATGGCTCACTTTCTACTTAAGTAGCCTAATCCGAGTTTAAGCATGCATTCAATCTAATTCCAACTAAGATGACAGAACTTCATGGCAATATTTATCAGAGTGATGAAAAGTACGGTTCTATTGCTAACATAAATCACATATAATACACCTAAATTTGCATCCTAATTAACAAAATGCAAACAATGCAATTATCACATATAATATGCCTAAATATGCATTCTAATTAACAAAATGAAAAAAATGCAATTAAGAAAGTAAATGAAACCTCCCCATACTTAAAGATCACATTATCCTCAATATGACAAAACAACATCCAATAAGGGAAAATGACCTCAAATAAAACAAATAAAAACAACAACATGAAAATAAACAAAAGATATAAAATCGTACAAAAGAAACTAAAATCAAACCACACAAAATCAAACAAAAGAAAATGACACAAATGAAAAGTTTAAGGCAAGAAGTGGCTTATGGAGATAATGGTGGCAATGATGTAGGTGAAGAAGCTTCAAAGTTGTTCCGCTGACAAAAGTTGATGAAACTTTTCTTCAAGCTCCATTGCTCCTTATAAACCTGCCACATTTGAGTATGGAGCTCATCAAGTTAGGATGTCATCTATTATTGGTTAGCTGTCATTTGGTTGAGGATTTGTTGATATCAATTAATCGTTGCTAGTTCCCTCGATTCCTCTGCTACTGCTTCCTCCTCTAGCTCTGGAGCGGCGCTCGATGTGGAAGGTTGATCTATTACTGCACTGGTACCCCTCCTGCTCTTCACTATAGTACGCAGCTGGGGATCGTGAAGTGCCATAGATTGGACCTCCACAATCTCAGAGCATCTCAAAGAGGCTATGTCAAACATATAGCGAGGAGTAATATGTAAATTTTCCATATTAACATTATAAAATACACCTAGAGTCGAAGCAATATGAGCCATCCCAAAAAACGTATTCTTTTTATTAATCACACTTATTATTGATTGAAAAATTCTATACGGCGTGTTAATTTTAAGCTTGCGGTCCATGCGCCATAAAAAGAAAAGTTCTTTAGCTGAGCATTTATTGATTTCAGTTTTATTAAACACTGTTAGGCACATAAATTTATATAACAGTAAATGCTCAGCACTCCGGATTAGAGAATTTGGCGCATTACGTGAATCAAAAAGTTCTTCACTCGTGATGGTGTTCTAATAAGCATCGACATCAAAATCCACATGACCATCTAAAATTTTTGCATTCGACAGATTAAACAATTAATGCATGACAAAATAATCAAGTTTGAAAACACTTCTACCCAACCTAAACCAAAACAGATCCATTTTAGAGTTGTACTTAACTGTTATGAAAATTTCTAAAGTTAGGATGGCAAAAATAGGGACATCGCACTGAACAAATCTATTCCACCCTACATTTGTAGCTAATTGTTCAAGTCGGTGTCTAACTCCTATGTTATCTAACAATTCAAAATTTAAATACCTAGGAGTGACTATTGTTGTATTTCTAAAGTCATGGAACCGCTCACCTTCTTCTTTCGAGTAAATTAAAAATGGGGCCCGATAAGTTGCCGCTAGGCTAGTTTCTCCTTAGCCGAAAACTTGTTAATAGAGCTCATCGACCAGTTGCCTAACCTAATCATCCTTGTTGGAGCCATTGTGAGAAGAAATCCAGCAAAATTTGAGAGAGAGAGAGAGTGAAAATAGTATTAAAGAGAGAAAGAGCAAAATCTTATCTAAATCCTTGTGTTTTAGAATGACTAATGCATGAAAAACATGAAGGAACGTAAGATTGATGGAAAGGGATGAGGAAAAAACTAAGAATCTAGATGAAAAATGAAGAGTTTTAGAGAGTAGGAGGAGAGAAAATAGTGAGTAGAGAGAGAGGGAGTGAAATTTTGAAAGTGGGTGAGAGAAAAAAGAGACAAAGAAACTTTAAATTTCCCTCCAGATAGGATTCTCACGCTCATGGGAGTCCCCACAATTCCCACGAGCGTGGGATTCCTCCCAATAAACTCGAGAGAGAGAATTCCCATATCTATGGGAATCACCACAATTCCTACGGACATGGGTTTTCTCTCTAGAAACTTTCTAGAGAGATTTCCCACGCTCGTGGGAATCACTTCAATTCCCATGAATATGGGAATTGGTGATCCTCACAATTTCAAACCTTTTTCTAAGCTTAAGTAAATTCTCTATGATCCTAAAACCTACAAACACATCAAGATAATATCATCAGCAGGAAATTTGAAAAAAAAAGAATTAAAATCCAAACAAAATCAACATAAACATTAATCAAACCCAATTCAAATATGAACATAACTAAAGAATTCAAACAAACAAATAAGTAAACAAAACAATCATAGAATAGTTAACTACCATCCCATGTAGTGCTTCTATTACCGTCAGTAGCTTGACTCTCCTTCTTACTTATGGTAGTTTAAATGACCGGAATGATAGTGGTGCATAAACTAATCTCAAACTTTGTACCAGGACTACCTTATTTTGGACTCCACCTTCATTACTATTTTCATTTCTTTACCTTCTCCGACACATTCATTTCTTCTTGAATGCATTCCTAGGGTACTCAATATTTTCCCATCCTCGTTGGAGTTCAAATTCCTTAATGTCTTTCAGGGTTAGAGTAGGATGATAATTCTTCTTCGACACTTGAATGTTAACTGCTCCTTCCCTACTCTCAGTAGTAACTTGCCCCCGTCAACATCAATAATCACATGAGCAATAGCTAGAAACGGTCGCCTAAGAACCATCAAGTTTTCCTCATCTTCACTAATATCTAATATGTAAAAATTCTTGTCAATATGTAGCCGCACATTCTTGATGATCCCCTTCAATAAATGCACCTTCCTATCAGCCATTTTCACTAATGTCTTAGTTAGCTCAGGCTCTTCTAGACCTAACTTCTGACTGAATGAATACGACATTATGTTGATGATTGCTTCCAAATCTGCAAATGCTTAATATATCTTAACTCTATTTATACTACACGGAATGAAAAATTCTCCTAGCTCTTCTTTCTTCTGTGCTACATGTGAACTTTCTCTTGATATGTGATTGATAACCTCTTCTTTCAATGACCCCTTTAACATGAGCTTTGTCCAGAGTTGATTTGTTATGTCTATCATCTTGCTTAACTTCCTTTCCTTAGAATTCCGAGTTGCTCCACTTAAAGATGGCTTCCACTAATGAAACAATAGAGGTAGAAATCCACGCTGAATTTCATTAATCGGCTCACTTACTCGTCCGCTCAGAAGGACTTCTAACACTGTTTATTCTTCTTACTTGTTTCCATCATTCTCCTTATATTTTCTTTCTTTTTTCTCTATCGTGTAAGGGCCATGGCTCTTTCCTTCGAATTCACCTCAGTGTTGCTCGGTAGACTACCTGCATTTCATGAAGATAAAGCATTAGCTAGTTGGCCTACCTAAACTTCCAGATTATAGATGGATGATACACGATTCTTTAAAATCTGATCTAACTTTATTTCCATCCTCTTCTGATTTTCCTCTGGCTTACATGCATCCTTTTATGATTCTCTTCTTGTGCTGCCAATTTGGATCCCAAAACCTCCATCATCTTATCCATTTTTCTTTCCAATGCTTTGATTCGATCTTGCTAGAATCCTAGCAGTCCTTGTGGTCTTTGTTGGCCATCTACATTATTGTTACTCCAAGAAAAGTTCGGCTGGTTTTTCTAACCCAAATTATATGTGTTCAAATATGGGTTGTTACCTCACTACAGTTGGTCTAAATAGCTTACATATTTAGTCTCGCTATCTCCTAATAGGAAACATTCTGCTGAGCTTTGGTTGTTCTCCCCACACAGCTCATATTGTGTTTGTATTGTTTTAACTGCTGAGGTGGATGCTCGTTGCTTGTTATTTAGTTGCTTTGTCAGAGTCATGATCTGATGCTGCAAGATAGTAACTGAGAGAATAGGTATCATACCTTTTTGCTCCTTCTGTCCTTGTCTACTACTCACTTGACCACTTGCAGCTGTTGCTTGCCAACTCTTCCAACAAAATCATAAGCTGCTTCTACCGTTTTATTCATCAGTGAACCTTCGACTGCTGCATCAATTATGCCCATTGTGCTTAGATTCACTCCATTATAAAATGTTTGAATCAGAAATTCCTTTGGGAGGTTATGATGGGGACAACATTTTTAAAGTTCTTTAAATCTCTCCTAAGCTTCTTAGAGAGATTCTCTGTCACTCTATTGGAAATTTGATATCTCCTTGATAATCCTCATTGTCTTTGTCAACGGAAAATACTTGGCGAGGAATGCCTGGGTGAGCTGCTTCCAAGTTGTGATCTGACCTAGATTCATCGAATTGTACCATGCTTTAGCCTGATCCTTCAACATGAATGAAAATAATCTCAGCTTCACCACTTCGTCGAACATTCCGTTGAATCTAAATGTGTCACAAATCTCCAAGAAATTTGCAATATGGGAATTTGGATCCTCATTGGATAGCTAGTAGGCCTGCACACTGTTTTGTAGGATATTAAGTAGCGCCAGCTTTATTTAAAAATTATTTTCTTAGACTATAGATCTCGCCACTCTTTGAGGACTAAACCTTGGCCTCATAAAATCCATTAACGTTCACTCTGTTCCTCCTTGCTCTCCTTCTTCAGCTATATCTTGATTTTAGGAATTTAGACATTTTGCCTTCTCATTTCTCTTTCGGGCTTCTTAATGTCACGAAATTCATTTTCAATAACTTCTTTTGTCCTTCATGTGCTCCTTGCATTCAAGCACCTACAAATACACAAGGAAAAATGTCAAAAACTCTTAAATCAAAGTAATCTAAATTAGACACGATGTTCAACAACCCATCCCTGGCAACAGTGCCAAAAACTTGTTGATGGTAAACCTATCTACTTGTTTAACGCTAAAAAATTGCAAGTGAACAGTTCGTGACTTGTAGCAAAAAGAGCTTATATCGATTCCACAGAGATTGATGCCTAGACATCGCTTAATTTAGGTACAACTTTGTTTAAGAAACCAAATTATAAAGTACAAATAATCTGGAAATTTTAATTAAAATTAAAAGACTAATGTAAATAATGGACAATACCGAAACTGCAAAAAATTTGAATTCAAGAATCTAAGTAATAGAGATTACCTTTTTCCCTATTTTGTCTCCCTCCTATTTTATCAATTGAATTATGTCTCATAATAGATTTTCGAATGTACTAATTACCCTCTTTCAAGGCGTAACGATTTATCCCTAATCGAATTAACTGGAATCAATTAGATGATGTCTCAACCTACCCAGTGACTCTAATGATTCAATTAGTTATCAGACTATCCTATTGGTGATCAATTGACTAGTCGAGATCTCTCTTTTAACTATTCAATTAACGTGATGATTGCTAGTCCATAGGTTGCCAACTCGTTGTACAATCCTATATGAATTTCATCCCACTTACTCTCTCGATTTGTTGCAAGATGACAATTAAAAACAATAATCAACAAAGACAATCGCATTCAATTCAATAAAATAGGAGTTCAACATAATAGTTCCAAAAGCAATCCATAAAATAAAATCAGCCTAACATGGTCTTCATAACGTCATCAACATTTAAATAATCCACTTTTACAAAGAATAAAAGAGATTAAAATGATAGAAAATTGAATAGAAAGGCTCCTTCTCTTCTTTGCCAAAATCTAGAATTTTTGTGTTGATGTGCCATTTTGCCCAATCTTGAAGTTGATTCTTGTCTTCAGTCCTTCCTCAATGCTCCAAACATTTATTCTTCACTCAAGAATGGTGTTTCTAAAGATGGGTATCGTCTTGTTTTAAGATAGAGGCTTAATTCTCTTTTCATAGTCCAAAAACCCTAAGTTTAATGAAGCCTCGCAGATTGCCTCAGATTATAGTTCCCACGTTCGTGGGGATTTGCATGATTCTCACAAACATGGGAATTTGTAACAGATGCATCTCTCATTTTCTTCTGTAATTCCCATGTGATATGGGAATTTGCATGATTCTCACGAACGTGGGAATTTGTCACAGATGCACTCCTTATTTCTTCTCCTCTTTGATCTTTAGTTCACCCTCCAAGTTGCTCCTTCCTTCTTCCTTTATAAAATTAGTCGATTCTTACCCTCAATTAACATCAAATACATAAGAATAACAATGAAAAATCAAACTTAACAAAAAATTGAAAATGAATCCTAAACTAGAACAATAATCAACAATTATGTTAGAAAACACATGTCAATAACTTATAAAAACATATCCTAATGCACACCTATAACCCTCCTAAACTTGCTTCAATAGAACGGGTAGTTTTATAGACTAACGAACGAAGATCCCAATGCACATATAGTGACTTCCTTGAAATTTGTGATACCTTTAGATACCATCAGATATCGGAAGATGAGGTTAAAATTAGGCTCTTTTCCTTTACCCTTAGAGATAGAACAAAGGCTTTGTATCATTCCCTCAACCCAACCATTGTCATGACTTAGGATCAGCTAGTTTGTGCGTTTTTAGACAAATACTTCCCCCTAACTAAGACAACTGAGATCATCAAGGAAATTACCAATTTCCTGTTAAGTGATGAGGAATCGATCTACGAAGAATGGGAAATCCCTACTCTAACACTTATAACCCTAGTTAGAAGAATCACTATAACATACCACTCTTATAGAGCATATGCCTGCACGTATCAATGATTATTCGAGAACATACTCTATGATGATGGCACATTAAGACAATGGCATTACCACATTTTAAGGCATCACATATCAAAAGCATTTCAATCATTCATTTTGAATCATTTCATTCAAATTCATATTAAATCACAATTGTCATTACACTTTAGAGTTCACATATACATTTGACAATAGGTGAAAAATGCATTTTTGGTGCTTAATAAATAGAGACATCTATAAGAACAACTAATCCTAACCGCTAACTCATGTCCAATTGTAGTAGCTATACTCTAATTAGTCTAACTAGATCTTCTTTGAACCTGAAAATCAACATTGCGATTTTGATGAGTTTATGAACTCAGTGAGTCAACCATCATCAATGTATTTAAGTCAGGTACACAAAGATAATTCTTATCCCAATTCAACAAGTATTATATGTCGTCTAGTGTTGAATATCACATTAGATTTCATCATTCCTTATCAAGTATAATAAGTTTATTATACTTTTATAAGTATATCAAGTAAACTAATATATCTTATCATAACACATCCTTATTTTACTTTTAAACTATATTTCAAGCAATCCAATAATTCATTTCAATTCAGTTATATGATACATATAAAGAAGTATATGCAAATGCACATGTGACTCCAATTTATTTTTCTTTGTTATGACTGAGCGGTTATTTACTGTTCTTTATCCATTGTGGATACCAAGCTCATTAATAACTGAGCAAATAGTTGTTTGTTCACAATCCTAAGCTTAAAGCTCTTTTTTATGTTGGTCACTCTAGTCACAACTCCTTTTTCTGATCATGCATATGAATGTAATGGAATACAATAACTAAAATTTAAAATAAAACAAATCAATTATAGTGAGAAAACACCTAGGTTAACTTATAGTACGCTTCAGATAAGCTATTGTCTTGATGACCTGGCAATGTCTAGATGCTGTGAATAAACTTTTGCTTCTTTAGTTATGTAATACACACATATTTTACACATTACAAAGTTGATCGATCATATAAATATTCCATCATGTACATGTATGTATGTCATGTTCAATGCATGCTCAATTGACCTTTTGGGTGTGTATCCTTATTCACAAATCTTAACCATTCATATATCTTAGCTTAGATATAACTAGTTTGTAATTAGGTTTATACCTTAAGTAAACTTGATTATTCTAAATTCATCAACCATAAATTTCACTAACCCTTTTCTAGCATTTTATATATTCATATAATTTCTCAATTCTCATTCATTCATTCCTAATACATTACTCATATCCTTTGGATCACATTTGTATTTATAAGAACACCTTTATTCCTTTAACAACTTATAATTTCCAGATTTAGATACATTGATATCAAAACAATCCATTTCTTAAGTTATGACATCAATTAACAACCTAAACTTATCAAACCATTAACAAATTAATCAAGCAACTATCTAAATTCATTTCAAGCCTCAACCAAGTCCAAATGCACCAAAGTAAAGTGGCCTATCCTTAGATAATTCGACAATCACACAAAACAAAATTTTTTTCACTTCAAAGCATTGTCCATGATCGTAGGAAGGAGTTAATGCAATTGACACGATCATCAGATGAGTGAATCGAAGGTTCACCATACATTTCCTTCAACTTTTGCCAAATTCTAACACCTTGTACCAAATTCAAACTATCTTCATAATAGTCCATGAATTGTACCTCAGTTGTACCTGAATTACACTCCAATTACTCATCAATTTCATCTCCAATTCCAAGTCAAAATTATTTAATTGGAAGCTCATAAACTATCGTCTTTCATGCATCAAAACAAAATAGAAACTATCATTCACTATCATATATGTAGTCCTAGTTCTTTCCAGTTCAAGAACGCTACACTAGAACCTTTCTTTAGCATAAACTCACCTTCATTATACTTCAAATCCCAATCTAATTCATCAATATAACAACTTATAAGCCACAGTTTTTATACATCAAGAACAAACCATAAAAGTATCCATGCTCATCCATTATGTTCCAACACACTTCATCATCAACATTATATATAATTCGTCCCAATTCAATCATCATAAGCTTTATATTAAAACAGGCCATAAAGATTAATAATTTACTTACTTGTTTAGCTTAATTTCCATCTTAATTCATCAAGTTAACCTAACCCTCCATGCATGCAAGATCATCATAATTTCAAGGTGGAAATAGGTTATTTTTTAGCAAGGATAAAAGACCACAACAAGAACAACAATGTTCTGGTTCTTTACCTAACTTTATGAAGGGTAAAAGTGTGGAATTGGTGTGCCAATTTAGCAAGATTTAAACCAAAATACAGAGATGTCACTAAAAGCAAGTTTCAGTGGAGAGAAAAGAAGAAGATGGTGAATGTTTTAGCAGAAACACTTTCTGCATTAATTTAATTCAACTGGGTGCAAGGCGTCACCATGTTTCTACGGCATATGTCACTAGGCTTATATTCCATTTCTCCTATATATAAATTGCCTAATGTTACCAATATGCTAGGCCATTTGTCACCCAATCATTGCTTCCATATGTCAATTAATTACTTATGCCAATTATCACTAAATTTTCCATACCAAATTTCACTCATTTTTATAGGCTTAGTCATCCTAATTTTCCATATGTCAACTTATCTTACCACTTAACATTTTTCCTAAGCTAAATGTATATTTTAATTCATCAATTTTCCAATTGTAATAATTAATTCCAAATTTACTAATTATAATCCACCAAACCAAAATTCAAGACATAAATAATACACATTTCATATCATGATCATTTTAAACCTTTTAAACCCTGAAATATGTCAATTGAATGCACATACAATCTTTGTAATGTTTTCTAAATCATTATTCATGTGTGTATGTGAATATTATGTGTGTGAATGAAATGCATTTCATAAATTCTTAGCGATATTACTCATGTACAATAGTCTAAGGTTCTAACCCTTAGTATGGAAACAGGCTATTACAATCACCCTAACTTCTCTTGGACAAACAATGTTGGAGGACAATTTAGACCTCAAAGACAATTAAGCTTCCAATAAGATAAACCAAGCTCAATGGAATCCAATTTAGATAAGATTTTAGATAAAATTCGAGGCATATAGGATGCATACAGGAGGCTTGAAAGCAAATTTAAGCAAGTCACTCAGAACCACACCTCTTCAATACACAATTTGTAGGTCCAAGTAGGTCAACTAGCGAAGGCAATATCTACTCAAAATGCAGGAACCTTTCTAAGCAATACTGAGTCTAATCTAAAGGAATAGATTAAAGCCATCACTTAGACCTAGGAAAAGAAACTTGAACATGCGAAGGAAGACGGAGAGAAAGGAAAAGGATAAGTAATTATGGAATTCCTTCCAAGTGAGCTCGTAATTGAGGCAATCAAGGAACCTTGACTTGAAATTCCATACCATATTCTAACTCAGTGGAAATGAATTTCAAGTAGCGCAATGAGGAAGTTTAAGGAGGTTTGATAAAACAAAGTTAAGGGCATAATGAAATGAGTAGTACAAATGAGTCTCACACTAAAGGAATGAGTCAAGAAGAAGGTTAAATAGCGTATAGTAGAAGAAAACCCTAATATAGTACAAAAGAAAGAGGACCCAGGGGATTTTTACATTCCTTGCAGTATCAATGGAGTTAACATAGATAGGTCATTGGCAGATTTGGGAGAGAGTATCAACATGATGCCCTATACCTTTAGTCAAAAGTTGGGACTAGGAGAGTTAGAACCCATAAAGTTGTTAATAAAGATGGCTGACAGAACAGTTCATCAACTAAAGGAGATTATTACGGATGTGCAAGTACAAATTGATAAATTTAACTTTCCCATAGACTTCTATATATTGAATATTGGAGAAGATGTGGAAACCCTATAATCCTTGGTCGACCATTCTTGGCCACTGCTCACTTAATAATTGACATTGATAGGGGTAAACTAACTCTAAGAGTAGGAAAGCAGTAAATTGTTGGATCGGAAAAGAAAGCATGCCATATTTGGAGAACCAGTAGATTCAAATTTTTTTTACAAATCTTATTTACAGTGGAAGCAATATATCTAAATCATCATGCCAATCTATACATGATATGGTATAAGGATAATAATAAACATAAACAAGATA
>JANZXP010000007.1:9456728-9472641 GCA_027576715.1 Erythroxylum flavicans | reverse complement strand
TTGGATATAATAGATAAAGATTCAGTGTATTTGCATCGGTGGATATACTATTGAATATGAAATCGATATTGCGATCAAATGATATGTTCTCGAAAGTGATATGAATGTAAATACACTGTCATGGATTGTTTGAGGAAAAATAGGATATAAGTACAAATGAATTATCATTTTTATTCTTAAAACTATTAAATTTATTTAATTTTACTAATAAATTATATTTTCTAAAGTTTATATTCTTTATTCATCTACATATATTTTAATTAAAATTTTAAAATTATTATTGTTAAGAACTAATTATTATTTTTATCATAAATTTATTTAATAAATTGAATTATTATTAGGATATATAAATAATTTTGTTTAAAATAATTTAAGAAATATTACAAATAATATTTAAACTATAAAAAATATGTTTAAAGGATATTAAATATACTTTAATTTTTACGAGTCTTTAAATAAATAATAATATAAAAATATAATTTTTTATTATTTTAAAATTTATGTTAAATTCAATAGTAATTTAAATTGTTAAATTTATTATTATCTTATTATATATTGATAAGCATTATTAATATAAATTTTATTTTATGCTATAATTTTTATTTATTGTTAAAATTTTTATTTCTTATTTATCGTATATTAATTTTATAATAATTTAAAATGAGTCAAAAACAGTTTTTTTTAATCCATTCGACGTCCAGTTCGAATTTTAAAACATTTATAAGAATAGTGACTATTATTCCCGAAACGCTGGCCCGTTCTTTCTCGGCGGTGTAATTAATTACTTATTGGTATTGCTGAATTTCAAACACTTTATGCTCTCTTCGTAGAATCCCAAACCCATAACCTTCCACAAAAGTTTCATTATTCACTACATCAAACAGATTCGGCACTGCCCAAACCTATTCACCCGAAGACAATCAAACATCAATCTTCGAGAATTAAAGGACAGCCATCAAATGGGTCAAACCTTTCGTAAGCTCTTCGATACATTCTTCGGTAACAGCGAGATGCGGGTACTCCTCTTTTATTTACTTGTTTATTTGTTTACTTTTTGGTTCTGATTATTCAATGATTTCCGCGAATAAGAAAATTTCAGAGCTTTTCTCATTGTTGTAGTGAACTTTTGATTTGTGAGTAAAGTTCCTGTAAGAATCTTGTTCTAGTGATGTTTAGCTCTGTCCTTATGTGGGCGTATATGTGTGCATGTCTTATGCAAGAAATTTGGAGTCAGTGTATATTAAAATTACTGAAAATAAGGAAATGAAGTCTAGGGATTGTTTAAAGAAATCAAATGATGGAAAAAATGACTACTCCTTGTTTTCCTACATGAATGTTTTCATGGTTTAAAGGTGATCTTAAGCTCTGAAATGATCTTTAAATGAGGTTGACTAGCTATAACTCAAGCACATACAGTTTGTGTTTGTTTATGATGCCCATAGTAAAATTTGAATATAATGTGTCTAATTGATTTTCTAATTTGTCTTTTTATATATGGAGGTTAAAATGTGAACTCAGAAGATATAGCATAAGCAGCTCATAGCTTATTTCCCTTTATTATACTTTTTTGCTTTTACACTCCTTAGGTTGTTATGCTGGGGCTGGATGCAGCTGGTAAGACAACCATACTCTACAAACTACATATTGGAGAAGTTTTATCTACTGTCCCAACTATTGGTATGTGACTAATAACTCTGTTTTTGCTATTAATTCTTTTTTGTTTGAGTCTGTAAGAAACTGGTGAGCTATGCTGCTGTTAATTTGCATGCTGTGAGTATAAGCCTGTACTATCAAGAAAATAAATCTGCCACTGTTGAGCCAACTATTTATCCTTAAACTGAAAATCATTTCAACAGAAGTTCACTGTTTTAGATCAACCAAGTACATTGATGCAGCACACTGAAAATCATCTCAGCTTAAGTGGTTTCAAAAATAACACTCTGGAAACATTCAAGAAACTTCGTTCTTGTCACCTCTTTCATACTATCAAGGAATTGATTAGAGGAATCACAACTACTGTTTTTTCTAGTTTTTTGTTGAATTATCTGTACAACTACTGATTTTTTTCATGCTTAAATCTCATCCAATGCTGACCTTTTTATTGGACAAAATATACAAGAAAACCAAGCTTTATTTGTTTATCCCTTAGTTTTGTGAGAGAATCACCTTTTCTATCTTTATTTTCAGAAGCTTCACTCTCATTTGACTAATGTTTTAGCTCCAGAAGGCTAGACATTCCTTATTGAAGATGTATTGTGTTTTGTATCTGCACTGGTGCTTGTTTGTGGGAACTAACGTCTAGGGAACCTTTCCCCATTAAACTAAATCATCTCATGAAATGTTGTTTTGGCGGATAGGTTCCCATAGATTTTGTGTCATAGAAAAGCATAAGTTTTAACCTTGACTTTGTAGCACCCATTTTGAATTTGTAACCCTTCCATACATTTCAACCATAAAAGAAATCTTCCTCACATCCTCTTTGTCAACACATGATAATTCTTACCTAGCGTAGCAACCATAGTATGCCTACGAAAGATGGTCCTTAAATCTACAACCAGTTGCTCTAAAATATTGGATGGTCCAAGTTACTGTATATTTGGGATGAATGGCCAAGGATTAATAGATGCCCGTTTGCTTGCCCATACTAAGATGTTCTTAAAATGAAATTCTATAATAAATGCGATTCTCTGTAGACTTGGGGAGAAGATTTACTCCACACTAGTGTTATCTTCCACTTTTTCAGAAATAGTAGAAACTTGTTTCATTTAAGAGCAGATAACTTGAACTCTTCCTCTTTCAATACACTAACCTTTTTAAAGTTTAAGAAACTCTATTTTTATTGAGATGTCCATAATTATTGGTGCTTCTTTTCCCTTTATACTGGTTATGAATCTTCGATCCTATTCATTATTGTGTTCTGACCATATTTAATTTTCTGGTAGATACATGCAATTGCACACACTTCCACACACACAAACATTATCTCCCCCCCTACAAAGATGTTATGCCTGGTTGTTGCATCAAAAGCAAGAAAGGAAGTGAGAACCTAAAGGATGCTAATCAAATGAAACTCTACTGAAGTGATGGCTGTATCTACTCATGTTCTAAATTCAAAACTCTAGCTTTGCACTTATTTTGAGGTTCAGAAGTTCTATTGATAATACTTAATCTATGTAACTTTTCCTGCTAGTAATGACTAAGTATGAAATGTGTTGAATTTTAATCATGGAAGCAAGTTGAGGGGTTTGCTACTTTCTGAAACAATAATTGCTTTATAATTATATCATCTAAATATCCTTGTCCTTTTGGGGTTGACAGTGGCTTATGGAGAGATTAAAATATGATTAAAGTACAGTAAGATAGAGAAGAAATAAAGCTGATAGAGTGAAACTGTTACATGTCAATGTGAAGTTGTAGGTATACTTGACTTCAAAAAGTAAACCTTGAAGGGTTTCACTTTTGTTTTTCTATTGTGGTTTCTAGTTTTTGCTTTTTAAATAAAAATAAAAATCTGTATGATTGTTAATGATAATGTTAATTTTATTTTATTTTTATTACTGATAATAATTATATATTAGATAAAATTTAAAGATAAATAATTTCTAGAAAATAAATAAATAAATATATTTTAATCTCTGGTATAATATTTATTAATAAACTATCAGTAAAAATTATTATATTTTATTAAAATAAATAATTTTTTATTTATAAATTAATATTTATTTGTTAATATCAATTTTTAATTATTACAAAAATTTATTTGAAATTTATTGAAGATATTTTAAATTTAAATTATATTTATTAACTAATTATTAAAATAAAATTATTTTATTTTTAAAATTAAAATTTATTAAATTAAATTAGTCATAATTTTATTAATGATAAATATTAAATAATTAAATAATATATATTTAGTTGATGGTAATCAAATTATGAAAAATAAAATAAAAAATAAAACTACTTTTGTTTTTCTGATGTGGTTTCTTGTTAATGTAATTATATTTTTATTATTGATAATAATTATATATTAGATTAAATTTAAAGATAAATAATTCTAGAAAATAAATAAATAAATACATATTTATTGATAAATTATCAGTGAAAATGTCATATTTTATTAAAATAAATAATTTAATAATTAAATTTTTATTTATAGATTGATATTTATTTTTAATATAAAATTTTAATTATTAAAATAAAATTTATTAAATTAAATTATTCATAATTTATTAATTATAAATATTAAATAATTAAATAATATATATTTAGTTGATGGTAAGCAGATTATGAAAAAATGAAATTCACTTTTTATGATTTTCATAAGTTATGAAAACTGGAAGAAATTAAAATAAAAATAGAAATAAAAAACTCAAACAAACTTTTTCATTGAATTTGAAAATAATAACACAAAATCAAAAATCAAAGTAAAAGCAAGTGTTTAAATATATGTCATGAACGATATTATTATAATTAAATTGGTTAATAATTCAAGTACCATTTGGGTAGAAAAGCTTTTGTTATACAGCACAGCTGTGCTCAACTCTCGAGAATGGGCACCCTATGTGAAGTTTGTTAGGTACCCGTTCTGTTAGGACCACCTGAAATATGACATTCCTCAATTTAAGAAAAACATTTTTATTTGATGTCTTTCCTAAACATTTAATTAAAAAAAAGGCAAGAGTGGTTAAATTGATTTTTATATAGCTCTGCATTTTTATGTAGTTTTTGATAGATTTTTAATTGGGATGCTTTGGAAGCTTTACATCCAGGTTGGTAGCTCATAAGTAACAACTTCTTTGCGATTAGATGTTCCTTATTTCTCCATCTTGAAAGCAAACTGAAAGTTAACATTGAGATTCTAATTTATTGCATATTTTGTACATGTGACTACCCCAAAAAGTAAACGAATATTTGTAAATTGTCGAAGTGGTTCATGAACCTTTCTTAATTACGTCTTTTATAAATTTACAATTTTTATATTTTATGAAGGATGGAAGTTTTTGGTTTAGTTCATTGTTTTGTTTATTCACTTATTATTGTGTTTGAATTTAAAGATGAATATTGCAAATATGAAAGCTGTATCTAGATTTTCATCTGGAGTTATCTGCACATATTTATCTTTTTTAATTTTTTCATCATCTGCATAGGGTTCAATGTAGAGAAAGTTCAATATAAGAATGTGATATTCACTGTTTGGGATGTTGGTGGACAAGAGAAATTGAGGCCGCTTTGGAGGCATTATTTCAACAATACTGATGGATTGGTAATAATAATTTTCTGTCTACTGAATATCTGTTCCATTTCAATTCTTGCATGTAATGTACAACTGAATCCGTGAGACTTGGCAGTCTCTCTTTGTGAAACTGATCATACAATGATTTTGCAATTTCTATGAGATTTATTGTGGTTGATGTGACCTCAATATGCAGATTTATGTTGTTGATTCCTTGGATCGAGAAAGAATTGGAAAAGCAAAGGCAGAGTTCCAGGTAAATTCAGAAAGATATGCAAAATTTAATAGCTAATATCAAAATCAGTTTCTTAGTTGACACGATATTTTTCTGCAGGCCATTATCAAAGATCCATTTATGCTCAACAGTGTCATCTTGGTATTTGCCAACAAGCAGGACATGGTAATTTTAGCTAGAGGTTTTTATATGCTTTGCAACACATGAATGATTAAATGCTCAAGAGAAGGAGAATTTTTATCAGAACTGCTTTTAAGGAAATGTTCGATGTCATTTAGAATATCAAGCTGATGTCTGGTCTTATATGCAGTGTCTTAACCCTGCAATCTTTAGATAAAAGGGAAAAGAGATGATGATTCTAGATTTTTTATTTTAGGACATGATGGGGAGGGTGGGGAAAGTGTCTAGTGCAATATTGCAAGTCTGTCAAATATGACAAAGAAGCCAGGATGTACCTACTAACCGTATGATATACAGTGGCGGTTGGTTGCTCTCGAGTTTGTGGTGCATTTATTTTTGCATTTGTTAGGTTTTCCATTTGAGGAGCAATGTCATTGATATTCATGATTCCATCTATGGTGGTCAGTCTTATGGTCTACATTTTGCAAGTAATAATGTTGCCCTTTGAGTACTGCACTTCTAAAGCAAGCTAGTTCTTATTATCTAGAGCAACTTATCTTTCTGCCTTCTTACACAAGTCTGAGTTGTTAACATCCTTTTTGTGTACCAGATTGCAAACCAAATGGATCTAATGGATTCACCCAAAGTTATCCTTATCTGTAGCAAGTACAAATTTGTCCACGTGCAGATCAAAAGGAAAACTTTCCCATTCTAAATCAAGCCAAAGTAAAATGAGGAACCAACTTCTTGCATAAAAGTGGCTTAATGAAGATATATCCTAGATCAAAGGAAAACTGTTCCATTCTAAATCAAGCCAAAGTAAATTGAGGAACCAACTTCTTGCTTAAAAATGGCTTAATGAAGATATATCTAGGTCTCTATCTTTTGTGATTCTTGATCTTGACCTTTTCAGCTTGCTTAAGGCGTGATATCACTAAGCTATGAATTTCATCTTGTTTCCTGAGTCCTTTTGACTTGGAGAATATTTTTTGCTACAACAGTGTGACATCTGATTTCTCATCTTACAGGTAACTTTAGAGCACAAGAAGTGATTTGGAAAACCATTTTATTGGATGACAAAGAATGAAACAGAACTAGGAAATAGAGTTCATATTCTCCTGCCAACCTTTGAATGTTGAAGTAGGAATTGGTTAATGAAACAGAATTACGAAATAGAGCTCATGTTCTCCTGCCAACCTTTGAATCTTGTAGTAGGAATTTCCTTTTAACAATTGCTCGATTTCGTTTTATGCTTGTTGAGCATTTAAGGTTGTAAACTTTCTTTCGTATGGAAGTATGCCACAAGGTCTAAACATGCATCTCAGTTGGTCTGGAATTGCGTTCAATGTCATGGCATGATATCCTGTGGCGGTGAAGTTTAAAGTTCTTCTGGTGTAGATGACATAAAAAAATTTTGATAAAAATATATCACCCAATTGTTTCTGGTTTCCTTGTCTAGAGAGGAGCAATGACACCTATGGAGGTCTGTGAAGGACTAGGTCTATTTGAACTGAAAAACAGGAAATGGCACATACAAGGAACTTGTGCACTCACTGGAGATGGCCTTTATGAGGGATTGGATTGGTTAGCTGGAACTTTGAAAGAGATGAAAGCTGCTGGATACTCCTCAGTGGGTACATCATCATTCTGAAGTTCCAAGGAACCCTTGTCCTGTCTATTCATGGACATCAATAATGTTGACTGATATCATCTCTGATTTTCCTGAAGGCTTGAGGTTTCTCTGACAAGTGTGGAGAGTTGACCATGCCTTCCATTCAGAATACCTTTTTGGGTAGTTGGAAAATTATGGAATTTGGGGGGCGCTTATACCTTTGATCTTCGTGGATAATCGATTGTATATTCTGATGCGAACATCCTTAAATTTTATGACATACTGGGTGCCCATGGTACATTTTATGTATGATTAATTTGTATACATGGTAATATATTGAGCATATTTGATCCCAAACTTTTCATATGTTCGTATTTGCATGTTTTGTACGAGGAGCAGGGTTATAATGCTATTAAAGTTGCTTTAAAGTGGAAAGTGCAGAAGCCTCTGAAAACTTGTTTTACTGATGTGGGTAATCTATTGGGGATCAGTTTCCTGTCCGGATTCTATGATGCAATGAAAGAGTTGCTTGTTTAGGCCCATAATCCTCCGACGCCAGTGCTGTAATCTAATTGCCCCGACGGGATTGGACGTTCGGAATTGACTGGTTTTTTAAGAGTTAGTTGTCATTGAGAGATGATTAAGCATATAATCACTGATTGACCGAATGGAAACAATGAAAACTGGTGAAACCTAATTGAATACATCCATAAAATGACCATCTCATACCGCAGAAACATCTCGTTATGTACTTATTTGTTATTGGGGTTATTTTGAGGTTATTGCAGTTGTAACGAAGTTCTCAATTCTTGATAAACGCCTTTCTATCAAACAGTTTCTGCCCATTTCGTACTTGATAAAATTTGGGGACGGGAACGTAAATGAAATAACAGATAAATGAAAAAGATAAAAGACGGATAGGAGTTCATAGAAGTTTCAAGCGGGCTCAACTTCAAACTGCTGGGAGTTGCGCCATATTCCTACAGAGATTTTCACAGACAAGTTTGTTATGCTAGTTTCAAACAAGGTGATTATTGGAAGGGACTATTGAAACCAACATAAAACATGGCTGTTCCTTTATAGACTCGAGACAAAGTAAAAAGAAAGGTTCTAATGAATTGATAATGTTTAAATATGTAAATTTTAAAAGCATATTTTTATTACCAAAATTTTATCTCCATACATATGCGACTTGAGTCACTTCGTAAGTTCATTTACGCAAAAAAAAAATATTAAGGTCAAATGATCATAATAGCTACTAATAACATCTTGCAGCAGTAGCAAAATCACTAAAAACATCAACACCAAGCAACTACATAACTTCAGTAACAAGCACATAAATTGTCATGAAAAAATTTTTTTTGCGCATTTCTTGATGCAAAATCTTAAATAATAGTATCAAGATCAATATTGTCCAATATATCTTTCTCGATACATTTAATAGCCAAGTCATTCAACCTTTCTTGTTAGATTAATAACCTTAAGTAGACTTTTTATAATTTTAAATTTGAAAAACTTCTCTTAACTGATGCTATAATCCTAGGTACAGTCAACAAGATTCGATAAGCAATTGAAACATTTAGATAATAATTTGCAGCTTCAACAGATTCAAGAATTTCAATTACTAACAATGACTCATTTTACAAAGTCATTGGTAACACTTTAATTCAGAAGAAGATCTTCTAAATCTATAGTCAACACATTATCATAAGAAAAGACAGCCATAATATTAGTGCAATATTCTCTTAGTTCATTATCATCCGATGATCACAACGTCTTTCAACCAAAGAAGAATCCAAAAATACTTTCAATTATTGTTAATTGCTTAAATCTATTATTCAACGAAGTAGTTGCCATATTCATAATAACTAGAAAGTAACTGAAGATGATCAATGATAACGTGTGTCAAGTCCACTGCAAAATTTACCTAACTCTATAGAATAAAAACTTGCAGAAGTGGTGAATCAGGATCATATCCACAGGGAATGTTTGGTTAATTCTCGTAATGAAAATAATTAATGCAAATGAAATAAAATATGATTTTGGGGTTTTATGTAATTGAGAAAATAAAGTAAAATTAAACTAATGAAAACAAATTATAGAAAAAACAGTTGAAAATAATAAAAATATCGAATGTGTGTAAAGTTCAGTTCTAGGATCAATCTTGGCCTAGATATGAACAAGCATATCTCATCATTCTAATGTTTTCACACCTCTCCTCGAATTATTGATCATGGACTAACAATACGCTATGCTAATCTCAGTTTTCCCTCGGGTTGTATTTAATTAAGAGAAGTTTGTTAATTAAACCTAACTATCGAATAACCTATGATACAACCTTTAGATTCAATTGGGCAACCACATTACAAAATGAAAAATAGAGCAATCTAAGCAACAACCACATAAGCTCAGATCATTTAACCTAGGCTACGTTATCTTTAATGATTAAAAATCGTTAGTTGCCACATACGAATCCAAATATAATAATTACCGATTGTATTAACGATTCTGGAAATGGGCTTACAATATAAACAATCTAATGATAACAAGAATATGATTATCCATACATTAATATCTCAATCGATTAAACAAAGGACAATGTGAACAATTCTGAGAGAGATATCCAACGTTAAACAAAGATACGAAAACCTTAATTGGGCATCCTGGGTCTCAAATTTCCCTTTCAAACTGATGTCAGGATGTTAGCCTTCTATCTTCTCCATCAAGCTCCAAGAATCATCCTTTGTAGCCTCCATTTATGTTGAAAAATGAAGAGAGAATGATAAAAAATAGCTACTGTCCACCCTCCTCAGTTGCTCACTTCTAGCCAAGTTATTCACGTTATTCCACCTTGAAATTCCAAGAAAAATTGTTGACGAATGGCCTCCCCACAACTGTCTTCTAATTCCATCTTAAAAATGCCAGCAAAAATGATGATGAATGAGATCCTCTAGGTCTCCCCACTGTTGGTGCATTCGTCCTTATTAAGCCGAATCAACCAAAACGATTTTATGATCAAAGCTAGCTTAAGTGCTGGCTCGGTTGTTCATTGTCCAGCCGCCCCATCATTCTTTAAGATGATTTGCTGTCTTGGTTCTATCTTCCACAACTTCAGCCATCATACACATCCGTCATATAATAAAGATAGGTTATGTGGAAGTGGGATAGGTGGCAAGAACCGAAGAGAAGAAACTCCCCTACTCTTTTGGTTCTTCACTCTTATATTCTCCAAGTGCAACCGACAAACTCCTCCCCCTTACTTAAAAGCTACGTTAGGCAACTAGGTTTTTGGAAAATGGACAGTTGTCTTCATATGGGACAATTGGTTTAATTTAAATTGCAGCTATGGTCTCATTGCTGTAACTTTTTAATTGTTACAGCTATGATCTCCATTTTTATGCTCTAATTTGTCTCTCTCTTTTAATCTTTTTCTTCTTCTTGCTCTGTGAAGACAATAAAGTATGAGCATTGAGAAGATAGCTCAATAAGCATGCTTTCGGGTCACTTTAGGTCCTTCACTTCCAAAATGTACCTAAAATCAAATATGAGCTAAAGTGAGCACCCTAAGCATTTTAAGGCATTAATCTCTAAATATAATGGATTAAATGTATCAACAACCCCCACAATTAGCTTTTGGCTGTCCTCGGGCAAAACATCATTTTCAAAATCATAGACCCAAAAATATTTTCTCATTTCTCATAGTTCCCAAGAATACATAATCATAAGCAAAGACGAATGGCTTTAAAAAATCGTAGCAAGAAATTAACATTGAACGCTTATACTGATGATCAATCAGCAATCATCACCTTTAGAAACTGAGCAATCTAGAGGTATACTTGGAAAATTTCTTTAAATAAGATTTATCAATGGGTACACTCAAATACCATTCACAATCAAGACATTCCATAACTTTGCATATCATTTCATTTCTCCACCACTAAAAGTCACATGCAAAATCATAAATCAAAGGATTTTTTAAGGTTGTAATGTGGCAATGGTAAGGCGAGATGTATTTGGGTAAAGTAGCATGAAAGCAATTAAAGCTAGTGAAATAAGAAAAACACTCAACATACTATCAAGTGCAAAAACCAACATTTACTCACAATTGTGTACATCAACTATGATGAATGCAAAAACTATGTTTCCTAGCTCAACTTCAAGTTTTCACACCACAAACCACATGAATCATAATTAACCAAAAGGAATCACTCATACAATTGATGATAATACGTTGAAACTACACGGAGTGATCCTTCAAAGACTACATCTACCTATCAAAGGATTTTTTAAGGATATAATGTGGCAATGGTAAGGCTAGATGTATTTGGGTAAAGTAGCATGAAAGCCATTAAAGCTAGTGAAACAAGAAAAACACTCAACATACTATCAAGTGCAAAAACCAACATTCACTCACAATTGTGTACATCAACTGTGATGAAAGCAAAAACTATGTTTCCTAGCTCAACTTCAAGTTTTCACACCATAAACCACATGAATCATAATTAACCAAAAGGAATTACTCATACAATTGATGACAATAAGTTGAAACTACATGGAGTGATCCTTCAAATACTACATCTACCTCATATTCTACATACTCAAGTAACTCATTCAATACAACTTTATGAGAAAAGACTAATCATAAACTTTTTAACATATATACACTTCCTCCTTAATACATTTATTTAAAAAAATTTCTTTTTTTCTTCTTTTTCTATTTTTTTAAAGAAGCTACATCAACATAGGAATTTCATTGATATGACATAAAATAGCATCTTAACAATTATAACCATCCCACACATATGCACACTCCCACACTTACACTCTTGTGTATCCACAATAATCAACAATCACATATGCACACTCCACTAGCTTTATGACTTGGATAGGACATTTGGTTAGGTATAAAAGCATGTAATGTAGTTAATACACAAAGAATAGGTAGATAAAGCTCAAAGGGGCTTATTAAGGAAAAAAGCATATTAATAGGTGGGCTATTTGAATAATGTAGCTTGTAAACAATGAAGAATACCTAATCATTTTCATGTTAGTGCATGTGATAAAAATGTGGTCTTGAATAGAAATCAAAGCAAAATTAGGATGTACATGTCATGAAGGTCACACATAAACAAAAGACAATAAGACTGCAATAGCGTCAAAATTTGACAGCGCATGTCGAGTGCACTACAAAATTTGCCTGACTCTGCACACTAAGATTTGTAGTTATGGTGAATTGAGAATGAATATACAGGGAAGATTTAGTTAATTTATTTAATGGAATTAATTGATGCAAGGAAAATTTGAAAGGGAGGTTTTTGGATTTTTAGCAATTTAGAAAATAAAATAAAACTAACCTAATGAAAACAAATTAAAGAAAACATACGAAAAATGCTGAAAGTAGTGAATTCGTTGGGAATTCGATTCTTTGTTTCAATCTCGGCTTACACCCTAATTAAATATTTTTCAATAATTTGTTGTTCTCAAACCTCTCCTAGAAACTATTAATCGTGGGTTAATAATTAACCTGAGTTTTTCCTTAGGTAGTTTAATCAAGATACGATTGTTAACTAAACCTAACTACTAAATAACCTAGGATACGGTCTTTAGATTCAATTGGGTAGTAGCATTATAAATTAGGAGAACTGATTAATCAAAGCAATAACAATATGTGATGCATCATTTAGCCTAGGTTATGTTATCCTTAATAATTACGAACCATTAGTCACTACAAATAAATTTTAAATATAACAATTACGAATTATATTGAAATTCTATCAATGGTTTGTAATAAAACAATCTAATGAATGCATTCGAATAATCTTTTCATAATACCTAATGAGTTCATACACAAATAATTTAACGATAACAAGAATACAATTATCAATAAACCCATATCAATTAATATAAGATAACACAATACAAAAGAAAGAAACAACAAAAATAAAGAAAGAGTGCTTAATCGGGTCATCAGCGTCGATATCCTAGTTGAACCGGTGTCGAAAAGTTATCCCTCTATAGGTCTCCTCAGGGTGGAGAGCTTAACTCCATCTTCATGCTCTCTCAAAGCCCCTGAAGTTCTTGAACTCCTTCAACCGAAAACACCTATCGTACTCTCAAATTGCTTTAGCCGAAAGTCTCTACCTAAAAACGCCTACTTTTCTTTCTTATCTTCTCCAAACCTCCGATACTATTTTTTTATTAAAACCTACGCTGTCAAACCCTCACGCTACTTCTGTGTTTTCTTTAGTCTTCAGCCCAATGACTATGTTTGGTGCCCTTCACTGTACATCTGCATTTTGCTCCTATTACGAATTAGGAAAACCGACTAATCAAGGCAATAACCACATACGATGTGTCATTTAACATATGTTATGTTATCCCTAATAATTACGAACTATTATTTTCTACAAATGAATTTCAAATATAACAATTATGGATTATATTGAAATTCTAGCAATGAGTTTGAAATAAAACAATCCAATGAACACATTCAAATCATTTTTTCACAATACGTAATTGATTCATACACAAATAATTGAACAATAATGAGAATACGATTATCCATACACAAAACCCAAATTAATTAACATATGATAACACAATCAATTTCTAAAGAGAGAAAGAAACAACAAAAAGAGTGAAATACACTTAACTCAGATTGTCGGCGTCGATATTTACCTCCATCTTCATACTTTCTTGCCCTGTGTATGGTTACTGTCTCCAAAGGTGGAGACAGATGACAAAACAAAAATATCCTGTACCTCACAGTGTTTGCTTGCTGACCCTACTAATTTTTGTTCCGACTCTAGATGACAGAGACATAAATTTTTTGTTCCTTTCAAAATCGAGGGACAAGATTTCTTGTCCTTGTGACAGAAACAAAACATATAAGCAATTTTCAGAAATACCCCTCCCCCACGAGTTGACAAAACACATATGACTAATAATATATACTTTATGAAATATTTTATTTACTAAATTTATTTTATTTATATTTATATTTTAATTTAATATTTTATTATTTATAATTTTAAATTTATACGACTAATAATATATTTTTAATTATTTATATAACAATTAATATTTTTTTAAGTCAATGAACTTTTTAGTCATTTTATCTCGTTTTAGCAGCCGCAACCGCACCTGCCAAACATCTATTTTCACGTTTCAGCAGTTCCCAAAATAACAATCCTAAATACATAAGTACTTATTGAGAATAAGTACTTATCATTTCAGCAAGTTGACTTCAGCAGGTTGTCAACCGCCACTGCTCCCCCAAACCAAGCCTATGTAAAATTAATTAAGTACTTCATTATTATAGTACAATATTAAATTTATTTTTATTCAAATGAAAATTTCATGATAATTTTATATATGACAATTAGAATTCATTTTTCATTTTATAATTAATATTTTTATAAATGAATATTTCCTAACATGTAAAAATTAATTACTCATTTTTTCCTAATTTTATAATTTAATATTAATAAAATATAATTAAATGATTTTTGCAATTTAAAATGTTTTATAACTAAGTAAAATTTTATTTTATTAAAAATAAAAATATGAAACAAAAGAGCTAAAATCTACAATAAAAATAAATTAAAATCAAAGGAATTATATGGTTTTTGTAAATTATAAAAAATTAAAATTACTTTTTAAAAATTGGGAATTAGAATTAGAAAACCAAAAATATAAGTTAAACGAGACATGATCTAAATTAATTATGCTTATTTTTTTTCTTACTCTCAATCTTATCTTACTGAAATATTTGATTTTAAAAAATGTTAGAGGAGGATTAAGGAACACTATCTCCCTTCTCATTATAATCAAACCTATCTTTTTTGTGTTGCATTTAGTTAACTAATTTGAGTTGGGCATTTATTGTTTAAGGCCTTCTTCTAGTTTCTTTCCCAAATGAGAACTAAACTAACCACATCTCTAGAAAAAGGAGGTCTTGTCTCTCACCTCAATACTTCACTTTCTAACTTCATCTCATTTTGTATTCCTGTTCTTATCTCTTCCAATATTTTTCTTATTCAACCTTTAGTTCCCTCCTCTACCACTTCCTTACTCTTTTTGCATAACCAAACTTTTGTAGAAGGTACCACTTCTCCCTCTTTAGAGCTTTCACTCCCCCTATCTTTATATCTCAATCGTCCCGATTTGTTAGCCTATACCATCAGGCTTCAACTTATCTTAAGCCTAAGAGTGGATGGAGCACTTCCTCTATTAAACCCCATTTTCGGAGCCCAACAATCGATTTGGATACCAAACAATGTTTAACTTGGGTCTTGGGACGAATTCCGAGAAGACTATTCGGGACAATCGTGAGAGGGTGGGGGAAAGAAAAGTGGAAGGTATCACATTTATATATATAACAAAAATCTTAGCGTGGCAGCAAAGGAGGGTTCGCCGCGGCGAGCTATAGGTTTGCCACGACGAACCCATGGAGTTATCTCCATGGACCCTTCGGGAAAAGTTTGCCGCGGCGTAAGTCATTCTTCACCGCGGCGAAGACACCTTCAAATTCGTCGCGGCGAAACCCTTAGAAACTGCAATCCACAAACATTTTAAACAAACATTTGCATTCAAATCTAACCCTCCTCACCCACCAGACAAACGTAATCATACATAAATGGGATTTCGATTTATCATTTCCTTACTAATTCAAAGAGTTTGAGCAAATACATATCATCATACACATCAAAAC
>JANZXP010000007.1:9445552-9456628 GCA_027576715.1 Erythroxylum flavicans | reverse complement strand
ATGATTGTTTCTACTTAAGTGTTAATTGTCAATTATTGTTTTGTTAGTTGATTTGGTTATTTGATTTAGTTAGTCCTTGTGTTAAAATTCTTTGTCTGTTAATATTTATTAAATAGTTTTCAACCATAGATTTTAGGACTAGATTAATCATCTTCATGGGATCGATACCTTATGTACTACGTGAACGACCTGTGCGATTGTGAAAATATTAAGGTTATAAATATTAAAACTTAACATATGTAAAGCCTACCGATGAAGTTTTTAGCACCGTTGTCAGGGAGGCGGTAATTTAGTTCTATAGTTTAAGGCGATAGATTGGTTTTTAATTTTTTGTTTTCATTTCTTTCATGTTATTTCAAAAATCGTGCTCTTATATGAACACAAGAGTCATGAGAGGTTCGAGTCGTACTTCATGTTTATATATGATATAGACAAGAAGGGGGGTTGAATTGTGTATTCTTTTCGTGAATACAAAAACTTTAACATTTCTGATAAGAACTTCTCTAACTTGTTAAAAGAATATCACAAGCGTTATATGAAAATTGTTACGTAGATAGATCGCAAATAACTTCTATATACTTGTTTAAGAACAAAATAGAATGAGTTGAGAGATAGAAGATAGACTCCGCGATTTTATACTAGTTCACCCTAAACCGTGGGCTACGTCCAGTCCTCAGAATTCGTCTGATTATTCACTATACTTTAACAAATGTACAAGTATTCTTTCTTCACTCTAGAGCCTCTTCAGGTCTCTTACACCGAGTATTCTTTCAGCTATCTTAGCCTCTTCAGGCTCTTAGCCTTTTCTTTCTCTCACTAGAAAGATATCGTGAGCTATTGTTACAGTAGGTTTAGCTCTTCAGTATCTCACTACAAAACTTTTCTCTTCTAAGTATACACTTAAACGCTCAAAAGATGTAAGATCAAAAGTTTTCCGACAGTTGAAAAGTTGAAAGATTGTAAAATTATTTAACCTTCGACTACAATTACTATTTATAGTCTAAGTCTCCGACTGCTTCTTGAATCTTGATAACTGCTGCTTGAATCTTGATAACCGCTATTTAGTTAAGTTCTGTAACTAACTCCAACTAATTAACTATTTGACGTACTCGCATATCTTCTGCTTTGTATCGTCTGTGTTTTTCTCTTCTGTATTGTTACTTCTTCTGTGCTTTGTTTCTTCTATGTTTCGCTTCTTCTGTATCTTTACTTCTTCTGTGATTTATTTCTTCTGTGTTTTGCTTTCTTCTGCCTTCTACTTCTTCTGTGTTTTGCTCTCTTCTGTCTTCTGCTTCTTCTGTGTTTTGCTTTCTTCTGTCTTCTGCTTCTTCTATGTCTTTGCGCTTCTTCTGTATCTTTTACTTCTTCTGTGTCTTTGCGCTTCTTCTTTATTTTGCTTTCTTCTGTCTTCTTCTATGTTTTGCTCCTTCTGTATTTTGCTTCTTCTGTGTTTTGCTTTCTTCTGTCTTTTACTTCTTCTGTGTCTTTGCGCTTCTTCTGTGTTTTTTACTTCTTCTATGTCTTTACGCTTCTTCTGTATCTTCTACTTCTTTTGTTTATTCTTCTGTACACTTAACGCACTCATCAAACTAGTTCATTTATTTCTAACATTATTATTATTTGATTGTCATCAAAATTAATCATCGTAAAGTCCTCCTGACTTAACAGTTCTAGTTACAACAATCAAACCCAAGTTTTTAGACTTCTTTCCTCTGATTGAGATGATTAAAAATAGGATCAATGCATGGCAAAATCGATTCCTCTTCACTGCAATTAAACTTACACTCATTTATTCAGTCTTAAGCAATTTGCACATCCACTGGTCTGCACATGTTGTTCTGCCTAAGAGAGTTAAAAAAGAAATTGATAGGATTCTACAAACATTCATGTGATCTGGGAAAATAGAAAATTGCAAGAAAGCCAAAGTTAAATGGAGTGATCTAACTATACCAAAGAAGCAAGGAAGGTTAGGCATTATACCAGTTTCACAAATGCAAAAGGTAGAAAACTCTAGTGAATTTTCTTGGATTTTCAATTATCTACTCAACTTGATAGGCATGGTATATCCCCATATTAAGCATCAGTTAGGAGATGGAGCAAATATTTGGTTCTAGTTCGATAATTAGACTATATACAACCCACTTTTCCAAAGAGCAAACATAACATAACTCAAAAACAAAATTTCAATCAATGCTAGAGTCTCTACACTCCTCCATAATAGAGATTGGTTTGGTAGTTTTAAAGGTTCTCCTTACTTGCAAACTACTTACCACAAATCTCTAAGCCCTATAAAGAGGATAGCATCATTTGGGTTACCAACCTAGGAGGTACTTTCACCAATAGCTCCTGTCATAAGATAATTGCAAGAAATGCTGAAGAAGTCTCTTGGTATGAAATTCTATGGAAACAGACTTTAAACCTAAAAGCCTCAGTTTTCTCTTGGTTGGTAATCAAGAATAGGCTTAGAGCGTAAGACAGATGGTTTGGGGTATATAATCCCATTTGTATCCTATGAAAACAAGCTAAAGAGAGTAGGAATCATCTATATTTTTTTTTTGTCATTACACAAAAGCAATTTGGAACAAAATTATGCAGTTATTACCAGTTCCTTGCTACACTTTTGATTAGAGAGAAACACTAAACATGATCATTGATAGCACCAAGCAGGGAAAGCCAAATGGGCTTCTCATTAAAAACAACTTTTACTACCACCATCTACTCGATATGGAGGGAAAGAAATAGGAGATTGTAGAAGGGAATTGAAAAAGAAAAATATCAAATAGCATAAATGATTATCAATTGAGTCCGAGCAGCTTTGATAGCAAATTTCAAACAAAATATACTCACTCATAACATGAAGAATACGTGGATGCTGTAATTCTTGTACTTAATGTAATATACTCTTTTAAATTCCTTTTTGCTAAGTTGTTGACAGATTAATCGATTAATTGTAATGTTGTTATTGTAGCTTTTACTTCTATTAATATAATTCCTTTTAATTTTCAAAAAAAAAACATCACTTTCTAAAAGGTTTACTACAAAAGGAATGGAAAACCCAAAAGCAATGGAGAAGAAGCTTTGAGCTCCTGAAAAGATAAGAGGCAAGCAAGCTGATAAAAGTGAATCAAAGAAAGTATCTTGCACAATGAGAAGAATAAAAGAACCGAGGCGAATAAAGAAAAGGTTAGCCATTGGGTGAAGAAAGGGAGCTAATGAGAAGGAGAGCCATCAATCTCTTTATACAACAAATATTTTTTACAAGATGAAAATATTATACCAAATCTCACAACGTTTTAAATACTATATGAATTTTTTAACACACTTGTTGAAAATTTAACGCCTCGCAGAAAACCATAAAAAAGACACTATCAATGCGGGGAAATCGATAGCGTAAAACAATTCATTTTGCGTCCCTTGGGATTCGCTACACCCTTTAATTAAGAGAAAGTACTGCACTCCTCAAAATTAACCAAATGATTTACAAATAAATACTCTTTTTTAAGTTCTACACCTTACAACAACGCCGGAGGGCTTTCAACAAATAAGAGCGCTGCATAGAAGTTTTCTAATGCACCTCAAAATGGACCGACATATGGTCGTTATACCAGTTCACGAGGTCGTGCACGCACAACAAAATGTGTTCTGCAATTCTCCTTTTTAACATTTATTATGGCAGTGTCAAAGTTTAGCATCCAGGCCTGCATCTATTGCATTGAAAAGAGTTTTCCGCCCCTGCTCAAACCATGCCCTTGTTTGGCACTAACCAATGTCCTGCGAAATAAAAAATTTCACAGGTTCAATTTCACGATATATTCCCATGCCTTAAACATAGAGAGAGAACATACAATTAGAATCAAATATATCATGGTTTGCTCCATGCAGAGTCAGATCTTGCCAGCCTTAAGTATGAAAGAAAGAAGGTTACCCCAGCACGACACTTAATGCTCCAGTATTTTGATTTTCTCAATACAGTTTTGCATGTGTTGAGTAACATCAGCAGATAGACGCTCTCCAACTATGAGCTTGTATTGCTCAAATTTCATTTCTTCACATTTCAAAGCTGCAGCTTTGCATGCATTGATGCTTCCTATTACCAAAAAGAAGATGGAATAAAAACAAGACCACATCATATTGCAAATATTACTTTAACAAAAATATCCTCTCATCCCAAGTTAGGTGTGTAGCTATTCAATAAATGGGTAATTTCGCATTTGGTATTCATTGAGGTTATACACCATCTCTATAAAAAATATCAAACTGTAACCTGCCGAATTTCAATTTATGTATTGTATCGGCATCTTGCCGCGTTTTCCAATTCCGTCCCCTTAAATGTGTTTTTTAACAGTAACAGCATCAACTTAAGCAGCTTTGTGATACAATATTAAAGAAAGAATGCCATCATCATTTTGATAATCTCAAACTAGAAATCCATCGGTTCACGTAGGAAGTACTAAAATTGAGTACTAACAAGGGCATTGATTAAGACGACTTTCGTGAAATGTCTAGCTGGCTCTGAAAAACAATTGAAGACTTTGGAAGATATGGCAACGGTTCAATTAATAAATCTTTCCACAAAATATTTTTCAAGAAAGAAGCCAAAAGAATGAGAACAGGTCAGGCACTTAATTTTCTGATTTATGAACAAGAGAAAAATATCCGATTTCCATAAACAATTAGGGATTACATTGATGTGTTATATGCTGAAGTTATGAAGAACATTATTTTGCAATAAAAAAAGCTGTAGACCCAACAAAAACTAACTTGGATTGACGCTTGGAAGATCAACCATGAGAAACCTTTATTGAATAAGAATTCAAAGGAGAAAGATAGTTAAAATTAATAACACATATTTAGTTTTTCATTTGTTAAAAAAATAGGACCAAATTGGTAGCTTTGACAATATAGTTGGTCACTAATCCAGTTTTCAGTCATGAGGTCCTAACTACTAAAAAAAACCCACCTAGTTGCTTTTAATCGAACTAGAAAACCCAGTGACCTAGCCCAAATTTTCCAATTTTACTTTTGAGTTACTTCTTAAGTTTAAATTGTTAAGAATTACATTCATCACTCCTGATTTTATCACTTCTCCACCCGATTAGACAGGTTCAACTTCCACTCCATCTTCGAAAACATTAAATTTTTCATTGTTTTCATGAAAAGCTTACAATTAAGGATCTTGGAAGTTCAGTTTACATGCATAAGGAAAGAGATTCTCTTCTCATTTATGTCTTTAAGCAATAAAAAAGGAATATTCCCTAACATGAGAAGAACACTCAAAGAGAGAAAAGGATTCTCCAGTGCAATAGTTCATCCGTACTAAACTTGCAAACGTTACCATCTTTGTTAATAATTATTTAGAGACTTACCACTTAGGTCCAGCAAGTTGAATAATACCGAGCAATTTCCAATACATCTGACCATGGTTATGGCACACCAAACCTTTTGGTACTCGACTCGTGATGCCCTGATAATACATAGTTTTGTAATTGGATTCACATATTTTACTGCCAAATAAACAAGATTTGAAAGTAGAGTGAGAAGTATTTATGAGGTAACGAAATTAACCAGAACTGGAAACAGATACTCACCCTGAAAAGATCCAATACAAGACGCTAAACCACACTCCCCAAAATTTACAAGAATGTTGTCCTTAATTGCTTTGGATACATTAAATTGTGTGAGGACAATAGGATCATCTGCTATTGCAATGTCTCGGTTTGGATCCAAATAAACTTCCATAACCAGATACCTATTCTTAAATGCAACCATCGTGATTGTTCTGCAACATAAAACCCACAATTTCAGAATACAAGTCAGTTTAAAACAGAGAAAAGGGAGAGCAGAGCCAAATCGTACTAGGCTTAGTAGAATAGGAGACGAGAAAGGGGAAGGAAGCAGTCATTAGGCTTGGGATGGGAGGGGAGCGAGGAGACTGGAACTATTAGGGTTTTTTGGGACGTGGATTTGGTAATTTTGGATTGGCTGATCATCGATACAGACAAAAGAAAGTCTTACCACTTTTTGGATTGGGATTTAACTTTAATTACCGTATTGCTTTTTCAACTTCGTTTTGTAATTGTAATCTACACTAACTTTAGAACTTCAGAATATAAGTTATTAAACTTACTTTATTAATTCTGCAAAAAGAATTTCATGAATAAATGTACTTAATTTTCATTTTTTAAAACTAAATTAGATTGTTGAATATGTAAATACACTTTTTACCAATTTAATAGAAAAGTTTAGCTAACAGGAGATGATTTTTAGCTAGATAAAATAATAAGTTCCACCTTGCTGCAGATTGTTCTTGATCAAATTGAATCTAGGCTTCAAATATCTCCTAAGCTCGATGAGGAGTCTTCACTCCTTGTGATGCTTAGATGTGGAGATACCCATCCCAACTCATCTGTGACAGCGAATTAATAGGTCAAAGCTTATAAATAGGGCTGACGTGATTTAAATTATTCTAAACTAATAACACGCAGGGGGAAAAGCGTGCTTAAACTATAATGAAGGAACTTATGACAATCAAAGCATAACGGGTGACAACAACAGTAAAACCAGGAAATCTCTACAAGCATTAAAGGATTGCAATAATTTAAAGGAAGAGAAGAAATCAAGACATTAGCCAAAGCTCTAGACCATACTAGTAACACATATTATACTAACAACCGTTTTCAAGCTTAAAACTGACAAAGAACAGTATCAAAATATCCTCAACAGGTTTTATCATGATCCAACCATATATACACCAATATCTGTAGAATAAATCATCGTAAAAACAGGCAAAAAATAACAGAAACAATAAACCATTTCTAAAAAATGAACACCATTAGAATCTTGACATCAATGGACAGATAAATATATGCCAACTTAACCATAACAGAGACCAGTTCTTCAGGTATGGTGATGCCAAATCTCTAGTAAAGTTTTGCAAGATTAAATTGAGGAAGACCGGAATTAGTGGAATATATAACTGGTGAGGGATTTACAGATGCAAAGCATGGCTAGCTTGGATTTTGATTCTTGAAGAAGGTTGATAAGCACCGAAGCTTAATATGGTGTCGATAGGAGGGGAAGTAAGACTTAAAGTATGGTGGTTTCGTTTTGATTAATTGCACGTTAATTGATACACGTGTTGAAGGCAACTAGGAGAATTGGTTGTGAGTAACGGCGATTGTAAGGCTATTAAAAGGGATAAAGAGACTCAACAGCATGCGTAATCTTCTCAGTGTAATCTTCTCAACAGCAATCTTATCTGCAATCTTCTCTGCGTAATCCCTCCCAACAGCAAGCGTAACCTCCTTATATATGACTAACTTTAGATAGCTTTAGATATCTTATTTTTGTTTTAGAAATAATTATTTTGTAAAATCTAAGTTGAATTCAAATTCAAACTCTCTCGTGTAGCAAACTTTGGCTTTTATAAACACAGCAGTAGAACCTGTGCAGGGTGTGCAGGAAGCGAATATTTTACACCCTCCTCCTTGTATCTTTCTTTATGGTATCAGACCCAACAAAAGCGCAGATATTAATCAGCAACTCTGTCAACATGAATCCCTCATCCTCAAAACTTATCTTGTCACCAACAAATCTTCATCATCTGATTAATATGTGTTCTGTTAAGCTTCAATTAGATACCTACCTCATATGGCAAAACCAAATGCTAACCCATCTCATTGACAATCATCCCCCTGAAAGAATTACCATTGAAAAAACATGTGCTGATCCTAGCCACAGCTACATAGGGGTTATGGAAGGAGAGGAATCTTAGAAGGCTCCAAAATAAGGAAAATAAGTAGACAATCATACAAGTCATACTATATAACATAAATGAACAATCCATATGCTGTGAACTAGTGCAAAGAATTGTAGAGTTGCGTAAATACCTGAAGGGCAACAAATACCACGACATGCAGAACATCCTTGAATGTTGGTGCGATCTTCAAGCAATTACAAGAGCTGATAGACGACAAATAAAGACTTAGGCAGCGGAACAATCAGTCAAAGGTAGATAGTATGGTAACATTTACGTGATGGTAATTAGAGTATAGAACGGAAGAGATGCAGTAGCGAAACAGACCCCCAGAAGGAAATGGGATTTTCCAATCCCTAATTTGGTGAAGTCTGGAGGTTTCAAAGGTCCACAGAGGAGTGTCTTACCTCTTTGCAAAACGACAATGCCGAGATGGTTTTAAAACGATGCGTTTTAATGTATTTGCTTGGTTAGGGGGAGTCTTCTCATTAGCCTTCTCTAGGAATGTCAAAGTCGGCCCGACCTATCTTTGACCCGAGTTAGCCGGACCATGGTAAGGCCGACCATAAGCAGGACGAAGGTCGGCCCAGCCTATAGCCCAGCTATTATTTCCAAAACAACGTTATTTTGTCAAAAATGAGGTTGTTTTGAAAGTTTTTTATTTAAAAAAACAAAGGATGAAACCCGTCAAGCTACAAGCCGGGCTACGAGCCACCATGACCCGAAGCCGGGCCAAAGGCAACTCGAGTCTGGCCCATTGATATCCCTACTTCTCATTCTTAACTCTCCAGACGTAAGTGTACTTTGGTTTCTATATTGTGGAAACCTTATCTTATAAACTATTCCTCTTATTAATGATACTTTTTAATTTTTTTAAAAACTATTATTAGTCATGCATATGATATATGAGTTGTAGTGGAAGGAGTTAACAAAGATTTGCAAACACCTACATAAGACAGTTATGTCCATTAATTTCAATTATTTACATGATTTGTACTAGAATTCATGAACAAAATTGTGAACTAAAAAACACAAATGAACACCATGGACAATTAATCTGGTCATTATGCAATGTTAGATTTGGCTTCTATATATATACTTTGTTTATAATAAATCCATCAACAAATTAAATTCTTGGTTACAATTGTTGTTGACTTATATTTTATTATTTTATTACTATAGTTTACATAGATATAATCATTTCATATTACTATAGTTTACATAGATATTGTCATTTCATATATAGTTGAGTAACATAATGTTATATTATTTATGGAAAAAATAGTCACTTCATTCTTATTAACGGTTTTCTCTAATTTAGAAAGGAAATGGTTTAATTTACGAAGATAGATAAGTAACACGATAATTGAACCATGATTATAGTTATAACATTCCAACTAAGAAGTAGGGATGTCAATTTTAGCTCGGTAATTACTTCAAAAACGACGTCGATTTTAATATTTTTAAAAATATACATATAAAGTAGGCCATGGGCGAGCTGAGCCAGTCAACCCGTGGTCGGGTAAGGTCACAAGCTGACCTAGCCCGTGGTCGGGACATTCCTACTAGGAAGATAGTGCACCAACCTATTAGTTCAAGTCGACTTGATCCTTCTCCTTAGGGATTCTAGATAAAGGAGGTCTAGGGAAGTCAGGTCTATAAAATATTAATTTCCAACCCATCTCTACACAAAAGTGATTTATCAAATTCTTTTTATTTGATTTGTAAATCCCAACAACTCCTATTGTCATTTCTTTCTTTTACATGCCAAATTAAAGAAGAATAATTTACAATTTAATAATATTAAACCACTTATTATAGTTGAAGAAAAACAAGCCAATTTATCATTTAATTGTGCGGCTATATATATATAGTTTACAGAAGTGAACCAAACTAAATAATTAGCTACTAATTGACCAGTCAAATTCAAATGGTTAGTTTGGTTTGCTTTCGAAATCATGATTTTAATAAACCAATACGTTTTCCAAAATTTAAACTAAAACATGACTGACCATATAGTCATATAGATTATCATATTAAACAAAACCTTTAATGGACATAGTTTCATGCATGGTAGTATACTAATTTGTGTGCTTCACATTTGCATTTTAAGATTTTAAATAAGAACACAATTGACTATATGACCATATACTAAATCGTGTTAAGAAAACCTTAATAAAACATAGTTTTAGACATGGTTGTGTAATGTTCGTAGTTTTATATGAAAAACCATCAGACTACAACTATACAGATCGTAACTCGTAGTATAAAACGTATCGTTCCCACGAGGATTGATTAGTCACCTAACAACTTAAATGCACTTTATCTAAGGTAATAATATTGAATGAATTGATTAAAATAAATTAAATAAAATTGAATTAAACTAAAGAATTGAATAATTGAAGTTAGCAATAAGAAAAAACTAATTATAATCAAGGTAGACTAATTATATGACAATTAGAATTAGCTCAGTTTAATTTTCAAATTCATTATATTACCTTTCCTACTAACAGTCTTGCAGATATTTTGACTCAAGAATGGAAGCAGCTATCGTAAGTTTGAAGGATTCATTAAACAAGAAGGAAGTAGAGTTGTTAGAATTACAACAGCATGTAGGCATCGTTACCAAAGAAATTAACCAACTCAGATCTACTATCTAACTCTTAGAAAAACAAACTTTGCCTAATATTCAACCCATCACTCCTCAACAAATTACTCAAACCCCTATTCCTACCTCACAACCTAGTCCATCAAGCACTCAGTCTGAACCCATCTTGGCCCAAAAGCAAGAAGACTTCCAAGAAAGTAAAACTTATGTTATCTTCAATGGACCTATGGTTGGCCTCTATGACAAATGACATAAGGCTGCAATACACATCACTGGAAAGCCTTCTATCCTCCATAAAAGTTTCTCTACAAAATGTGAAGGAAAAAAAGCCCTGACTGAATTTAAAAGCCCAGTTCTCAAGCCTCAACATAAACAAGTCTTAGAAAAGCCTGTTGAACCCAAAATGAAAACCTTAGGAAAACCCATCAATATGGAAAAAATAAATGCAATACCTACTAAAGCCCTTAAGGATGAAATGAAGAAAATAACATCAGATATGTTTTATGATTATTTTCAAGCCCTCTATCAATAGACCGAAGCCCAAAAACTACTTCAATATTAACCACAAAATAGAGGAAATTATGGACCCAAAGCAATCATCTTTGTTGGGCCCTAAAATTTTTATTTTTATACGTATGATTTGAATAAATTTTGTAGTATTGTTAGATAGATTATTTTTCTTTGGAGGTAACTATTATGTCAAGTTTAGGAG
>JANZXP010000007.1:9414218-9435944 GCA_027576715.1 Erythroxylum flavicans | reverse complement strand
TTAAGTGATTTGTTAAGTGATGTGACATGCCACCCTCGCGGGGCACGGATCCGGGTATCACTGTCGATATCGGATTCGGGTTCAGCGGGAGTGGGGTGTTACACTATAGATACTAAAAATAAAATCGTTTTCTCTATATGAAATATCTTATATTTTTAAAATAACATGCTCCATTTACTTTAGTTAAGTAATGCCCTCATGTAATTGTGTGCCATATTTCATGAATGGTTTTACATATAAACACCCTATTAAATTCATTTACATCAATATTACAAAATAAAATACACATCAATTTGTTAATTAATACAATAAGTCTCTTGTCATTATTGCTCTATTCACTTTTATCCTTTGGTACCTCAATCTCCTTTAACTATGATTTCTAGTGGATCAAAAGGGCTTCGAAAAACCAACCCTTTTAGTAAAAAGGAAGTGTTTTTATCCTAGTCTACCAATATAGGTAAATGTCCATATAAAAAATAAGAATGTATATGTAGTTTGCCTTCCTCAGTTAGAAAGTGAATAAAAATGTGTCATTGACCTTTGATTAATTTCATTAGAAATGTAAGTGTGAGTATACTTCTTGGTTCTTAAAGAACATAGAAAAGGGAGGTGAATTATATGTGTGAACTTTTCGCCTATTAGAACTTAATAAATGAAGTGTGTAACTAATATTGAAAATTTTATTTAACATAATCGTCAAAATAATCATAATAATAATGAAAGAGAGAATAGAGAATGAGAGTATACATTCATATTTATAATAATTTGACTAAACAACTTTTAGCGTACATACACTCTCCTAGCTGTAATTGAAAATTCGTTGTCATCTTCCTTAAACGAAAGAAGATGAACCATTTGTACAATATCTTACTTTCCACATGTGAGGAGAACCTCTTATAAATGTCTTACTCTGCTTCATATTAAGAGGAATCTTTAATGTCTTATCAAAGGTAAGAAGAAACCTTCAAATTTTACTTCTTTATAATTATTCGTACTTGTTACACAAGCACAATCGCTCGTAAGTGCAAAATCTCATTTTCTCATTTATACCAATAAATTCATTTTTAATGTAAGTTTACACCTTATTTTAATTTTTACGTTATTATATTACTTAATTAGTTGAATTGATGAAATTAAGTTTAGATTATCACTTTAAAAGACACTTACCGATAAGGTCATTAAGTATTTAATAGCTTGTCAAATTTTATAAAAAATTATAACACCGACTTCACTTAATTTTTAAACAGAAAATACATTCATCTACATTTATATAAAACTTTCCTAATTTTTTTTCACTATGCAAATAAACTATATGCATACAAAAGTATGTAAATAACTAATGCTAAATTTTCTATTTTTTTGGGAATTTGCAAGACATCTTTTTTAAGATTGGGTGAATAGAGACTTGATTTAATATATATAAGATATTGTAATTGTTATATCTCTAAAAAAATTAAAAAGTATAAAGAATGCTTTTAATATGAGTTTTTTACTTTTTTTTCAGAGTTTTTGAAGTTGGAAAATTTGTGATATGTACGATGTACCATATTCTCGTTAAGGTAGTCAATATAAGATATGATTTATATATTTTGCACACTTTTTAACAAAATTTTTAAAAATGCATGAAACGCATCATGTCCCAGGAAAGGAATATTTGGTAATTTCAACTGGAACGCAATAATAATAAAGGCGGATGGTAGAAAGTAATAAGGTCATAAGTATACAAAGCCGTCTTTCATGTCGTCCCCCAGTCTAAACGAAAACCCACATGTTCTCGCGCTCACACAAATCTAATCATAATCTGCCACATTTATCCCTCATAACGAGTATCATTCGTTTGGTTCTCTCGTAATTTCACTCAACTCTCGATCCAACCCGTTACGACATCTCCAGTCTCCGCCGATCCGGTTCTTCGTGCGATTTGAAATTGAAAAGGGGTTAGGGTTTTGAGGAAGTTTGGGATTTTCTTATTATTAAGTCATGCCGCGAAGTTCACGACACAAATCGAGCAAGCATAATTCTAGGGACGCCAAGGAGTATTCGGATTCAGAGAGCTCTAAGGATCGAAGAGGAGAGGAGCGGGAGAGCAGTACTAGGGTTTCCAAAGATTCAAGCTTTGGAGAGAAGCGAAAGCAGCTTGAATCTGGAAATGCGGATGAATATTGGTGGAGCAAGAGGCGAAAAGACAGAGTTGATTATGATGACGACGACGACGATAGGTGGAATGGTGGTGAGGATGATGATAGAGGACGACGAGGAGGAGATGGTACAAAGAATTCCAAAGAGAAGTCGAGAAGGAGAGATGAGAGTGAAGAGGTGATGAAAAAGATTAGTACTAGTGGTAGTGGAAAGAGTGAAGCTAAACGAAAAGAAGATAAAGAAGATGGAGCTGAAAGGGAGCGAGAAAAGGATAGAAAAAGTAAGGAAGGTAAGAGTGAAAAATATGTTGACGGTGAAGATCAACGTGCTGTAAAGCATTTCTCTCATAAAACTGGTAAGGTAACTGTTGGATTTGTGGTTAGTTTCTGTCATTATTTTTCTTGTTTCGTAATTGTTTTTGTAAGTCGATCTTTTTGGCATCGACTTCTACTTTTTGTGGTTGTTGGTTTCTGTTGTTTAATAATGTCGATATTTCTTTTTGCTGCTTTCGAATTTTGTATACGTTTGAGGTTAGTAGGTTAAAATATTTGACTTTCAAGCTGAAGCTAAGATTATGCAAGTCTTTTCGGTAGGATAACCATATATCTTATTCTATTTATTTTTGGCAAGACCATGTAAGATACAGGATGTTTACCTTTGGAGCTTCAATTTGATCATCCATCCCAGCGACTGAAATCTTGGGTTAAGATATGTTCTTTTGCAAACTTCCTTGACTCAAGGAGGTGTTATTTGAGATCTCCTCTTGATTAATTATTTTGCAGCTCTAAGCCTTATTTTCTTTTTTAATCTTTTGTAAGTTTGATCTATCTTTGTTGATTTGTATCATTTGTTTTGTAATATATTTTTAGGTGTTCTCCTTGCAATTAGTTTGTCAAGTGTATTCTCTCAGTTTTCATCTACTGGGGAATAGTAAATTTTAACTACTGTATTTAACTTTCAGGGATGTTTTAGATTTGTAATTTGGCAATGATATGTGGATAAAAAGTTGATAATGGTGTAAATATCAATTGATATCCATACTTGTTTGTGTCCCTAGCTAATCATTTGAGGCATAATGAAAGTTGGTTCTCAATTTCAAAGAATGACGGGATACCGTAGGTTAGCTTGTATAGATGTACAGTGTTTCAAGTATTAGGGAGGAGTTTTTAAGGAGTGTTTGAAAGTTCTGATATCTAGCCACAGCAATAAGTTTGTAATTGTAAGTCATCAGGAACATGGTTTTTTATTTTACTATTTGGGTGCCGTACAGGGACGTTATACATATTTATTTACATTTTTCAAGTTGTTTCCAGCAATGAGTGATGCAAAAGTTAATAGCAGAGGATTATTTTTACTAGAATGTTGATGAAATATTTGTTAGCTCTCATGAAAGTTGGGTGTTTCATTGTTGCATGGCATATCTTCCATGCATCTATGGGTTAGTTATGATAAGCACCTTTAGTGTGTATCTTAAGTTGTAAATCTTACACTAATATGCAACTAGTTTCCAATGCTGGACTTTGTTAGACTTGGGTTATTCTTTGGTACATATTATTTTCCATGTCTAATTAGTATCTTGGCTACTCAAATGCCCTGGAATTTTTTAAAATTTTTACCTTTTCTTTTGAAATGTAATTATATTAGCCTTTGCATCTTAGTTATTTAATATAGATCTTTGTGCTTTGACTTTCTCTATTAGTTATTTTTTCTTGAGGTAAGAATTGCTTCCTTAAGAATGGATTTTTGTTCTTCTCTCTAAGCATAAGCAGAATTATGTTGTTTGTTAGATTATTGATTTGTGAGTTTTTATCCTTCTAATGGATACTTAGGATCGTCCTTATGTAGGAGGAACAAAAGTGAAATATCTTTTTAACTTTCAAATATTAGTTTGAGGGGGAAGGGGGATTGTATAACATAGGCTTTGGAGGTCACTTACATTGATCATGTTGGATTGATTACAAATTACTTTGCCTTTTAGAGTAGCATTAGAACATGCAGTTACGTAAGAGTTGGTATATGTACATAATCTATCCTAATAATGGATTTCAACTCCTTTAAAAATGCAAATTTGAAGGGTTGCTGAAGATGTTTCCAGAAGGTGTGTACTTTCAAATATATAACTCTTCAAATGACTGATTAAATGTTTTTGGGCTTTTAAACTAAAATGGAGCTGGAGGACACAATAGTTGATGTGAAAGAGTGACATCTCTATGTTCAAATATATTGTACTCAAAAGCTTTTTCTTAACACAATGTTTTTGCCATAAAACACATATTTGCAAACAAAAGAGTCAATTTCTTGTTGAGTCGTAACCGATTCCATATTTTAACTTACATGTCTGATGGATGAACAAGGTCTACCTTTGGCACTTTAGTGTGTGTAGTGGGGATGGGAAAGAGTGGCCCTTGGGTCTTTTTGATGTGAAAAGGATCTATTAATTGCCTTCCTAAACTTCTAATATAGTGAACTTTTCATACTTTGAATTTTCTTACCTTAGTCTAAGCATGCCTTGTTTTCACTTTCTCTAGTTACAACTATTAACAACAGTAGAGTTGTGATGGATTAAATTATTGTGGCTGCATATGGTACTAATTCATTCCTTAATGCAGAGTTTATAACACACAATCTATTGCAAAGTTTGGAATCTAATAGCCAGTTAGATAGACGAAGTAGGAGGAGAAGAGATGGTTCTGGTGACAGAGAAAAACATCAAGATGATAAAGACATTGATGACAAACTGTTTTCCTCAAAAGGGGATGTTGACAATGATGGAAGATCAAGGGATGAAAAGTGTAAGCAAGAAAAATATAAAGACAAGTTTTGTGAGGATGTGGATAGGGAAAATAGGTGTCGTGAAGATAAGCAAAAATATAAACATAGTTCAAGAGACTATACTAGAAGCAAGCTGGATGATAATCATTTGAGGTATAAAAAAGAAAGTATGGAAATTTTGCAGAAGATATCTAGGCCTCAAGATGATAAGTATGACCATGGGCGAGATGATGATCTTGATTGTGATTATGATTTTGATCTCAAACGTGATTGTGACGATTACCATGATCGAAATCGTGATGGCATTTGTGACCATGACCGTGATCAGGACCACAAGCATGGCCGTGATCGTGTGCGTGATAGAGACCAAGATCAAGATCAGGATCATGAGCTTGACCATGACCATGACCACGGTTGGGATTGGGATAGAGATCGAGAGAGATATCATGCTCATGATCGAGATTGGACTCGTGATATAGAAAGAGACCGTGATTCTAACAATGATCGTGATAAAGACCAAGAACTTGAGCAAACTATTGACTTTGATGAAGCAGATGTTGATGAAAGGATTTCAAAATCCAATGATAGCCAGAAGGGAAGGAAAAGATCTCTTGATGAGTTTGATGATTACGTTGATCGGAAATGTAAAGCTACCCAAGCTTTCTATCCTGATATCGAAAAGAAGCCTTCTGGAAGCAATAAGGTTGAGTCAGATACAGATAGGGGAAGGTCACATTCACGCCAACCTCATTTAGACAACAATGTCACCAACAATAGATGGAGGTCTTCCGAAAGTACCAGTTCAGCAGAAGAGTATAGGTAAACACCCATATGTTTTCAGCCGTTTTATTGAAGACAGCGCTCTTACTATCGCTATTCGTAATAATATCTCTTCATTTCTTTTCATCCTTTGCATTTTCGTGCTTTGTGGTTTACAATCAGAAATTGTTCATCCTTTTTGTTAAAAAAATGATATGATTTTCTGTTCCGAGAAAGAAATTTGCTTTAATTTCTGTTTCCAGTATTTTTGTGAACTCTCAGTGGAGGATCTCTCAGTGGAGGATGAAGTGCTATTTTCTAGGAATGGTACATTTATTGGTATAATGTATTCATCACTTTTGTGACGATGAAAAATAACGTTCCATTTTGTGCCGTTGGCTTTGTGTGTAGTTGATCTTTTGAAATTTTCAAAGTGGCTATACATTTATATTTGTTGTTAAAGACGCTTTAAGGTTTTTCAGATTTGATGGCCTATTGGAGGACAATTTTGCATGCAATGATTTCCCTATCTTGAAATAAACTTCTATATATGGAAGAACTGTACAGTGTTTTTGTTGTTGAATAGAATGATAATCGTGTTTCCATAAATTTTTTCCTTTATAGGCATTTTAAACCAGACGAGCCAAAACATAGAGATGCTGTGACAGAGGCAAGGCATAAAACAATTTCATCCAGGGAAATGATTGGCTTTTCTGGAGCTTCAGAAAGGGCTTCCAAGTATAGATCAAGTGAAAGATCTACAAAGTTTGATGATTTGCACATGGTGGAATTGTCATTAGAGAGGTCAACAACTTCTAAAGCTTTGCCTTTGGGCTTGGTCAACAGATCTCCTTCATCTAGTAGTCTTGAGCGCAGGTATACAAACAGAAGCGGTACAAGGAGGAGTCTGGACATTGAGGAATCAAATAGGAGTAGTTCTTCTGTGGGTGCAAGAGATTTAGTCCCTTGTGATGAGAGACATGATCTACCTTTGGAGAAGCCACTGGTGGATGATTTGATTCCAAATGATTCACCGTTCTACTATAGAACTAGTCAGAACAACCCTGCTGTGACCCCTGCATTCAGAGGTGGAGTGGGCTCTCCATTTATTGGTGTAATTGAAGAAGACAATAGGATCAATAGTGGAGCTAGGTATAAGCAGAGTATTGATCCCATTTTGGGAAGAGGACAAGGAAATAATTGGAGGGGTGCCCCAAACTGGTCCTCGCCAATGCCAAATGGGTACATTCCTTTCCAACATGGACCACCTCATGCTAATTTCCAAACGTTAATGCCGCAGTTTCCTACTCCCCCCTTGTTTGGTGTTAGACCCTCCATCGAAGTCGACCACTCTGGAATTGCATATCATATCACTGATGTTGACAGGTTTTCTGGTCATTTGCGTCCACTTGGGTGGCAGAATATGATGAATGGATCAGGGAACACTCATGTGCATGGATGGGATGGAAGTAATGGCGTATATAGGGGTGAAATGCACATGTATGGAGGACCAGAATGGGAGCAGAATAGGCATCCAATGAATGGTCAGGGATGGGAAACTGGTGTTGACAGATGGAAGGGACAAAACTGTGATTCCAAGACAGATTTTCCATCAAAATCCTTAATAGAGGATAGTCAGGTGCAAGCTCAAGCTCCTGTGGATGCTTTATATGCTGGGCAGGGGGCTCAGAAGTCAGAAAATGAAAATGGCTATAATGGGCTACAGGAGAAAACCCATGAGACAAAGCCAGCTGGTATCTATACTGTCAAAGAATCATCTAAACGTTCGAAGAAAAATATGGATGAGAAGATGCCACATGCTTCTGAAATTTCGACTGATTTCAAGCCTGCTTACTCTTGCTCTGCTTATCTTTCCAAGTTGGACATTTCAACTGAACTTGCCAGTCCAGATATTTATTCCCAGTTTCTGAGCTTTCTGAATGTAAGACAGAACACAATTGTAGATGACAGCATGGCCATGCTTGTGAACTTGAAGGTAGTACTCATCTCTCTCTCCTGCATTGAAGACTTGCATTGAAATATTTATAGTACTAAAATCTTTCTGATGTGCTAGTGTGGAGCAAAAGCAGTATCCAAAAGTTCTAATTCCTTGTTGAATCCTTCACTCTTTTCAGCCACAAGTGATTCTGTCCATAAGGTAAGCTTGATGGATTAGATGGTAAGTTGTTACTGATTAGTGACGTGTCAATTCAGGTCCTTTTTAAGCATGTTAATGAAATCAAATTCACCATGTGTTTTTTTATTTGTAGAGTTAGGGCATAATTGAATGTTTTCCTTAAGGTATATATTTTATATTTTTAATGTGAGTTAGGAGTTGAGATGTTAGGGACTGATAGGTGAATTATAAATTCTAAAGCTTAAACAGCTGAATTTCATTTGCCAAAAACATGATAAGAACTACCGATGATCACCAAATCTTCTTTTTGTCCTTTCTCACGTGGTTTATTTTGTACTATCCTACTGCTATTGTGCGCTATAAAATGAATTAAACTGTACCGTTGTTTTTGGATTACATCTGTGGTAGAAGTTTTTAGAAGGTTTATTTAGTTTCCATATTTCCTTTGATCCTTTTTGCCATACTCTTTAGAAAAGAATGTCTTATTGGTCTAAAGAAATTTGCCCCCATTGAAAACTCAGTCTGGTTGTCTCCCTGGAGTTACTTCTTAATGGCATTAAACTGCTCTGCGTGGGTGAATTTATGCAAGCTGGGGTGTTTCTACCTGTAGTACTTCAAATTAATGTTGGGGTCGAAGTGCATTTTGTACGATGATGATTCTAGTCAGTAACTCATATATATGCAAATGACTATCACATCTGTTTTGTCTACAAGTGATCTGTTGTTCATTTCTTGACTACAAATAACTATACATCTTGTAGTCCAGGTAACTACTAGTGGGCACCGGGTGACTTTCAAGTGTTTTTGTCTCTGGTCAACCAAGAGTGCAAATTATTTTATTGCCTTGTTTGGAAATCTGAAGCTTGGTTTAATTTCTTTTCCGCAGAGAGCCTTGCGCATTTACAAGAAGCAGAAACTTTTAGTTGATTTTCCATCTGTTAATAGCAGACAAGTAGGGGTTAACTCCGTATCCAAAATGGAGGAGCAAGTCCTTGTCAGTAACGTGATCGCAGCGGAGAACCTCATGTTAAGTTGTGAGGGTGAAATGAATAAGGCAGTAGTACTGGACTTGGGTCAGGTGAAGGCAGAGGCTACAACAGTTGCTTGTGGACCCACATCTGAAGAGATGGTGCCATCACACAACCTAGTGACGGTTCGTGCTCATGATCCGCCTGTGAAGCTTGACGAAGTCGTTAGCCATTATGGCCCACAAAAGCCAACCCATACTGTTAGTGGTGATCATATAGATGCCTCCGAAGGAGAGAGTACCGCAGCTGATGCCTCCGATGGCCATAACATGGATGAGACTTGCAAGATCAAAGACGATGTTTCTCCTAAATGTGCTGAAGAAGGCCAGGGCCTTGGTGATGCAATGTATGGTTCTTTACTATTTTCAGATGATCCTTGCAAGGCATCCGAGGATTTGATGCTTGGTTCAAATGAGTCAGAGTCGGTAATTTTAAGTCGGATACATCATTCTCCTGAAAATACACATTGAGACATTTTCGATATCTATGATCTTCAATGCCATTTTCGGATCAAGATGTTACAACCTTTTTGTTGTTTTTCTTTTGAGAAAGGGAATAAAAAGAAATCAGCTTTGGATCCCAAGATTCCGGGTTCCAAGCTTCCGCCAAATTTTCTGCGTTTGTCTGCACTTGGTCTTCCCTGTCATCTTATTCTGCAGTGCTCTTTCTATTTGCTAGTATGCATACTATACAAGATAAGATCCAAACCTTAGGCGATCGGTGTCTTGAGCTGCTTTCAAATTGTTATAGTTGCTAGGTGTCACTGATCAGTGATTTTGATAAGACCTCAACAGAGATTTCTATTGATCACTATTTACATGTAAGATCGCCAACATTAGTTTAGGATGTTATTCAAAAATAGAAAACCAATCTATTAATATAAAGTTTTGTTTTATAGCTTGTCCAGCTAAATCATAAAAAAGTTCAAATTGAATCAAATTATTAAAAATAAATTCAAAGTAGTTTTAGTTGATTTATTATTTTATATATTAATATTTATTACATACAACAAGAAATGATCTAATTTGTTCATTTTTGTAATAGAATAATTTTAAACTAATGAAAATGTTTTATATATAATATAAAATCTTTAATTATGTTAATGCAATATTTTAAACCATTTTTATAAGGAAAGAATACGTTGATAAATATCAAATTTTGCACTAGTAATATCTTTGTAACATAGTTTTGAATTTTGAAAGTAAAAGAAATTAGGAAAAAAAGTCTAAAATATAAGAATATGACATTCTAAGCTAAAAGCTTATATAATAACATAAATGACATCCTATAGCATAAATCATCACCTCAGTCTACACGGTATGACAACCAAATTAATTGAATTTGCATGAAGTTGATGTTACAATTTCAATTAAATAAAGATTAGAAAATATTAATTTATGATAACAGTAATAATACCATAATATATTTTTCATTATAGTTAGGGATGGCAATAGGCTGGCCTATGGGCCAAGCACGGTCAAATTTTTTAAAATAATTTTTTAAAATTAAAAATGTAGAATAATTTATTTTTTAATTATATTAGGATCTGAGTTGCCCAGACCTAGGTTTACCTGAAGCCCAACTCTTCTAAATAAAATGATATTGTTTTGCTTAAAATAATTGGACCTCGAATTTGCCTGGGCCTGGGCTTGGGTCTGGCTTAGCCTATAGGCCGGCCTATTAAAAACAACTAAATTTAGGCCCATGGCCAAAAATTGCCATCCCTAATTATAGTGGAGTCTTGTAACCTTTCAACTTACCTTCTTCAATCTTATTTTAAATGTTGTACCTCTTGTCAAAAAGAAATTTCCTTGACTCTGTTCAAATTTCTTACAGTTAAAAGAAATTCCAGTATATGATAACCAACCATTTTTCAGGGTAAGTGTTGTCTATGATTAAGAATTAAGAATTCAAAGAAATAAAAAAGGGTTGGGGGTGACTTATGTGATGGAGAAGTATGAATATAACATTATAAATTATTAATAAAAATATTAATATTTTATTTAATTAAATTTGCACACCACCTTCATGTGGATTTAATTAATTTGGCTATCCTAACATGTAGACTAGGGCGAGAGTAAGCTGCTTCTTTTCAACCACACGGAGCTTTTGCAATGGCTTCACTGATTTAGTTCCTTAGCTTTTCATCCCTGTTCAGTTACCTATTTTCTTTCTTTGTTCTACCTTACCTTCTCCATCTTTACAAGGAATTGAAGGCAAATACCAAACGTATGAAGATAACTTTACAATGGTTAATTATAGTGATGCAAGAAAAGGAGGCAATTCAAGATGAATAAGATGCATTGCCAAGATTAATCACTTTTCTACATGTTATTAAAGATGAAAAATGCTTCATACATGAAGAACAAGGCTTAGAGAACGTTTGATAACTTGATCTACTTGTTTTTAATTAAATAGAGCCCAATTTGCATAATTAAGATATATTTAAAGGCTTTAGTTCATTTTTTGTTATTAGTCAGCATATTTTATTGTAATTAGGCTATAACTTAATTATTAAGCTCAAACCATTTTAGTATTATTTTATAGTTGTGGTTATTTTCTAATTTGACCAGGATTCCTTAAATTTCTACTGTCATTAGATTCCTTATGAAATTAAGGATATGAATTAAAATAGGATTCTAGAGTCCTAGTTAAAGTAGTATTAGTAGTTAGTGTTTGAATCCTTACTACGCTTAAAAGAAATGCTCCTTTTGGACTCTAGTTCTCTTTACCTTTTAGGATTCTAGTTCTCAGAGATTTTATGCTTATAAAAGGATGTCTTATTGTTGTAATTCATGCATTATCAATATAAAAACCAACTTGAGAGTTTTCTTCACTTTTTGAGAATTTCGTCCCTGTTCTTTAACAAGAACGTAATATGATATTATCAAGGCAACTTTTGATGATCAAAATCCTTATAGCTTTGGTTATAATCTATGGGTTTGGATGGGGTTAAGTTTTCTTGCTTTATTTGAATACCATATTAGGTTTCTAATTCCTTATGGTTCGGATTTTAGACGTTTCTAGGCAAAGGCTCACATATTATTCACCTTATCCTCCTTAATCAAGGATGATTTAGTTGGGTTAAGTTAGAGTTAAAACTATATTTCAACAAGTGTGTTCCTAGTGGCCTTTATGTCTCAAAATCTGCTTATGGAATTCTTCAAGTATACATCATTGAGACCAATTTTTATGGATTGGAATTTCCTAAAGCAATTAAAATGTTTAATGCATTCCATCTCTTAATTCATTTCTTACTTAATAACCTCTTAAAAACATTCCAAATTTGCTAAGTAGTTCAAGAAACTAAGTGCAGCCAAAATCTCATCATTGATAGAGATTTAATGAACTTTTATTTGTGTGTGATCAGAGCATAAGGGACTCTTGAAGATAGCTATGCTCCTTGAAAATTAGATCAACTAATCCTAGTTATAAAGTTTCTTTCTCATTACCGATTTCCTTCTTGTTTATTGCTCCAAGTGAATTAATAGCCCTCATAAGCTAAGTCAATGACCCCAATATTAGCATAATAAGATCTTATCTCATTACAAAGAAGTTTGACGCAATTCTCAACTTAAGCCTCCATAGAGAAGAGGGTGAAGTGGAAATCACCAAGTAGAATCCATGGGATTGACAAGCCAAATCCTCTCATAAGAAGATCATTCCATAGGCTAACTCTTTAAAAACCAAAATTTGAGGCATAGATGAATGAAAAAAATGACTTTACAATTGCCCCATCTGAAATTAATCAACATGTGAATTGCCTGTTCATTAGCAAAGGAGTTAATACCTTAAAACTTTTTTCAAAATAAAAAACACAATCTATTCTCCTCTAATGGTGAAATTGATGATTGGATATAAAATTTCAACCTATTTTAGTGAACCAGCTAACTCCTTGAGCTTTGTTTCCTAATGTTCAAAAAACAAAGGTTTAGTGGAGGAAACATAATCAACATCAACTTGTTGTTTATTAGGGTTATTAATAACCCCTCATGTTCTAAGCCATAACAGTCAAAAAGAAAGGTTAAAAAGAGCATTCACCTTTGATGCTCTTAGTCTTTGCTTTCCCACCAAATTTCCTTTTGACAATAAGGTCGAAGGAGTTAGAGTTACCTACATCAGATAAGTGAGTAACCACTTCTATAATTTTACAAGTACTGAGAGGGCTAGGAGAAGTAATAGTGAAATCAGGAGCTTTAAACATCAAATCAAAGTTTTTTTTTCATAAGCCAAAGTAATCGGACTTGCGCTTTCACCACTTAATACATCCTTCTGAAGAGATGACATAATGATTATAGGTTAATTAAACTTATAAATTGAGCAACTAGGAACAACAAGCTCAAGCTCATTAACAATAAAAGTAGGTACTTCAGTACACTCAAATGCAACACTAAATAGATCATTAATAGCAATACGATGCCCATTGCTATTAAGATAGGTTAAACATTTCCTATTATCATACTTGCCTTATTAATAACATTAGATTGCTCATTTCCTTTTAGCATATGAATTTAAGGATGGGTTATAGGGCTCCAAGCTTAGTAATTCATTATAATCCCCTTTTTGAAAAATCGTACCATTCTTTGACCTTTCTTTTCAAGAGCTATCTAGTGTCATATTCCAATTTTAAGTGACTTGAACAACATCCTACGCAAGCTCCTCTTGTATCATTCAGTAGCATTAAGGGGATTACATTGGGCAATTTATGAGATATTTCCACCTGAGCACAAAGCCTAACGAAACCTATTCTATTCAAGGTGGCCATATGCTCATTTAATCATAAAGGTTGGCTTATATATAGCTCAGACCAATTATGGACTAATATAGATGGAAATTGGTGCTAGTGCAAGTTGTTATCAATCATTCCCTTCCTCCTTAAAAGGATTCGTCTTTGAATCACCCACATTATACAAAGATAAATTAGCAACATTAAAATTAGCACTCACATAACCATATTTGTTTGGAAAATGTAGTTTGTAGGCATTGCCGTTAATCTTATCTAGAAAAGGTCCATCTCCTTTAAGCTACAGATTAGAGTTCCTTTAAATAGGAAATCTCTTTTTACATATATGAAGCCAAACCCAAACCCAATCTTTAGGTTCAAAAATAATCTTTATACACCCTTTATTAGCTTATCTTGCATATTGTTCATTTTTTTCTCTCCACGTTATCACAAACCTTAGCATGCAAATCCCTAAAAAAAAATTATGCTTATTATGTTAAAAAACTAGCATACATATACAAAAGTACAAGTAGTTACTGCTTGCTAATGTAGCACTGTCAATCTCACAATTACTAGCAAAAGCACTAACTCTCTTTCTTTTCTCTCTATTTTGCACTTTACACTCTAATTTTTTATTCTTATTGTGTTGCACTATTCTCTTTTCACTTTTCTCCATACACTCACTTTCTTATCACTGTTTTCTTTTGCTTTAAGTGGTCACTTGTTTTTCACTCACCTTACACTCTTTTCCTTGAGCTATCTCTTTATTCAATCCACCAATGATTTTTATCCATAATTGCCTTATGTTCCTATCGAAACTCTCTAAAAAAGTCCTTAATTGTTAGGTAGAGCTAGAACAATAGATAGGGAATCAGAATGCCATATTAAGACTAAAGATTTTTAGAAACCATAATAGATCAATCAAGGACAATGTTTGACTATGGTAAGTTGGATTTGAATGGGACACAAATTAAATTGAACATTATTAAGATGATGCAACATTTTGTCTAGTTTAATGGGCTATAGGATAAGGATCCAATAAACATATAGCCAATTTTCTAGAGATTTATGACACCTTTAAGATTAATGGTTTCACTGATGATGCAATTAGATTGAGATTTTTTTTTTGTTCTCCCTAAGGAAATAGGCTAAGCTATGGTTGAATTCTCTGCCTAGGGGATCTATCACCATGTGAAACCAAATGACAGAGAAACTCCTTATAAAGTATTTTCCACTAGCCAAAACTTCTACACTGAGGAATGACGTCTCTTCCTATGTTGATATTGATTCAAAGGCTCCATATGACATGACAGAGATTCAAGGAGTTACTAAGGAAGTGTTCATATTATGGTTTACCATCACAGTTCTAAATTCAAACTTTCTATATTAAGCTTGATAAAATAAATAGGCACCTAGATGACTGATGTGGTAGTTGGGGGTACTTTGAACAATAGAAACACCAGAAGCAACTCAGGATCTCATTGAGTTCATGTAAATGAAAAACTATTAGTGGTGCTCTTCTTAAGCAAATCCTACCAAGCCAGCCAAAGTTTATGATGTAGATGTAGTTATAAGTTTGGTAGGCCAAGTTAGAGCTTTGAGTTGAAAAATTGATTGATTTATAATGAATCTTTAACTAGTCCAAGTGATGTAGGGTGATTTGTGAGGGCTAAGGCATGCGAGTCAAAAATTTCAACTAGTAAAGGCTATGACAAAGCTCGAGCATGTGGACTACATAGAGAATGATCTAGATCCTAAAATAATCCTTACAAGAATATATAAAATCTAAGATGGAGGAATCACCATATTTTCTATAGGGGAAATCAATAATAACCTTTGATTAGGATTTCAGCAACATCCATCTTAAGAAATGAAGCCAAGTTTAAAAGTATCTTATGAATAAACTTTTCCAAACTTTATAGGAGGGATTTCAGGCTACTAAAAATTCATTAAGGAATCAAAATGCTTTTATGCATAACTTGAAAAACTAGATTGTCTAACATGTAAAACTAATTTCTAAAAGAAAATAACAGAGTTTACTTAGTAGCACTAAGAAAATTCATAAAGAACATATAAAGGCACTCGCCAGTAGGAGCAGAAAGGAATTGAAACTTGAAAACAAGACCCAAATGTGGAGGAGAGTGAAAAGAGAAGTCAAAAGAAAGCTAAAAATGAAGGGCATCCTCTAAAAGTTAAGGAATTCTAGCCCACCATCCCATTTCTTGCTAAGTTAAAAACAGACTGCATGGATAAACAGTTTAGTAAATTTCATAAACTTTTTAAAAATATCTATAATAAGTAACGCTTTTGTTGAGGTCTTTTATATATGCCAAAGTATGTTAAGTTCTTAAACAAATTTCTATCTAATAAAAGGAAGTTGGAGGAGTTAGCTACAGTGACATTGAGTGAAGAGTGATTGACTTTTCTAGAAAACAAGATGCCCAAGAATCTTAAAAATTGAAGGAGTTTTACTATACCTTTTTTAATTAGTAGTTTTTTAGTATAAATTTGGCTAATTTGAGGGCTAGTATTAACTTGATGCCCTATAAATTATTTATTAAACTAGGATTAGGGGAATCAAAACCCATAAGGATCAGCATTCAACCAGCAGATAGATTGGTTAAGTATCATAGGGTTATTATTAAGGATTTTCTTATTAATGTTGATAAATTTATTTTCCTAGTTGATTTTGTGATCTTAGATATGGATGAGGATATAGAGGTACCCTTAATTCTAGGTTAACCCTTCCTAGCTACTACTAGAGATGTTATTGATGTTAGTGATGGAAAACCAATGCTTAGGGTTAGGGAAGAAGAGATCACTTTTAAGTTATTTGACGCCATAAAATGCTTCCTTTAACATGATTACACTTGTTGTTTTATTAATAACATTAAAATTTCAATTTCAAATGTCATGTAGGATTTTGTCTCCAAAGACTTTTTGTTAAGTCAAGAAGACTTCACTTCTTCTATTGATTTTGATGAAAGTCAAATAATAATAATAATATAAGTTTGTGAACTGTTTTGATGAATTTATTAAGTACGCAGATAGATATAAGTGGCACAAATCATCAACTTAAGACGATACTTAAGCAAAAGCTTAATAAGATGGATAAGACGAAGTGATCAAGTCTAAGACATCAGACGAAGCATACGAATCTAAGAAAGTAGATGTAATTAAAGAATGCGCTAGAATGTCAGTTAGTTGGAGTTGATTATAGGACTTAACTAATAACAAACTTTATAAGACTTTACAAGCATATTTCTCAAGAAGACCATCGGAGAATTAGGTTATAAATATTAGTCATAGTCGTAGACTTCAATAAAAGAATTTTGAATGTACAAAAATACTCAAGAGAAATTCTATACTCAAGTGCTTATGCTGTGAAAAATATTATAAGAGAAAAGAAAGAAAGAAAGAGAGAAAATACATCTATAACGTGATTGTGAAAGCTCAAACAATATCTTTCGAGAGAAAGGAAGGTTAAAGCCTGAAGAGGCTAAGGAAGTATATAAAGAATACTTTGTGAAAGAGACCTGAAGAGGCTCTGCAAGTGTAGAAATAATACTTGTAACATTGAAGAAGATAGTGAAATCTTAGACAAACTCTGAGGATTGGATGTAGTCCAAGGTTAAGGGTGAACCAGTATAAATCGCAATGTCATATTCTCTAACTCTTACCTTTTAATTTTCTTGTTGTTAGAAGAATAGATACTAATTTTCACTATTGCATTACTCATCGAATTAAGTGCATTGTGTAAACTTGTAACCATCTGAATTTGTCAAGAAAATCATGAAGATTTTAAAGATTAATATCTTAGACGATTTAATATAATTCAACCCCCCTTTTTGTGTATTTTGCATATTATACGTGATTTCTATATTAACAAGTGATTTACTTCACCTTTCAGAGTTGTGTCTCGTTCAAGGTAAGGAAGAAGATAGGGGTAGCCTTATAAAGAATGAGCAAATAGCCTGTCTAGAGGCGAATGAACACATGGTAAGGAAGAAGGAGTTTGAAGAGATTGATGATAGTGTAAATCATACAATATTTGATAGATGTTTAAGTGTGCTTTTAAGTGTTTTTTAGATGATTACCACGTGTATAGGCTTATAATTATGTTATTATTAGTTTTTTTATATTCTAAGTGTTTGAGTGGTTTAGAGTATGTTTTGGATCATAATTTTATGTTTCATTTGATGTGTTTGTGAGTGTTAGAAATTATATAATTAAAGAACAAGGAAGATTTAAAGAAAATTAGGGAGATGTATGTCTCTTAGCCTATCTAAAATCGTGAATATTAGAGATTTTTGTGTTATTTATAGTTTGATTCATGACCGTACATCTCCCAAAGAGTGAAATAGCAAATTTCAGCTTTTCTAGTATGTAAGTTATTTTAGTCTTTTGACATTTTGGGTTATTTTTGGAATCGAATTAAGTAGAAAAATCCTATAAAGAACCCTAAAAGCCTCAAGAACTATTTAAGAATGTGAAACACTCCAAAAGAAATGCCACTAATATACAAAAGTGGATCAAACAAGGGAGATAAAAAAGAACGTCCAGGAATTCCATCTTTTTAGATCAAGCTCCAAATAGAGTTTTTCTTCTTTTTCTTTTGTTATGTTCATCGAACTTTATGTATAAACTGAATTCCAAGATGTTTATTATGATTATAAGTTTCTAAATTCCAGATTAAGGCTTATTCTGCATTTATTTTGTGACTTTGATTACTTTTGATTCAGTATATATTCCGGTATTATGATAATTGTGCATGCTTATACTCTGGAAACAAATCAAGAGAGTGAGTCACAGGTAATGAAATTAGGTTATGTAGCAAGAGTTGGCAATTTAATAAGTCCCACAATTATTAGATTAATAATCATTTAAAGAGAGATCTTATGTGAAAAATTAATTGTCCAATAGATAACTTCAGATCAAATTGATAGTGTTAGAAAAGTTTCAAGAATCGAGAGGTCGCAATTATGGAATTTCATATTCAATTAGGGATTAATTGATTAGGTGTTAAGAGAGATTAATCAATACCTTAGGAAATCTAAGATTGGCATATAATAGGATCAATAATAGTTAAGGAAACAAAATAATGAAAGAGTAAATCCTAAACATTCATCTTTGATAAAACCCTAAATTAATTTGGCAGCTGACTTCTTATTTGCTTATTTGCTTAATTTTATTAATGGTTTTAATTTTTGTTATTATTTTCATTCAAATACATTTTGTATACCTTAGGCATAGTTAGGTTGAAATTATTTTCTCTTAGGATAACCTTATATGCTACAAGATATGACCTATATACTTGCAATGTATTGAGGGTTTTATTAGATGTAAAACTTAATAAGTTTTTGGTGTCGTTGGTAGGGAATTTAGCTTAGGGTTATTTGAATTTCTTTGTTCTAAGGATTTTTTTCCCATTATTCTGTCCTTGTTACCACACGAAAACAAGAACTACTTAGTGTTCATACAAGATTGAAAACACTCCAGTACTTAATATCACAAGATAAGAAAAGGAAATTTAAAGAGCCAGATGCCAAAAGGAGATTGAAAGAACGATATGGATGAATATAATCAAGGAAACCAACAAAGGACCATTATGGACTTCATGAGGCCAAGGTTCAATGCTGCCTAACAAGACATCACTCGACCACCTGTGCAAAGCTCATTTAAAATGAAAATAGCATTGCTAAATATGTAACAAACCAACATGCAGTCTTATAGGTTAGCTAAAGAAGATACTAACACACATTTAGTAAAACTTTTAGGGATATGCGATACCTTTCGATATAATAATATGTCAGAAGATGCCACTAGCATGAGACTCTCTCCTTTTACACTAAGGGTTAGAGTCAAGACATGGTATCATTCTATAAACTTGACAAACATTATGATATGGGAGTAGCTGGTGCATGCATTCTTAGACAAGTATTTCCCTCTAATGAAGATGACAAGGTTGATAAAGGAAATTACAAATTTCCAACAAAACTATGAGAGTCAATATGCGAAGCGTGGGAACATTACAAGGATTTGTAGAGGAGATGTCCTCACCATAACCCACCTAAAGAATTCCTATTATAAGCTGTCTACAATGGAGTTAATCCATCCACAAGGGGCACCATAGATGCAGCTTCTAGAGGATCTCTGATGAGGAAGACAATCGATGAAGTAGAGTATTTGTTAAAGGAGATAGCAAATAATAATTATCTTTGGACGTTAGATAGAAGTACACAGTAATCGAATTTTTGAGATCAGAAGGAAGTCATAGCTATTGATACAATGATAACAATGTAGGATAAAATAGCTAACTTAACTAAACAACTAAATAGCCTAAAAACCTCCTCATCGGCTCTAATTAAATCAATTCAACATGTGTTACCATCGATTGCCTCGTGATGCAAAATAATAATATAGAACAACTCAATTATGTAGGCACATAATTTGGTCGAGGAGGACGAACTAACCCCTACTCTAACATGTACAATCCTGGGTGGAGGAATGTTGATGGTAAAACCTATCTACTTGTTTTACGCTCAAAAACTACAAGTGAACAGGTTGTGACTTGTAGTTAAAAAGAGTAGATATTGATCCCACATGAATTGATGCCCATACACTACTTAATTTAGACAAAACTTTGTTTAAGAAATGAAATTGTTTAATGCAAATAATCGGTAAAATTAGATTAAAATTAAAAGACTAACACAAAGCAATAAACAATACCAAAATTTGGAAAAATTAGAATTCAAGAATCTAAAGACTAGAGATTACTTTTTTTCCCTATTTTGTCTCCCTCCTATTTTATAAATCAAATTGTGTCTCACCCTGTATTTTTGAATTTATTAATTACTCTCTCTTAAGGTGTAATTAATTGTCCTTAATCGAATTAAAGGGAATCAATTAGATGATTTCTCAACCTACCTAATGACTCTACCGATTCAACTAGTTATTAAACTATCCTATGGGTGATCAATTGAATTCATCGAGATCTATCTTCTAACTAATCAATTAACATGATGATTGTATGTCTATAGGCTGCCAACTCTCGTTGTACAATCCTACACAATTAATCTTACTCACTCTCTCGATTTATTGCAAGAACAAAAATAAAATCAACAATCATCAAAGACAACTTCATTCAATTCAATAAAATAGGAGTTCTAACAAAATAGTTCAAAACCAATCCCTAAAACTAAATCAGCCTAATATGGTTTCCATAACGTCATCAACATTCAAATAAACTATTTTTCAAAGAATAGAAGAAGTAAAATTGACAGAAAATTTAATAAAAAGACTCCTTCTCTTCTTTGACAAAATTTGGAAATTTTGGTGTTGATGTGCTATTTTCCCTAATCTTGATGATGATCCTTAACTTTAATCCTTCCTCAAGGCTCCAAACATATGTTCTTTACTCCAAAGATGGTCTTTCTACAGAAGGGTTTCGTCTCTTTTTAAGATGGAGGCTTAATGATGCTTATGTAGTCCAAAGACTCTAAGTTTAATGTAGCCCCGCATATTGTCTCGGATTATGATTCCCACGATCATGGGAATTTGCAACAAATGCACTCCTCTTTTCTTCTCCTCTTTGATCTCTAGTTCAATCTCCAAGTTGCTCCATCTTCCTTCCTATATAAAAATAGTCAATTCTTACCCTAAATTAATAACAAACACAAAAGAATAACAATGGAAATAAAACTAAACAAAAATATACAAAATGAATCCTAAACTTAACAATAATCAACAAGTATGTAGGAAAACACATGCCAATTACATAGAAAAACATAGACTAATGCACATCTATCAACATCCCCACACTTGAATCTTTACTTGTCCTTAAGCAAAATAAAAACACCACTCAATTCTATCATTTCATCTTCACCAAGATAAAAGCATACAATCTCTCAAATTTAGATTAACTCAAATATTAAGTTTATACACATATTATGACTACTTTTTCATTGATGTACATAAGCAAACTCAACAATTGACACCACCACTTAAAGATAAGTAAAGATGTAAAATAAATTTTCCTCATGGTATTCACTTGTTTCTCTCAAGTGTTTGATGGTTAATGTTTCGCTTAATTTTTTGTTTGGAAACTACACTACCATAGGCTTGCTAATACACCAATTCTCCTTTATAATGATTACATGCAAAAATAA
>JANZXP010000007.1:9362603-9414118 GCA_027576715.1 Erythroxylum flavicans | reverse complement strand
TTCCCCCGTGAGTTGGGTGATATCCCCATCCTCTAGTTCAATGACCTCCTCGACAGGCCATTCACAGGTCACCTTCCCAACGTCTCCGGTTGACGTTCCGAGCACTGCACTGTTCGTGGGTTTGGGGTCTGGAGGAGGGTCCTCTTCCCGTTCTCGGATCCTTACCTTCTTGGAGTGATGCCCCTCTTGCATGAGGGTATGCATGATTCGAAATGAGAAGTTACGCGTACGTTAAAACAAGAATGCTTCCAAGAAAAAGAGAATGAAAGTGAGCCTTTTTAGTATATTATGTTGGGTTTTAGATTAAACCTGTACATAGGCTGAGTGTGATCAGGTTGAGCTAAAGTACAATTTGAAAATATTAATTCTTAGGTTCATACCCATCTTAATTTAAAAGTTCAATTTGTTACGTTATAGAAGTTTAAAATTCGAACCCAACTTATAAATCTATATCTTTTAAAATGTGTAATAATTATATAAAATATAATTGAAACATATTGGCATTAGCATATGAAATCTCAATAACTTGAATAAAAATACTTTAATCTTTTTTAAATAAAAATAACCATAAATTTATTGTAAAATAATTTCTTATAAAATTCATAATAAACTAAGCTAAATTTCTTTAATTTCATCATCTTTTGCGCCATCATGGACACTCAAAGAAGAATTATTATCTTTTTCTTAAGAAAATAAAATTGGATAAGTAATTTAAAAATATAAACAAAAAAATCATAACTGTCTATGTGATAAGTAACCTTGACCAAGTCCTTTTGCAGTCATCAAACTCTTAAAAATGATGAGAGATTTGATCATTTTTAGTTTGATTAATAATATCATTAAAAATGCGGTGAGTGTGTATAAAAACTAGAAGGAATGTCAAAGTAACTTAACTTTTACCAAACAACTATCGATTATTAAACCATCCAGAAGGTTAAATTTTTTGTCATACCTACCCACTCTAAATCATATTCTAAAGATTTTAAACAAACTAAAAGGCTATCATTGCCTAATTGATTTTTGGTTTAGAACACTAACGATCTTTGGGATGAATATAAATTATAATTTGCAAACCAAAAAATATATAAAATGGTACAAAAAGAACATATATAAGACTTTTATCTAAAGAGCTTTGTCTTCTATTTTACGCCCCGTCAATAATGTGAATAAGAAATTATTAAATGCTAATTATAAATTGCTCTAAATTTAAAATATTAATAGATATAAATTTAGACTTAATTTTTTTTAAAAAAATTTATAACCAAAAATCAACTCTTAAATTTTTTAAACATTAACTCAATCTATAGAGCAATTTTTAAAATTCAAGTTCTTTAATTTTTAAATTTAACTTGTTAAACCATATAAACCAAATCAATATATACAAGCACATTTTTAGCTTCCTCTAAATTGTCCATAGAAGGATCTTTGTTACTTTTCGGCATGCCATTTGATAGCTCGTTTTTACTTCAATATTTATAAATAATGAAAAACCAATCACCTTTTTATTAAGGTCAAAGATTTGTCAAAAACAAAATAAAATGATATATGAAAAAAAGGGAATTACACATTTTCTTTCTACCTAAAGAATAACAATTAAAAAAAGAAGAAGAAATTACAAAATTTCTGTATGACTCGAAGATCCCAATCTCATGGTCGTGGATGGGGGTTAGAGCTCCTTGCGGAGAAACAATGACTAACTCTGGGCTGTCCTAATTCATGAACTTTCGACAATTTGGGGCTTTACATAAACATGGTACTTTGAATTCATCGGGTTCGTCAGGGTCAAACAAGTAGTCGTACCTATGAAATACACATCAACAGTAATAAGATGAGACCACACAAATTATCTGATTACCTCAAGTTGAGATACAACATAGCGTGTGAAAAAGAGAGAAATTACGTAAGCTCGTCGCCAGCTGAGACATTGCTCTTAGCGATAAGTACAATCCGACTTTCGTCATCACCCACACTCATAATCCTTGCATAGCAATTGGGCATACACTGCGTCGAAAAAGAGAAAAAGTGTCAAACATAAGAAACTTCATAAAATTTGGTTAGTTCGAGCGCCGCTATTTTGGGAGTGTGAGTTAGTTGTAGTGCACGCTTTGCATGGACGAGAAATTTTCTTTTCTCGGTGACTCGTGACGTCAAAAAGACAACAGTACAGACCGTCGCATTCTATTTCGCATGACAGATTATTAGTCTACAATGACATGCAACATACAGGTATAGACAACTTCTACAAGAAGGCGGAAGTCAGAAGGAAAACCAAGCAGAGACTTACTGAATGGTTTATCAAGCGCGCTATATTTCCTTTATCAGTAGCATCTACCACTACCTCTTCGCTGATTTTAAAAAGCTGTTAGAGAAAATTAAATCGAAGTTAGCTGTCAAGTTCATAAGGAAAGAACAAACGGAAAAAGGGTGACAATAAAGGCATACAATCAGAGGGCAATAGTAAATTCAATTAATAGAACAACATAATGATATCGAAACAACTTCAATCACTAGTTGAACCGCCATCTCACACTACTAAAACCACCTGCACATAACAGAAGAGCACAGATAAGACAAACTCACATAACAGTCTTTGCCTTCTAATCTATAGCGTGTCTCCCTAAGGTCTGCAACACTGCGTCTTACCTGTTCACCACGATACTCAAGAACCTGGACACACAGCCATGTTATTTGAATAAGAAAAACAAATTCGTACATGTGTATGATGTCCATGCCATAGGCATGTAACTCGTTATTTGGAAGAAGCACGTCACTCCTAGTCCATGAAGTACAATAAAGTTAAATGAATAAACAAATTTCATGCAACAAAAGCAAGCTTGACATTTACTGCGTAAGTGTCGATTCACAAAATGCTTAAAGGTGTCAAGGCTTCTATTGTTTGATAATGCTATAACAGTTAACTCTTGCATAAATCTGAATTCACACTAATGCTGAGATAGAGAATTTCATACGAGGGACCATGTAACAAACCATTTCTCCTTCTTGAATGTTTCTTCGTGCAAAAAGACCCCATCCATGTATTCCAGATCTACCAAAGCATACTCGGTCATTTTCAGTTCTCTGGATCATGCATAACCATGAAATTATCAGAAAGACAAGAAGGAAAGAAGCCGCTAAAAATAAATATAAGAATGAAAAAATTGCCTGCAAGTGATATAGTCTTTCTCTAAAGGATGAAAAACTTTTAGGCTCCTCTACTACCTGTCAAACAAGAAAGCGAAGCACCTTACTCATCAATAATATATTGATTCCTCCAGATTCAGATATAAACAGGTGTAAACACAAATCCTCACAACAGTTGAAGATTAAAATAATCTTACTCTGTACATGTTGAGGCTTTGAATTGCACCTAATGGATGATGACAAGGTCCTGTCAACTTATGGGAAATGGCTTCTTCAGCTGTTCTCTGGTGTATCACAAAAAGGAAAGTGTGTCAGAGTTGATCTTGGAACCAAGCAAGTTCTGCTATTCTATAAATAGAAAAAATGCAAAAATACTACTTTTATATGCTTAAGGTGTTCTGATCTTTCACTAAAATTGATTAGACAACTTTTCCCATTTTTAACAGGATACAGTTCCTTCTCATCAATCAGATAGTTGATCTTATATTTAGTCATAAAAGCTTTAAAATCTAATAATACATGAAGCACAGAAAGTATCTGAAGGATCCATGCTTAATAAAAAGAAATCAAAACTCTGCTGGCAGTTGACTACAAACACCTGAATTCAAAATCTCACCATCCACCCCGGAAAATATTAAGATAGCAAAGCTGTAGAAATGATGTACCGAGGACCTGGTGTTGGTTATTGATTCACTGACTAAAGCTGTTAAAGAGGAAAACTACCATTACCTTCTTGCTATTGTCCACTCGTTTGAAGATTCGACACCTTGCAGCAGAGCGTGGTTCACTCTCTGTAGTTTCTCTTGTTGACAATTCTTCAAGTTTCAATCCGTTTGCTGAAATAAGTCTTGTACCAACCCTTTTCTTATTTTGATTGAGGCTTTTGGCAGAAAACACGCCCAGAGGAGTCTGTATAACTAAAACAGTATCTGGATTTGGAGCTCTTAAACATGAAAACATGAAACTATATAAGCATATTTATGCAAAACAAGTAATGAAAGTGGTAATGCACAAAATAACAGTAAATTCAACAGAAATGAACTCCCACTGCAAATGTCCAGGAGATAGATGCTACCACTGTTATCAAGAAAGAGGACACATACCTGTGGTATGCACAATAAGAAACCATTTTTGTTGTCTGCTTTCCATTTTTCTCCAAGCAGTGCAACTGTAAATAAAACACATGAAATTACAACTTCAAAACAGAAATATACAAGCTAATCCACGGAGATTAAAGCTTAAGCTATCTAGTGCAACTTATCAATGCACATTCTTCGACAAGAAATATCAGAACATTTTTTAGGTAAACAACTAATTCACCTCCATCCGATACCCAGCCCTCGAAGCACACATTGCATGGAAGTAAGTAGAACACTTGCAGCATTGAGTGCAGGAACCATGGACTTGCTTGCAAATAACACAAATCTGGAAATCCATGTGAGGAGAAGATGTAGATTATTGCACAAAAATGCATCTTTATCTACATAAAAGAGTGATATTCTCGTAAAGCACATGCTAGAACTGAAACATAAACTAAAGCCAGAGTCTTAATGCTTTAAGGAATATTTATAAAAAACAGTAGACACACAGAGTATCTCCCTCTTTTATAAATCTTGTCTTTTGTCCTTTACTTCAGACTAAAAGTAATACCCGATATCAGTATGAGAATGAAGGAAGAGGTAATCTCCAATTATAGGCTTCCAAGAAGTACAAAGAAAATAGAAAAACCAAAATTGTGAAATTTTTTATGCATAGCCCTCACTTTATATACTATCTAGTATCAGCCTAACAAAGAACACTGTTTTGCCACTAAGTTGAGTAGTTTTGCATAAATAAAAAACAGCCATCAAGCACTGATTATTAAATTAAAACTCTACCTTTACGAATGAATTTGACGGGATACTTAATATTCCAAGTGCAGGTTCCATCTTTTCATCACTAGCAAAGGAGACTTCAGGTTGAAACCATGCACATGTGACATGAACCCATAATGTCTCCACATCTGTTGGCTTTAGAGCACCACCTATTTTCGAGGGAAAAAATAGTAGAGGAGAAAATGTTAAAGAGATGAGAAACAAAATCAAAACAATAAAAGTAAAACCAGCTAAAGAAATGCTTATAATGGTAATGGAAAGGAAGTATACACATTATATAACAATACAAAATCTATGTCATCGGCAACAGATTTGGAATAGGACTTGTAAAGCTATCTCAAGAAGAGAAGAGATCCTACCATTTGTTATGCCCAATGTTAAGGAAACCCAAAAAAAGAAAGGGCATCTGAATCTAAAACATCTATTATAAGATCACGAAAAGATCTAACCTTTTACAGGACAAAGGCAACACTCTCGCTTGACATCAGTTGTTTCACATGCTTTGCAAACCCATGAAGTAAAATCCCGCACATTCCTTGCCCCATAGCATTCTTGATGAACAGCTATCTGACATCTGGAAAACATACATTAAGAGTTAGCATTTAGAAAAACAATTTCGTAGTTGCTGTTAAGAGAGATTAGCAGATAATGTCTTCCTTTTCTCACTTCTTTTGGAGTCATGGGTTCCAGCTAATGAACCAAGAAGCACGTCAACTCAATTTTAGACAGTTACAGCATGTATGCAATAATGCAAAGCTGACAGCGCAAGATTGCTTGAGTAGGAACGCTTTAGATTTCGTATAAACAAAGGGACTGAAGCTCAAATTATCAGGAGTATGCAAAACATTCTAACTATCTTGCAATCCTTTTAGCCACAGACTAAGATTTTCTCTGTTACAGAATTGGAAGGTTGTCCAAAAGACAAAGTGGAAAACTACTTGAACTATTTGTTGTTTAGATCAATACATGGTCCAAGGGTACAGTTACAGCTCCTAGTGATTATTCACAGAACCAAATAAACAAATGAAATGGAATTCCAATCAACAATTTTCATACTACCTGTTGCAGATAATAATTTTGTTGTAGTCCCAGTCTTCAACCCATCTACATACCGCACAACGCTCTGTTGTCCACTTTGCATAAACTGGTTCATATTTCTCTATAATTGCAGCCATGAGAATAATTTCATACATCAGTACTGTAAATCCAGGCAGAAAAGTTAAATAAATTTACCAGCAGCAGTATTTTTTTCTTGAAAAAAAATACCTTGCAGAAAAGCAAGCAACTTTTGTTTCCGCTCTTTAATGGAAGAACGCTTTGGTTTCACAGAAATAGCACGATCATGATACTCGGCTAACTGCATCATCTGCAAATGCAAAGGATAATGTATTTTCATTTAGCACAAACCTCATACCATATGACCATAATTTCTGCACATGTAAAACTCAATCAAGAAAACAAAACTGATAAACTCTCATATCCACAGTTACATGGGTATGAGACAGTTCATGAATATTACTACCGTAGATGCAACAATTATTTCATAACACTGAAAATTAAGACAAAATCAAGAGATGACCGCTTTTTAGAATTTGAGATAAAGAGGTCCACAGTTGCTATACGAACCCATTGTTCTAGGGGTAGCATGGAACCTTTCACCCTGACACTGGTCTTCCAGTTTTTTGCTTTGCAACCTGTATGTCGTTCCCATTCACTTAGTGCTTGCTTTTCTGACCCACAAGACCCACATTTGCACACAACCCTGAAGCAAAGCAAGGTATATTTATAAATCAACTTCAGTACTAAACCAAGACAACTTGAACTAGAATCAAAATCCGCTATAAAATGGAAACTTCAGTAATCTCCTAGGGAAGTCAAAGAAAAACTTATGAATCAATTAACTAATAGCAAATCCCTCTATCAGCCTCCCAGAGTGAAGCATCATCTCTTCAGAATCAAAATTCTTTATAAATAGAAACTTCAGTAATCTCCAAAGTAAATAGGGGCAATCAAAGTAAATTTACGAATAAACTAACGCATAGCAAATCCCTCTATCGACTTTCCAGAGTGAAACATCATCTCTTCCTATCATAGAGACAAAAGGTCTCCACAGGCAATCAGCCAGTTGTAACAATCTGTACAAGTTATTTAATAATTTTAACCATTTTGCAGTTTCAGGTCTGAGAACAACCCTAGCATTGCAATTGGACATGCAATCCAGAAACAGAAACCGTTAAATGTTACAGAACTAAAATGGGAAATTGATTTTATTATAGTTATCTTTTGAAATTGATTTTATTATAGTTATCTTTTCTTACATGTGAAGACTTGGGAAATAAATGCCTTCCATGCCTGAGCAGACAACAGTGACCTTGTTAGGAAGCACTGGGTGATCATTACTTTTGTTCAATCTGGATGGAAAGATTCATAACCATCAGAAAGGAAACCAACTATAAGACAATAATCAAGGCATAATGCGTCAATATCTCCCAATAAATAAAGGAATATGATACGTTACTTGGATCTGGTCTGCCTTGTTTCAGAGTCAGACAATTCAAAATTAAATTTTGCTTTGCAGGTAGGGCAGTAATAATCAATGCCTCCCAGATCCTAGAGTGAGCAGAAAATTGGTCAGCAAAATCATAAAATTTCAATTTTAATTTTTTATTATAACATAGGTAGAAAAAGATCCTATTCAAAAAGCATTGATAAATTATACAAAGACATGCCTTGAGATGCTTGGTATTTATTTTGTCACACTCGGCGTGGACCCATACTTTACACCCATCACAACAAACCTAATTCAATAAACAAATGCATAGTGTTAGCATGGAGAAAAATTAAGGCAGAAAAGAAGCATCACAAATCAGCTTCAAATGGTAAAGCTGCCTCACCCAGCTCCCACTGTCAGAGTGATTCCAAATTTTCGTGCATATTCCACAATAATGTTTTGATTTGGTTAACTGCAATAACAAATTAAGTAATTTAGAACATGTAAAATAACAAACTTATACACAACAGAAACCCTGACTAAACATGTTTACATACAAAAGAGATAAACAAAAAGGATAAGACAGGTGGCACCAACCCTAGCACAAGTTTTACATAAGAATTGGTCTCCAGAATTTGAAGCCTTCAACTTTTTAGACAATTTAAATGGAAGGATCATGCCACATCCTTCACAAGGTCTAATACCTTTATTCTTGCCAAAAACATTCTGCAGAAGAACCACTACTGTTGAGAAATATGGACAAGGATAACAAGTTATTAACAACTTATCAATCAATATTTAGTATAGATAAAGCCACCTCCAACAGCATTTTTGTGGGCAAAAATACCACTGCAGGGAAGCTCAATGTTCCTGTTGCCCACATTGATGAATGTGAAAGGAATCATAGCAAATGGAAAAAAGTCTCCGGATGGAAAATCTTTTCTTGTTCTCAAATTGCGAAAGAGGAGTCAAAAAGCTCTTGTTCTCAAATTGTGAAAGAGGAGTCAAAAGGCTGGAATTTGTTTGTTCATGAAAGACCTTTAAGGTAATATTGGAAAAAATGAAAAACCAAGAGCTGTTTGAAACAATTCTACCCTGATGTTCAGCTTAACATTTTTGGGGAAACAGCATTTACTAATCAGAGAATCAATAAGCCTCATGATCAAAGTCAAAACTAGCTGCCTGTTCCACATGTTATGCAACAAAAGGAAGCAGGAAGATATCAAAATTGGAAAATGGATCAAACAAGCTCCTAACATTTACTTCGAAGTACATCATGGTCCCTAATGTTTTGAAGTGTTAAAGTAAGCCCCTAATGTTATGAAAATGAACAATTTAGCCCTTATTTGAATGATTCTAGTTAACAGTCTGTTTAAATAAGGGTTAAAAACATTAACTTTTGGAACATTAGACATTCCACTTCATCAAAGTTTAATGGTTTTAGTTAAAAGTTCATCTAAATAAGAAATAAATTGTTCAACTTTGTAACAGACAGTGCTCATTCATGTGCTTTGAAACAATACAAATCATAATACATTTCAAAGTAAACGCTAGGGGCTAATTTGTTTTCCCAAGCAAAATCTTGAAAAGGGACTCTTGATGCGTAGGCATGTGATGATATTATTTTGCATAGAAACTATTCCAAGTAAGATGGAAACATGAAAACAGTGATCAACAAAAGAACAGTAGATCTAAGAATACTAATATTCTTGGAGGAAATAAATAAAGGTAATATCTTAAGTCAGGGACCATGTTTTCTTAAACAAGTATGAGCAGATCTAAGAGTTTGCCAGTTTCTTATGGTAATTCTAAGAAGGGATTTTAAAAGAAATTGAAATTTGAAAATGACGAAAGGCATCAAGCTAATAAGACAAAAGAGTAAATGTGGAAGAAACAAATGATGATTTCAGTACAATTGTCGAATATCAATGGCAAGAAATTGAAAAATAAATTGTTTCATAGAGGACGTCGTTAAGCCCATCAAGAAGATTTGAGAAAATAACTCGTTTGACAGGATTCACTCCAACCCAGCTTCATTTCATAAATCGATATCCTAAATTCTCTATGGCTGCTTTAAAGAGTTAATCCCACAGGCAGCAAAATATAGCTATACCTAGCGAGTTATAAATTGGACACATTTAATCATCTTCATATTTGACTAACAGTACTTTTGCAGTCATCAAATTTGAATGTGTATCAACCGCATGGTACTGAACTTCAAAGGATATGTTACCAAGGGCCAATATAATATCGTATATTCTTACTAAAGGACCGCAATGAGTTCTCATTCAGCACCCTTGGAATTAAAAGTACATAAGAAGGGAACAAGATATGAGGAGAACAAAAACGTATGTAGAAAGCATCATAAGACACTAGCCTGGCTCAGAGAGCAACAGTCTTCCTGGTTTGAGCCAGTAGCCTCTTGTACCCATCTGAAAACAGAATCATCGTAAGTTGAATTCCCAGCAGCCATGTTTATATCCTGTATCAACTTCTCCATAAACCCCTGTTCTGCCAAAAATGCCTCCTCAATTGCCGTCTGAAAATCATCAGGCTTGCTACTCTCCAACTCAGACTGATCCTGAAATCTATTAAACAGACTATCTTTTAAATTAAATTTGTGAAGTCATGAGACAAAGAAAACAAAGGAGGAAATTTTGCCTACCTGTGCACAAAATCCATAAATGGAAAGATCATCCCATGTTTAACCCAAGCATAATCCTACACACAATCAACCAAAGTACCATACTTAGAGATCCCATGCTTCCAGAAGTAAAACAAACCACAGAAACTTAATAAATGCAGCAAGTCCCTAGCATGGAAACTGATTATTTGTTCATACCCTTTGAGTATCATTCCCAGAGTAACCCAAAAACATCACACAAGCTGCATCTGGAATACATGATCTCAAAACCAATTCCGGCGCTTGTGTCATCGGATCAATCACAATGGCTGGCCAAAAGGGGTCTTTCTTCCCTGATTTTGCCCACACTATATCACCTGAATAGAAATCCTCGGGACCATACAAGCCATCTTTCCTCTCACGCCTCTCCAAGCTATTCAAATCAACAATCACACGCTTGTAGTCTTCCACCAACTGTTCTTGTAATGAAGTAAGTGTAATATGTGAACCTACATATCTTTCTACATCAAAACCCACTTCTCCTGCATCCTCTTTCTCGCAAAATGTGTCAACTTTAGCACACAATGCGGGAGTGCATCCTCTTCCACTATTCCTCTGTTTCTTCACAATACCATTACAAGTTTTATGTGCTCTAGTACTAAATGTCTCTTTCTCTTTATCCCTCCTACCATTATTACCACTTGCACCATATTGAACACCTTCATCATCATCATCATCATCATCAATACTGTAATCACGCAAACTAGTTTTGCTGTCTTTTCTCCAATCCTCGATAATTGAATCGTTAAACCGCGAAGGAAGTACCTGAACCCGCCCTCTAGACGTTCTTATAAGAGGCGGCCGAGCAGCCTCCATCGTCCGATTGGTTATTCTCGTCAAATGTCGACCCAAAGGTTTAGTCTGCAACTCGTCCATTTCGCTGGGAGGTGGGAAACACGAAATTTCCCTGCACCAGGAACCATCAAATCCCTCCTTGGAAGAGCCACTGAGAATTCCAGGAAGACTCAACGGAATTACGCCGGCGGCAACCTCTCCGAGAATATTGAGAGGATAATAACCATTTAGCTTACGCTTCTTCCGAGAAGAAGAATTGCCGTCGTGGTGGTCACCAACTGAGTCGCCGAGTTTACAACGTTTGAGACTCGGCATTTTGTATTTCAAGTTCCGCTTGATTATCATTCTGGCAGAACCCAATCACAGAGGAAAAAAACAAGAAGAAAGGATCACGTCATGAAGAAACAACAAAAGCTAGCAGCTCTTAATCCAAAATTTGACTTCAAAACCTCTTCTAATTTCCTATCGCACAAAACCCTAATTGAGAGGTTGGTTCCGAGCAGAGAAAGCTCGAAACGATAGAACAGAGACTCCGTTTCTCCTCAGAAGACACGACTGTGCTGGAAGATAAATTCGCGGGACAGTTAAGAATTGGAAAGAAGAGATGAAAAGGTAGGAGATTGAAATCGAAGAGAGAACGGAAAGAAGAGAGAGATCTATTTGGATGGGGAGCTTTCTCTCTCTAAGTAAAGCTTTGCAGAGTGAAGAAAATTAACAAAGTATTTCTTTCCTTGTTTAAAAAATTATCACGACTCCTCATCCTAAATGTGAGTAACAGAGGAAATTATTTATTAAAAATAAAGGAAACTAGGATTTAGGAGTATTTGTAGAGAGAGAGAGAGCGAGAGAGAGAGAGGGGGTGGCTTGTCTTCGGTTCGGCATTATCTATATTGTTGTGTGTGCGCGCGGTTGAATAATGTGTTGAGCTGACGACGTGTTATTTATGGTTTTTTTTTAATGCACTAAATAGACACTTGGTTGGGAGTATGAAATCTGTCTTGAGGAGCAACTGATCTGAGACTGTGTTTGTTGTTGGTACTCCATTTTTTATGTTGATGCTGTCTTTGTGAATGTAAGTTGAGAAGAGAGAGAAGTGGGTTGTTCCAAAAGCAAAAAAGATATGCTCCAAGAATGTTGGAAGCGTGTTCTTCTTTAGTCTTTTGTTGCTTCGTTGGGTTATGAATAGAAGTTGAGCTGGATTGGGGTCATCATGACCATTTTTTATCGATTCAATTTCTGACAAATATATATAGCTGCTGGAGTGAAGGTGGCTGTCATAAAGAATTGTCTTCGTATAAATGAAGTGGAGATGGATGCAAAAGAAGGTGCCAAACCTCAATGACTCCGACATGGTTTTTTTTTTTAATTTTTTGGTAACTATTGGAATGCAAACTTTTCCCACCATTTCCATATTTGTTGAATTGGAGATCATATCTAGTTAATTAGTGCAAAATAGTTAGTTGATGGGATGAAGAGCCAATGGATGGGAATAGAAGGACAAAAGAGATTCATACATGTGTGAATGATAAGGGAGACAGGGATAGAGAGAGAAGCAGACCAGAACGAAAGTGAAAAAGAGGGAAATTGGAGTCCTAACTCTCACGCGGGGCTTAATACAACTTGATAGGGGGAGTGGAATGGTCATCGTTGTTTCTGGCATAAGTCTTGCTTTGGATATCAAATAAGGTGACTAGGTGAAAATTAATTGGTTTATTATTAAAAATTATTAAACTCAATCAAATTAAAAATTCAACTAAAAAGGAAATAATTCAAAATTTTGCTGTTTAACTGATAAAACCGGCTCAACTTTTAAAGATGCTGTCCCAAATGTTGAGCAGCCAAATGCTGTCCCAAATGTTGAGCAGCCAAAGGTTATGGGATTTTGTTTTTGTTTTCTCCTTGCATCCTATAATTGAAAACCTAATTGTACTATTGATGATTTGGTCGTTATGATATTATTATTAGTTAAGCTTGGTGAACCAAGGAACCCAGTACCAGTAGCCCGACATGCGGCTTCATGTTTTAAACTGTTATTAAGCTCTTGCCCATCAATTGTTTTCTTTTCTATATAATTGAAATGCTCTTTTCCGGATAATTTATTTTCTTTTAAAATTATGTAAAAGCAAAACCTACCAAACATACTTATAAAATAAAGTTATCGATTTAATATTTTTGTTTTCCATTAAAAATGAGGAAAATCTATTGTCATTATCGCCGCACAATTTAAATGTTTACTTCAGTATAAACAAACTCATTTATATAATATTTTTTATATTTATATCAGATTAAGTAATCTTTAGACCAAATTAAACCAATCAAATTACATTCATTTAGTTTGAATAATTTGGATTGGTTTGAATTTTTAAAATTTTATATTTATTAGAAATAAGTAATAATTATAACATCCCTTAAATAGTGAATAAAAATATTATTCACATAAATGAAAAAAATTTATACATATAAAGTAAGTATTTTAACCATATTTTTATAACGTTTGAAAAATATTTATAATAAAATTGCAACTAAGCGAATAATTTAAATGAAATGAAATTTTTTTAATATTTAGTACAATAAAATTATTGATTTCATTGATTGGTAAGTACAAATTGATCTTTTAATGACAATACTTTTTATGTCAAAATTTTAATTTTTTTTCAAACAAATCAAAATGAAAGTTTTAGTTTATAAGAATGTTAAATACTTCATATCAAACCAAAAATTTTAATTTTATTAATTTTATAAAACAAGAACTATATAATAGGGAAAAAAGCATAATGTTGTAATATTAGAAAACACGTAATTTAAACATCAATATTTTTTTAGGTAAGAAGTGGTTAAGTATTAATACTAAAAAATTTAATTAAATAAGAACTCTAGACATAGATTTTTATTTTTTATTGACTACAAAGAAAACTTAATATGACTTAATGGATGAAAAGAGAAATTTATTGAATTACCAAAAAGATGATATCCTATTCAACAATCATAAATTTAATATTTTAATTAGCTTTTTCTAAACACAAATTAATTTATAAGAAATTTAAAAAATAATGGACTAATGATAAGAAGAATCAAAATATATTGAACGTAATAATATTGGTTTGATTTGGTTTGAGTTAACCTAAAACCAATAAACTAAATATTGAACTTTTTAATTTTAAAAACAAAACGTTGTTCTTCACATCACCAAGGTTCTATAATTAGATTTTTTTATCCATTTTCTCTAATCCATTCTTTCAAAATCACCTCTTCTCTTTATGGAAATCTAGTCAAATTATTTATAAAATTTCTTTTATAGTTGATAACTTTATACTGGATCTATTCTTGCATATCCTAGCTCATCCCTTGTTTTCTCTTTTAACAACACTATGTTGTTAGATTTAGCCAGTACTCTGATAAATGATTATTTAACTATATTTATATACTCATATTTAATGTATTTTTCTTATTATTTAAGAGTTTTATAGTATTTTTGGTACTTAATTCGCTTCAAATGTGTTTGTAGTTGATAATTGTCTTTATGGACCAAAAGGAGAAGAATTTGGATGAAATGGTGGTATAACATGAAGATCTGAAGTAACTTGGAAGTATAAGAACATATATAGTGACCGTGTAAATTACTGTAAACATGTGAAGAATTGAAAATATTGTTTCTGGCCTTGTATATTACCTATGTAAGTCATTGTGTTCGTGTAAAATTATAAATTTAGGTATTTGTGGAGATACACAGTCTTCTAAACTCCCCTCAAACTCACCTCCTCTAATCATCTAAGGATATTATCGGAGGTAGATGATCAGAGGAGGTGAGTTTAGGAGCATTTTCTAGTCATAAGAAACACAAAGGAGAGACAGTTCTGAATAGAGGACTAGGAAAACATGAAAATTACGTCACAAGATCTGATAGAGAGCATCATTCAACCTAAATTGTAGGAAGATTCATTAGAGATAAAAAGGAGATTTAGAATATGATTTCTTTTATTTCTATTTGTTCTTCTTAATATTTGTTATTGGTTTTGTTTTCTACGTGTAGGAACTAAATTGTTTAATGCGTATGTGTGATGAACCCTAAGTTGTGATGACAATGTGATTTAATCTTTTATTCAAAGCGATTTTATTAATTGATTTATGTGATTCAATTATGCGTTATATTCTTGAACAAATATATCCAAAATATTGGTCCATTATTTGATTTCATATGGTAGATGTTGAGAAATCCTTTTGTGAGAATAGATTTACTATAATTGGAAGGAGTTGCATACAAACCTAGAGATAGGTCGAAATAAATCCTCTAGATAAGAGTTAAACCAAATAGTGAAATTTACGAGTCAATAATGTCATCTTGGGGGTTTTACCTAGAAAGAGTTTTTAGTTGATCAATCAAATGTTATTTGTTAATGGTCTTGAGGAATATATTAACATAAAATACAAATTTCCATGGTCCAATAATCACTTGCTTGATGAAGGGTTAATATTTAAGAATTCTTAGGGGGAATCATCACCTAGGTACTATTTACTTGATTTTGACTTTTTGTAGTATTTTCTTTTGTCTGAGTTCATTATTTTTCCAACCTTTTTTTAGTTTGTTTAGTTTAATTTTAACTTAAATCCAAATGCTAACTTGACGATTAAATAATAGAAAAGGTTAATATAAGTACTTACAACCCTCATGGGATTGACCCATACTTACCATGCTAGCTACAACTACTTCGTGCACTTGTAGTTAAAACTGATAAATTTTTATAAGAATAAAAATCATCGACCAAATTTTTGGCATCATTGCTGAGATTTTTAATATTAGGAACCTTAACCTTCATTAATCTAACCATTTTTTTTAATTTTTATTTATTTATTTTTCTTTTGATCTTCTCTATTTTGACTATGTTTGTAGCTTATTGCTAGGATTTAAGATTCATCGTCAGCCCACAATGGAAGGATGAAGAGGACATTATTCTCATGGGAGTTATAATATGCCATCGCATATGGCAACATCACAAGTTTGGAAGGAAAGGTATAGTGACATGTATTTAGAAGCTCAACCGATATCTAGGTTGTGTTATGACATTTGCGAGTGTAATCATTAAAATCATGAATGTCAGGCACCAAAATATATATGGAAGCAACCATATTGCGTGCAAAATTGATCTCTAAGTACACCATACAAGAATACTTATAATTTAGAGTGTAGCAACCCTCATGTTGATGGATGGAATGATTATACTTCAGTTAAATCTTTACAACAATAGTAGCAGGAAGAACAATTTACAAATATAATAACAGAATACCTTGCTAAAAGTGAAGGGATCCAACATAAATTCGAAGAGAGGTGTTCTTCACTTAAATACACTGAGCTAAATACAATATATTATTTGAGCGTATTAATGCCCTAGATTGAAGAAGAGATAAAGCTCGACTTAATGAATGAAGTCTCATTTCAAGAAGATGAGGAGGTAACTGTTGCTTTAGAAGAGAAAAAAAAAACAAATGACAGAGGAAGTAGAGGAAGAAGAAAAGGAAGAAACCTCTATTTAAGAAGAGGAAGTAGAAGAGTAGACAAAGGTAATTGAGGAAGAAAAAGAGGAGCCAAATGAGAAACTACCAGTGAATCATTGGTATTCACCTTAAGCACAGATGGCTCCCACTTCCTATAAGATAAACTATTTGAGTCAACTGAAGATTCAGGGAGTTTTATTATTCTTTATTTTATTAATTGTTTGTTATTGAAAAGGGCATTAATGAAGTTGATTAGATTTATTAGTTTGATACATTATGCCATTATTATATTACAACACGTAGCTTATTCACATACTAAGAAACTACTATATGGAGGAACGGGTATAAGTAAGTCACTAATTATAGACCTAGGTTGATTGTTTTATTTCATTTTATTTTGTTTATATTTTGATGTAGCATAGGATTTTATTAAGTTTTGATGTGTTTTATGTTAGGACATTAAGCATCCTGAGTTGACTGTGCATCTTTATTGTGTTAGGATATGAGTGATAAAGTTTTGTAACTTCGAGTAAAATTTTTTTAAAATTTTCCAACTATTTTTCATATTGTACACGGCCACAGAGGCTTACACAATCTCTAGATAAGATCATGTACATTTTAAATCCTTTCAAAAAAAATTTACACATTTTTACAGAAAGTTACATGCCTACTAGATAAGCGCATGTAGAGTTATACAATTATATACACGCCCATATAATAGACCGTGTAAGTCTGCGATAACCTACACGCCCATGTCTCTTAGATTAGATTTTAAAGAGTTTATGACTTAAACGGTCGACTACTTGGCTGTGTAGCAAACCTTATAAATCCACCACAACCTTTAAATTACCCTACTCTAATACGTTTCATTTTATCTCTCTCTCTACCCTCTCCGTCGCCCTCTTCCTTTCCAACCTAATTTTCGGCATTTTTCTTGCCAAATTTTAGCACTTGCATTCTCTTTTGGGTTCATAATTGTTTAATAAGGAAGTTCACTTCAAATATGTTTTTCTAATCGGCTAACATCAATAACTATTTGACTTATTTAATTTTCCACATTCTGAATACTAGATCTTATTTATTATTGAAATTGTAGGGTACTATTTTGAAACTGAACCATATTCTGAGCCATATTTTTCATCATTTCTTCCCATAAAGGTCCAGAGCTTGATGGTTGATCTTGTCTTTGAAATGATTGTTGGTAAAAGCTTTTGTTATTGTCCTTGTTGTCCATAATTGTTGAATTGAAGATTATTTCATCCTAAATTGTGTGTTTGGGAGTATTTAGGATCATACTTCTTCTGTGGTTGTCCCAGAAAGCTTCCAAAAACATTCACTTGTTCTATGGATGTTTCTTATAAGGTCAAACACGTATCCATTGGATGGCCTACCATTGTGTAAATTAAGTGTACTTTTACTTATTGAGTACCATTTGCAGCCATCTATCTTACTAAATATGTCATCTTGGCATAATTCATGTTGAAGCATATACTCAGGGGTGATGTAGAGCGGACGATTTCAAAACAAACTCCTTATTCATTAGAATCCCAAGGTAAGGATCTCATTCTTTCTTTCTATAGATAAACTACGTACCCACATATGTTAGGCAGTAATCATTCTATATATCGAACCACCTTCCACTCTTTCTCTATGATTTGAGAGAGCAAAGCTTTAACTCCCACTCCCTATTGATCAAATTGTCATCTCTTAAGGGGCCATGTGCAGGTGTAGGATTAAAGGATTCACGCACAGGCTCTCTTCCTCCACCATCCCTATTGCTCCGATGTGGTATTACTAGCTTCATAGACTTTTAATGGTCAGGGATCCTCTCGAATGTTAAACTGTTAAGATTTTGTGGCCATATTGGAAATTAAATTTCTAGCTTCGATAAGTGTCTTATCTACCAATTCACCTTCGCTTGCTGCATCTATCATACTTATTTGGTAAAAGTCCCTCATAGAAATATTGGATCAAGATTTGTTCACTGATTTGATGGTGAGGGAAACTAGCATACAACTTGTTGAAATGCCCCCAAAACTCATATAATGTCTCTTTGTGGTGCTATCTAATTGCACATATTTACTTTCACATATTTGAAGCTCAAGAGACAGGGAAGTACTTCTCCAAAAAAATTCTTTAAATCTCATTCCAAGTAGTGATTGATCTCTAAGGTAAGTAGTAAAGCCAGTTTTTGACAATATCCCCCAATGAAAAAGGGAATGTCTCTAGCTTAATCTGCCTTCTTATACCTCGGCTAGCTTTATGCTAAAATGAACTACATGGAACTCCTTAAGTTGCTTATGAGGATTTTCACCTGGCATACCATGAAAATTAGGCAAAATTGAATGAGACCAGATTTAAGCTCAAAAACAACATCATAGTAGGAAAATCAATGCAAAAAGGTTGATGGTTAAAATTAAGAGCAACCAATTGCTTAAAGGTGCGATTATTATTTTGTTCTACTATGTTAGAATCTGTTTCAAAAATAGAATCACTAGAAGAGTTAGAAAGAAAATCTAAGGCAGCTCCAATTCTTGGTGAAGAACCAATTCTTTTAATAGATGGGGACGGATTATTGGAACTTTGGGCAACTTTTCTTCTAGATCTGCGAAGAGTTCTTGCAATTTCTGGATTAAATTTCAATTCACCAATGTGAGAAGATCGTATCATACAATGTAACTAATCAAGCAAGAAAAGAAATTAATCAAAAATAAAACAAATAAATTCTGAAAAGCAATGGATATTAATCCCCAACAATGGCATCGTGTTGTAACATTACACAAAATAACTAAACTTAAAACTATAGATAGTGATAAGTCTAAGTTGATCCCATAGAGATTAAATCAATTCACTTTATATATTTATATGTAAAAAGGGGGGTGTGGTTTGAAGCAATTAAGATAACAAAGTAAAATTGCATGTATGAAAACAAATAATAGAAAACAATCAAAAGTGACGAAAGTGATGAATGTGTTAGATTTCAGTTCTTAGATCATTCTCAGCCTAAACACAAATAAGCATACATCATTACATTATCGTTTTCACACCTCTCTTAGAACTATTAAATATGAATTAACAACAAGTTATATTAGTCCCGATTTCCCCTTAGATTGCATTTAATCAAAACAAGCTCTTTAGTTAAACCTAACTATTGAACAATCTAGAACAAGCTCTCTAGATTTAGTTGGAAAGTCGCATTATGAATAGGAAAAAAGATCGATATAAGTAGTAACCACACAAGTTTGGGTTATTTAGCCTATGTTAGTTATCTCTAATAATTTAATGTCATTAGTTGCCACAAATAAATCCAAAAACTACGATTATATATTGTATTCAAGATTCTAACAATGGGTTTACATAAAACAATCCAATAGAGCATTTAGATGGTTCTTACATAATACCCAATTTAATAAGCACAAAATAATGTAAACAATTCTTAAAGATGGGAAGAACAATGATACACAAAGACGATATGCTTAGATGCGCTCCTTGGCGTCGATTTTACGTCTAAACTAGATTAGGGAAGCTTAGCCCTCTATGGGTGTCTTGAAAGAGTAAGTTTCTGCCCTTCACGAGGTCCCAAGTTGATTCTCCTTTCATTTTCTATTAAATTGTTCTATTTATATGAAAAAGTAGATTTCTGGGTATATACACAGTTTGATACACGGTCGTGTATCAAATAGTATAAGTCAATTAAATGTGGAACTCGTGACGATACATAGTTGGATACACGGTCATGTACCCAATTGTGTAAGCCAAAAAATTATCGTTTGAACGTTTACACGGCCATGTATCTTCTAGGTTTTGTTGAATTGTTGTTCTTCTCGTGATTTCTTGTCCAATCCTTGATATGAATGGATTTTTCTATATTTTTATATGTTATTTCATTTGAATTCATTCCTATTTTTTAAGTGTAATTGCTCATTTTATGTTCCTGTTGATTTTACATGTAGATTTAATGATGGAATACAAGTACAAGATTAAAGAATGAAGTTTTGAAGCCATTAGAAGCATCAAAGAGGCTATCCAAAACGATAGTCCATGAAGAAAATTCCAACAGCCAAAATGACAGCACAGATGAAAGGCAGAAGCAACAAAACGCAGTATGTGTTTTACGTAGACGTCCTGTGTAACGCAGACGTCCTACGTAATGCAGACGATGTCTATGTTTAACATAGACAACTGCGTTAAACGCAGACATTTAGCAAAATAAAGGGGCGTGAGGGTTTAAGTGAGATGAACAATAGCTGGGACTTTACAACTTAATTCGTCCCATCATGCTATAGTAGAGAGCTGAGAAAAGAGGGGCAGCAGAAATAGAAGAGAGGCTTGCGTGAGAAAACCTAAGAGTGGAGAGTTGTTTGGGGGTTTTGGTTAGGGATGGAAATAGGGGCTAAGCTCTATCTTTTTGGAAGCCCTATGGAAGGCTAAACATCCCAATACCGGTTCGGAGGCAACATCGACACCGATGACCCAGGTTAAGCAATTTTTTATTATTTTGTTGTTTCTTTCTCTCATTAGGAATTGATTATGTTATCTTATGTTTATTGGATTGAGTATTGAATGATGATGATTTTAATGCTCTATTGAATCGTTTTTTCATGAAAACCCGTTGCTAGAATTGAATCTAATACGTAATTGTTATATTTCTGATTCATATGTAGCAACTAATGGTTCTGAATCATTAGAGATAACATAACATACATTAAAGAATCCGAGCTTGTGTGATTATTGCTTAGATTAGTCTATTTTTCTGATTCATAATGCGGTTGTTCGGATAAGCTTAGAGAGCTTATTCTAGGTTTCCCGATAGCTAGGGTTAATTAGCGAGCGCTTCACGATTAACTAAGATCTAAGAAAAAATCGGGATTAACAGAGCTTGTTGTTAATTTATGACCGATAATTGCTAAGAGAGATAAAAGAACAACAAATCAATAAGTTGTGCTTAATTAGGGTGTAGGCCGAGATTGAACCAAATAATCGGATCCCTACCAAATTTCCTAATTTTATCATTTTTCATATGTTTTCTTTAATTTGTTTTTATTAGTTAGTTCGACCTAGACTCACCACTGCTACAGTTTTATTCTAGTTATTTTATTTTGACTAGCGTTACGACGTGCCGGTCAATCCTCACCCCTAATCCTTCTTGTTCCATAAGGGTAATTGAGTTTGAACATTAAAATGTTGGCTCAAGGAAGGTTCTTTTAAACCCATTTTAGTTCTTGTTCTACAAACTTATACCTAATACCAAATATGAGCTAAAACGAGTATCTTAACTATTTCACAACAATAATCACTAAGTGTTAAGAAGTAAATGTACAAACAATTAAGCACACATCACTAGAGGAGTTCAGATCAAATGATCCAGTATGATATGTTGCTTAAGACAACATTTGAGCCAATTATAATCATAATTGTTTATGCTGCAAATTATGAGTTTCAAAGAAAATCTTGATGGGAAGACTTAACCAAAACCAACAACACTATTAAAAATCCCAGAAAAATTATGTGGGATTTTAATTATACAATATACTCAAATGAAACTAGGGGGTAAAAGATGGAATCATCATAATTTTAGGGCTTTACTCAACTTGACACAAAACATTGAGTTAACTGATGTAAAAGGCTATAGGAATGTATTCACGTGGAGTAATAAATAGTCAGGAGATTGGTACCTTTTAAAGAAATTGGACTGATTTTTTGTGACTGCTACTTAGTTACAACAATTTTCTAATAGCTTAGTAAACTTTGAGGAACTGATAACATCAAATCAAAGTTCAATAGTATTAGAGCTGGAATATGTTGAGGAGAAATGGAAGACCTTATTTAGAATTTTTAATAGTCTAACACAATATCCTAAGTTTTAGGCAGCTTCAAAAGAAGGGATGCAACTGAAGATAACTGACACAAAATAGTTCCAGCTGAGCAGGAAATTAGATGCAGTAAGGAATAAACTGAAGGCCATTAATAGGGAGAGAAATAAGATGGGGTATAATGAACAGAAGAAAGCTTTGTGGAAATGGCATGCATGCTAGAGGAGGATTCTTATCAATCCTGAAAATATGATAATAAGGAAGGAAGAAGTTGAAATGATATAGGTTTATAATACAGTTCTAAAGGACAACCATAGCCAACTCAAACAAAAGTCTAGAATGCTACGGCTAAAAGATGGTAATAGATGTTCCAAGCTCTACTTGAATTCCATCATAACGAAAGGAATAAAAATAGTATCAAGCAGCTGAAAGATGATAGAGGACAAGAAATCCTAGATTAGGAGCAAATGAAAGAACATGCCTTTTGAATTCTTCAGCAAGCAATATGGGGAAGAAACAGAAGTGTAGGAAATCCTGAAAGTTGTATCAAGGGGAATGAAGCAAATATCTAAACTAGACATGAATAATATCATTAAGGAAGTAGATGAAGAAGAGATTAGAAATGCAGTTTACCTAATCAATCCAAACAGATCTCCTAGACCAGATGGGTACAATGGACGTTTCTTTCAAAAAAAGTATAACATCCTATGGGGAGAAATAATAGAGGCAATGAAGGAGTTTTTCAAAATGGAAAAATTATGAAAGAATGGAGCTAGACATATGTGACCCTAATCCTAAAGCAAACTAATGTAAGTTGATTGTAATAACTTAGACCAATAGCTTGCTACAATGTGCTACACACTTGGTCAAATGGGTTCACAATGTCTATATAAAAGAGAGAAGCATATAGAGCTTTAAACCTAAACAAAATATGTCATAGAATCTTAGGCAACTTCTTGGATCAAGAGACTGGATGTAAAATTTGATACATAATAAGATTGGAAATAGAGAATTAACCTATTTTTGTTACAATAACTAGCACATCCAATAAGCTTAGAAACTATAGCAAATAATAAGACAATAAAATAGTCCCTTCATCATGCATAATCAACTAAATTAGCTACATTAATTCTCAAGAAAAAGAATTCATCATCTTCATATACTTTAATCCCATCTTTATCAGTATCAAACAAGTATTAAAGCAATAAACAGAGAGAAAATTGAAATGGACTATCAGACTTTAACAAAGAAAGCAAGTTCAACATAGAAGTTCCATAATGTAACAGAGAAATAAAGCAACAGATATAAAATAGAATAAGCAAACAAAGGGTTTTTGAATGCGAGGGTCGGTGGTGGGTTTTCTGCCGATCTCAAGCTCTTTACATCAGCTCTCACCCTCTGTCTCCACTTGGTTCTCACCCAGATGATTGAATGCTCACATTAGCTTTCACCACTATTTCCTTTCTTTGCTCTTGCTCTTTTCTTTCTTCTCAAGCTAAGCTCTCTGCTTCTCCGCCTCCACACCTTCTCTCTGTTCTTTTTGTTCTAGCCTCTCGATCCAACCTCCTTTAAGCTAACTTTCCCCTTTCTATTTATAGGCAGAGTCTAGATTTAGGGTTCATTTTATTGTGCCGTCAAAGACATGGACGTGTCAAACTCAAATTGAGTGCAAAGGAGTAGCCATGGGGGTGACTATATTTGTTACCCCCGTGAACGCTGGTCACCATCATGACTAAGCTTGTCACGAAGGTGACACGTTAATCACCACTTCTTCTTTTTTTAATGCAAAATTTACTTGACTTTTCATTTCTTATGTAAAATTCATAAAACATTCCCTTCAACCTTCATGCAACATTCAGGACCATTTTCACTCAATTGATTCTAGTTTGGATTAAAAAAGTAGGAATCTGTAACCAAAATCATGATATGAATGCAAGCAAAATCAATAGAAATTACACTTATCAATTCCCCCATACTTATGCTATGCTTGTCCCCAAGCAAAATAAAGAACACTAGACTATACAAGAACAAACAATAAATGCAATAACATTTTTTCAATTAATAGTCAAAGATATCAAAAACCATTTCAATAAACAAAACGTAAGAACTTGAAACTCATAATACTCCATGAATAAGTTATTCTCTGTATACTTAGCTAAAATCAACAAGTTATTCTCCGTATACTTAGCTAAACTCATAATACTCCATGAACAAGTTATTCCTGTAGGGATGGTGTGCTGCGTGAAGTCTTGGTGCGATGTGGAGCCTGACATACTGCTTTAAGGAGTGAAGAACAACTGATAGGAAAACAAATAAAAAAGACTGAAAATTTGGACTGCACACACAAAGAAAACAAAATAAATAGAGATTCACTAAAAAGGAATAACAAACAGAGAGTTGAAAAATAAAACAGAAATTATATATGTTGCCTCCCATTTAGCGATTCTTTAATGTCTTATAGCTGGACACCTTAATGGAATGCTCAACGTGGATCGCTCTGATCGCTCAATGTGATTGATTCCACTGTTACCTTCTCTTTACTAGGATTTGTCTCTAAGAATTTTCCAAACACTTCCTCAGTTGCATCGACTAGTAATTGGCAGCATTCATCACTCTTTTTAACCAAGTCTAGGTCCTTGTCTTCTTCTTACTGCAAGGTAAAATCAAAATATGTAACATTAATTTGATCAACAAAAGAATAGTCTTCAGAAACAGTAGTAGTAGGAATATGTCCAACATTAAAGATTGAAAATTCTACTATTTCTCCTAAAATAGTTATGGTCAATTTTCTGTTCTTCACATCAATCAAGGTATTAATGGTGGTCATAAAAGGCGTCCCTAAGAGTATAGTGTGCTCCTATTCTTGCTTCTTTACTTCCCCCATGTCTAGGACAACAAAGTCTGCAGGAACAATCAATCCTTCAACCTTCACTAACACATCCTTCATTATTCCTTTCAGATAATGGACTATTAGCTAATTGCAAACACATGTTTGTAGTCCTTAAGTACCCTAGATCTAATTTCTCATAAATAGAGTGAGGCATAAGGTTTATACTCGCTCCAAAGTCAAGTATACCCTTAATCTCATCACCATTACCCATTGATACTTGCACAAGAAAACTCCCTAGGTCTTTCAATGTGGGGAGGGGGAGGGGGGGTAATGTTGTTGAATCACTGCACTTGCAACTTCTGAAACCATCACCTTCTCGTTTGGCTCAAATTCCATTTTTTGGTTCTTAGTTCCTTGAAGAACTTCACATAAGCTGGAATGCTCTTGATCACACCTAACAAATGTAGATTAATATTAACTTTGCAAACATATGTTTGTAAGTCTTAACTGTCCTAGATCCAATTTCTCATAAATAGAGTGAGGCATAAGGTTTCCAAAGTCAAGCATACTCTTAACCTCATCACCATTACCCATTCATACTTGCACAAGAAAACTCCATGGGTCTTTCAATTTGGGGGATAATTGTTGTTGAAGGACTGCACTTGCAACTTCTATAACTATCACCTTTTCGTTTGGCTCAAACTTTTGTTTTGGGTGCTTAGTTCCTTGAAGAACTTCGCATAAGCTAGAATCCTAATCATACCTAAAAAAGACAGATTAATATTAACTTTGGAAAACATGTTATATAGATCAGAAAAATGTTTATCTTGTTTTGAGTCCTTAAGGCGGCTCAGATATGGGATCGGTGGTCTGTAAGGATTAATCACCTTATGTAGTCTTGGTCCTTCATTATAATCGATTGCATGCCCCACTTTTCACCATTCTAAATGTGACTTGAAAAGTTGTCATGCCCATTGCTTTCTTCATTATACTCATCTTTCGTTGGTGAGGCTCTCCTCCTCTTGATTACCTGCACCAGACAGATTAGAAGGGATCTCAACATGATTAACAATCACGTTACCACTTCTTAGAATAGTAACTACTTAGGCTTGCTCGGGTTGGCTAGGAAACCTCCCTTTTTTATTATTATGCATTTGAGTAACAAGTTGCCCTCCTTAAGTGTCAATCCTCCTTATAGATTCTTCCAAGGAGTCAAATCTCTTATTGTTTGTTTCCTAATTTTGAGTTATTACCTAAATAAATGTATTCAGACTTTCCTCCAAAGAAGGCTTGCTCAGTAGATTCTGATTTGAGGATTGCCCTTGAAACTTTTGCCTCTAAAAATTCTGATATTGTGGTTGTGGTTGCACTGGTGGATTGTTGGTCTTCTATAAAAAATTGGTGTGGTTTCTCCAACTAAGGTTGTAAGTGTTCAAATATGGATCATTTTTCACCTTTGATTGAAAACCATCAAGTGAGTTCACTTATTCTTCTGCAGCTATAAAAGATTTAAAAAATACAAACAAACATTAGCTTCATGATCATAAGTTCCATATATACCACATACCTCTTGATTTGGAATGTTTTGGGGTAGCCTTATAGTTAGTATTTTTACATGCTTAGTTAACTTAGCCAATTACATAAACATTTCTTAATTTAAACTCTCTTTATGAACTCCAGCTATTCTGCCTCTCACATTTTTTTATTAAGAATTGGCACCTAAAATTTCGAAGATTTCATATGTTTCTTCAGCAGCCTTCTCTGCCATAGCTCCTACTGTTGCACTGTCCACTATGTATTGACATTGTTGTGTCAATCCATCATAAAAGAACTAGTTCTACATATGAAGTGAAAAGTGATGGTGTGGACACCATATTAGTGGAAGTTTGAAGCGTTTCCATGCCTCATGGAATGGCTCTCCCTCTATCTGAGTGAAGGTAGCTATCTTTTTCCATAACTCAGAAGTCTTCTGATGGGAATAGAATTTTCCCATGAATTTGTTGTACACTTCCTCCTATGTAGTCAATGAATCAGATGGAAAGGGCCATCAACCAGGCCTTGGATGGATCTTTCAATATGTATGGGAAACACCTCATCCTGAGTTGATCTTCTTTTAGGCCATCCAAAAGGAATGTCTACAGATTGGTATAGAATTCTCGAATGAAGTTTAAAGGGTCTTCGTTGGGAACCCCATAAAACGATGACAACTTATTGTAGTGAATGCTCCTTAATTCATAGTTTCTAGCTACCTCTCCTAAACGTATACACGACATAGCAATGCCAATTACTGGGCTAACATACTCCTTCATTACTAGCTCCCTTTCACCTATCTCTCGATCTTCCGACTTGGGTTCCCTAAAATTGTCTTCAAAATCCCCTTGAGGTCCTCTTATTCGATTTATGTTGTCAATAAAGGGAGTAAGTTCACTTTCTTAAGACTTCCTTCCTTGCATAAACCAAATAAGAACAATAGTGAATTAATAAGAAAATTACTAAAACAAATCAATGAAATAACGTGAAAAAAATGTATGCATGAATAGACAAAACAATCAAAATTAAATTAAGTGTAAACACTAAACACCTCCTCAGCAATGACGTCAAAACTTGTTGTGCCAAAATAAGTTCTAAAAATACCTAGGCTATCCTACTTGCAAGTATACGAGGTAATTGTAGTTGATTACCCAAGATCGTCTCCCACGGAGGTGAAATTGGTCCACTCAAATTAATCTTGAATAAAAATTAAAAATGTAATCCTAAACATTCTATCCTGATTTGTTGAGTAAAGGCTTTAAAGAAAATTATGGAATTAGACTAAAAAGTGAACTGATTTAACTGGAAGCAAAAAAAATTGATTAATCGGTGTAGAAACTTTTGAGAATTAATTTCACTAATTTAATCTCCTATACATAAATAAGGGAAAATGATTTGATAATTGTCTTACAAAAATTAATAAATGGATTTTAAAATCAATTCAAATAACAAACTAATCTGACTTTTATATTTGATAAGTTTATTAAGCAAATTAATTATTAAACCTAACCATTAATTCCCACTTAAGTTAATATATTTCTAATTCATAACTTAAGCGTCTATATTTTCTCGTTCTATATTAAACTTCTTCTGTCGATCCTTTGTTTAATACTAAAATGATGTAATGTTAGGCTATACTATCACATCCACTGAGCTCGAAAACTATAGCAAATAATAAGACAATAAAACAGTCCCTTCATCATGCATAATTGACTAAATTAGCTACATTAATTCTCAAGAAAAAGAAATCGACCCATCATAGAATAAACAAGGTTTATCATCTTCATATACTTCAATCCCATCTTTATTAGTATCAGAGAAGTATTAAATCAATAAACAAAGTGAAAACTAAAATCGACTATTAGACTTTAACAAGGAAAACAAGTTCAACAGAGAAATTCCATAATGTAACAAAGAAATAAAGCAACAGACATAAAACATAATAAGCAAACAGAGGGTGTTCGGATGAGAGAGTTGGTGGTGGGGTCTCTTACCGGTCTCAAGCTCTCTGGATCAGCTCTCGCCTTTTGCCTTCACTTACTTCTTGATAAGTGTAAATTGCATTATGTTTTAGGGCATAATTTGATATGTATTTAGCCATTAATTTGATCATTTAGTATGTGTTTAGTTTAGAATTATGTTAGTTTGTTAATTATTTGTGTTTTAAGTGTTTTATGGGTTAGAATAAGTTTTTGAGCTTAAATATTATGCTTTTGAGGTACCTTGATGTGTTTCAGGGTCAATATGAAAGAATGGAGGAGTTTCGGAAGACATTCAGGTGAAACAACAGCCCACGATTGTGGTCTGATATTGCAATCATGACATAAGGCTCAGATGTGGCCCACATTTATGGCCTGTAGGGCCACGGTTGTGGCCTGCATCATTCAGACACGTAAACACTCAGAAATGTCAAGTTTCAAGGGAGTTTTTGGACCTTTTGGACGTCGAAAAAACTCTAGGGTTGCCTATAACACAAAAGGTATATAAAGAATAAGATGAAAAAGAAGGGGCTTTTGCATCAGCCACTTTTAGAGGAACTCTAGAGAGAATTATTGAGAGATAGAGAAAGAGAAGAAGGAAGAGAGAAGTGGAGAAGAAATCGATTTAACGTACTTCCTAGATTAGGGGTTTCTTGACATTGCTGCCTGCCGTCTTCGTTCAGATCATATTTCCTGTTTAATTTCCATTTTTATTATTGTGCAGAATTGGAAATAGCAGTTTGATGATAGGATTGTGAATGCTGAGATGTTCTATACTCACCTTCGGGTTTTTTTTATGTTTGATTGAATAAAATCTGATTGTTTTATGTTTATTGGAATTATTGTGATTCATTTATGTGATTATATAGTTCAGTAATAGACTAAGAGGGTGATTCAAATGAAAAATTATTACATTGGGTTAATGAGAGTTAGGTGATTTAATAAGAACGAGAAATTAATCAAATCGATAATTATGTGAAGAGAGATCTTGCATAGGTTCTCGATAGTTTATTGGACAACTTTAGATCTAATTAGGGTTTTAGATAGATTGTTAATTGAGAAATTGCAAATTTTCATAATCTGATTAGGATTTATAATTTAGGGTTAATGGTTATAATTCGAGAGAGAGTAACCAACCTTAGGATCATTTAGGACCAATAATCTGATAATTCATAATCGATTAGGTTAGTGTTAAAGATAAGTAAAAAAATTCCCCTTTCTCTCAATTGATAGTTCCTTTAGGTTGATTCTTGAGTGTGTGTTGCAATTGCTACTTTATTAATATTTTCATAATTGATCCCTAGAATTGAGTTGCATGATTGAATTAAATTCTTGCCTTAGTTTTGTTACATTTTGAATTACTGCAAATTATTTTGACGTTAGATTTTAGGATTAAATAATCCCTCCTTATGGGATCGACACCTTAGATACTACGCAAACGACCTGTACGCTTGTGGATTATCAGGGTTATTAATTAGAACTTACACACATCAGAAAATCGCGACCAAGTTTTTGGTGCTATTTCCGAGGAGGCAATTAGTTTAGTTCTTTAGTCTAAGGCTTTTTCATTATCTTTAGTTTTTTAAAAAATAAAAAATAGAGGAAGAAGTTGGGGCATAAAGTAGAGACACAACAAGACATCTTATATGAGAAATGAGACATCTGAAGAGCTAGATGCCAAGAAGAAATGGAAAGAACAATGATGGAAGATAGATATTATAGGGAGTAAGGAACTTTTGCGAATTACAATGAGGCACAGTATGGTTGGGGAAGTAATGATCCTTATTAGAATGTGTACACTCCGGGTGGGCAGAACCACCTAGATTTCTATTGGTCTAACAATGCAAGTAATTATATGGGACATCAAGAACTATTTGAATTTCAGCAAGATGAGTCTAGTTTATGAGATTCCAAATTGAAAAAATCATGGATAAGCTAACAAACATGAAAGAGAACCAGAAGAGACTGGTAAAGCAATTTGATTAAGTAACGAAAAATCATGTCGCTTCTATTCATAACCTGGAGATTCAAGTAAGACAGCTTTCCTATGAATTTTGTAAGAGAAGTGTGGAAGACTCTCTAATCAATATGGAATTATATCAACGAGAGCAATATGAGGCTGTCACAATTAGAAATGGGGAAGAATAGAAAGAACCAGTAGAAGACCATGTTGAACCCTACCTTATAGAAGATCAAGAAATAAAAAAAAAGGATGAAGAAAAGGATGAAAACCCCTTATATTATCTGCTAGATCTTGGTATACCATACTTAAACATCTAAAAATCTCTAGTAGATGTCCATGAAAAGAACCTTATCCTTCATATTAATGATGACCAAGTGACATTCAACATGAATGATGTGTTAAAGAATTCGAAGGATAGTAGCTCATTCAGGATAATTGATGTGTTTGAATCTTTTAAAGAATAAAAGGACAAAGAACAGATGATAACTGACACTGAGTTTAAAGAAGCTATGAAAGTCTCTATTTATGAAGCGGAAGAAGCAGAGGAGACAAAGGTTATTAAGGAAGAAAGAGAGCAACTCTCTTCTTACAGGACAAATTGTTGGATTCGATGGAAGATTTAGGGAGTTTTGTTATTCCCTATTTTATTAACAGTTTGTTAGTGAAAAGGACATTACTAAGCTTAATTTATTTTCATAATTTTATCAATATTGTCCTGCTGATCATTTTACAATTTTTTGCTTACTCACAAGCTACAAAAATGATGTTGTATGAAAAGGGTGGAAGCAAGCTTTTCATAATTGATCCCAGATAAGTTTCTAATGATACACGATCAAGCTAATGACCATAAATTAGCATGTTTAGTAATAAGGTTTAAATTGTTGCGTAGTTGGATTTGTTTTAAATTTTAAAAATAAGTTCTTAATGATTTGGAATGTTTTAGAGTGCTAACTCTCTTACTTTTTTTAAGTAATTATAAGATTGAGAAATAATCTCTGACATCAAGTGCATTTGGTCTCCACCTCTGACTCACCACCACCTCAGTCACCATGATGGTTTTGTGCTCTAATCCTTTTCTTTTCATTTTGGTTAGTACTTTGTTCTTTTGCCTTCTGCATATTGTTTCATTCCCCCTTTTGTGCTTGTATATATCCTTCTGACATTGAAGATAATGAGTTGTTCAAGTGTGGGGAGGGTTTTGTGTTTTTACCTTGAGTATGCATTTTACATATTGTATGATAGTTTGTTTAGGTTGTATGATGTGAATTGTGTGAATGCGTAAATGGATAGGACTTAACGGGATAGATTTAACCCTAAACATAGCCTTTTAAGTTGCGAAGATTTATTAGCTTGTGAAATTAGTGACTTAAATTACTTAAGGCTAAATATGTTGGCTAATTAGGATACGATTTTAGTCTATTCACCTTAGGAATTTTCCATACTCATTTATAATTTTATGTCAATCTAATAAGTGGCATTTTTAGTCATTTTCATGAGAATGATTAGCTAAAGAAATAAGGTAGGTAAATTTTTTTGTTAAAAAATTATAAAAGGTAGGAAAATTTATGTGTTAAAAATAGTGTATAAATTTTAAATAAAATAACTATTTCACTGGCCTTCGGGTTATAAATAAAGTTAGTAGCCAGTTGAGAATATGATGTAGCTGAGTAACCAGATTGACACGCATCACAAATGTGAGCCTTCGAGTAAAAAGGTGATAATGACATTCCAACCAAGTAGCTTAATAACAACATGGCTTAATTGAGTAACTGAATTGATATTCATCACAAATGTTTGCCTCCGCGTAAAAAGACTAGGTTCATAATCGTAAAGAAAAATCAATAAAAAGAATATTTTCAAATAAAAACCTACCAAACTTGTTAGTAGCTTGATTTTTCATGAAAACCTACTAAGAAACAGCTACACTTTTATTTTGACTAAATGATTATCAATGTGTGTGTGTACAAGTGGTAGAGGTTAATAGACTCAATATTAACATTATGATTAAGTTGTATATTTAATCCAAGGTGCTTAGACGCAGATTTCACTTGTTAATAAGTTCGAACTACTTAAAAGATTGTGTTTATAGTTAAATTTGTCTCACTAAGTTGAAGTCATTGTCTCATTATTACATATGAATGTTTTGTGTTTTCTTGACTTGTTTGATTATTTTTATTTCTTGAGGATAAACAAATGTTTAATTTTGGGGATATTAATAAGTGTAAGTTGTATCATGTTTTAGGGCATAGTTTGATATATGTTTAGCCATTAATTCGATTATTTAGTATGTGTTTAGGTTAGAATTGTGTTAATTTGTTAATTATTTGTGTTTTAAGTGTTTTATGGGCTAGTTCAAGTTTTTGAGCTTAAATATTATATTTTTGAGGTACCTTGATGTGTTTGCTAATGTTTCAGGGTCAATAACGAAAAACGAAGGAGTTTCAGAAGACATTCGGCCCGAAACAACGACCCACGATCGTGGCCTGATAGTGCACGATCACAACAGAAGGCTCAGATGTGGCCCATGATTGTGGCCTGTGTCAGGAAGACATTAAAAAATTCCAAGTTTTAAGGGAGTTTATGGACCTTTAAGACCCTAGAAAAACCCCTAGGGCTGTCCAAAACACAAAAGGTATATAAAGAATAAGACAAAGAAGATGAAGGGGCTTTTGTATCAGCCACTTTCAGAGGAACCCTAGAGAGAATTGTCGAGAGATAGAGAATGAGAAGAAGGAAGAGAGAACTGGAGAAGAAGTTGATGCAACGTCCTTCTAAGATTAGGAGTTTCCTGACATCGTTTCCTCCCGTCTCTGTTCAGATCGTATTTCCTGTTTAATTTCCATTTTTATTATTGTATAGAATTGGAAATATCAGTTTGATGATAGGATTGGGAATGTTAAGATGTTATATACTCACCTTCGGATTTTTTTATCTTTGATTTAATAAAAAATGATTGTTTTATGTTTATTGGAATTATTGTGATTCATTTCTGTGATTGCATAATTCGGTAATAAACTGAGAAGGTGAATCGAATGAAAATTAATTAAATTCGGCTAACGAGAGTTAGGTGATTTAATAAGAACGAAAAATTAATCAAATCGTTAATTGTGTGAAGAGAGATCTCGCATAGGTTTCTGATAATTTATTGGACAACTTCAGACCTAATTAGGATTTTGGATAGATTGTTAATTGAGAAATTGCAAATTTTTATATCTGATTAGGGTCTATAATTTAGAGTTAATGGTTATAACTCGAGAGAGAGTAATCAACCCTAGAATTATTTAGGACCAATAATCTGATAATTTATAATCGATTAGGTTAGCATTAAAGATAGGTAAAAAAATTTCCCTTTCTCTCAAGTAATAGTTCTTTTAGGTTGATTTTTGAGTATGTATTGGAATTGCCACTTTGTTAATATTTTCATAATTTATTCTTAGAATTGAGTTGCGTGATTGAATTAAATTCTTGCCTTAGTTTTGTTACATTTTGAATTACTACGAATGATTTTGACCTTAGATTTTAGGATTAGATTATCTCTCCTCATGGGATCAACACCTTAAGTGCTACATGAATGACCCATACATTTACGAATTATCAAGGTTATTAATTAGAACTTACACACATCGGAAAACCACAATCAGTTCTTACCTAGATGATCGAATGCTCTCACTGGCTTTCACTTCTACTTCCTTTCTTGGCTCTTTCTCTCTTCTTTCTTCTTAAGCTAAGCTTTCTACTTCTCCGCTTCCACACCTTCTCTCTGTTCTTTTTTTTTTGGCCTCTCGATCCAACCTCCTTTTAGCTGACTTTCCCTTTTCAATTTATAGGCTGAGTTTAGGTTTAGGGTTCGTTTTATTGCGTCGTCAAAGACCTGCACATGCCAAACTCAAATTGAGTGCAAGGGAGTAGTGTCACGCACTACTAAAAGACCAAGTCTATGACAGTAGTCATAGGGATGACTATGTTTGTCACCCCTGTGAGGCTTAGTCACCGCCGTGACTAAGCTTGTCATGGTGATGACACCTTAATCACCACTTCTACTTTATTATTTTTACATTTATGTGACTTTTTATTTGTCATGCAAAATTCACAGAACATTCCCTTCAACCTTTATGCAACATTCACGACTATTTTCACTCAATTCATTCAAGTTTGGATTAAAAACGCAAAAATTTATAACCAAAATTAAGATATGAATGCAAGCAAAATCAATAGAAATTACACATAACAATCTCCACTATATAAGATAGGAGAAATTCAACACCTAAAGTCAGTTATTAGTCTAACCACAAGGGTAAGCAAGTTGATTACAAAAAATCAATGGAAAGCCTTACCACTATAGCAGAGGAGTGGATATTATAATGAACAACATGCCAAGGTGCTAAGGAGCAAGATAGGGTGGAATCCTCTGGATGGCTAATGGATAAAAAATAGTTAGCACAAAGGCATGCAAAAACTTCATCTTAAATGAATCCCACAACAGAGTTAAATGATGTAAGGTAGTGTGGGACAACTACATACCCCCTTATATGCCTTTATCTTATGGTTGGGGATTGTAAAGAGGCTCATGACTAAAGACAAGATCAAAACTCCCACAGACTCAACAATTTGCAAGCTATTGATCTTGATATTCTAAAATGATATTTCTAACTCTTTGGAAAAATTAATTAGATTAAACTCATTGATTTCTAGATAAAGTAAATTATTATTCCAAATAAAAATATATTTTTATTTGAAAATAATTTTCAAATCCAATTGAAAACTGTTTCCAATTATCTTGACTCATTTAGCAAAATTTAATTAAAATAATTTTCAATAAATTATTCTTCTTACTTATTATAATTTTTTAAAACTCATTTTTAAAATTATATAAGCAACACATTCTAATCCAATCAGAAAATCTAATTAGAAATTACTATTTCTTAATCTAATTAGAAATTACTATTTCTAATCTCATTAGAAATATTTTTCCTTAATTAGAAAACTACTTTCTAATTTTAAAAGAAAACTACTTTCAAAATTAAATAAAACACTTTTAAATTTAATTAAGAAAGTCATTTATAATATTTATTTAGAGATTTTTTTAATTAATTAGAAAACCTTTCTTTAATAAATTAGAAACCTATTTTCAAAAAATTAAGAAAACTCAAATTTCTTAATTAATAAATAAAAACACTTTTCAAATTTTAATCAAGAAAAATCTAAAAAAGCAAGAAACTTATTATTCATAAATAGAGAAACAAATTCTAAATAAATTGAATAATAATTCTTTAAACAAGTACAATTATAAATTTACTTTATCTCATTAAAATTGAAATAAATAAATTTAATTAAGAAATAATTTTCTTAATAACTTAAACAATATTTATCTTAATTTTAATGAGTCCAATTAATTAATTTCAATCTAATTGAAACTAATCAATTCTAATTTTAGAAACAAATTTTCTAATTAATTAATAAGCAATTGATAGTGTCTGTTGACTTGATCAGTAGACACCATCAACTATTTATTAAAGATGTTTGGTAAAATTAACTGTTTATGTATAAAATTCTATAATTTATAAATTATGTAAAAACTTTATTAAATTAATCAACTAAAATATATCGTTGAAATAAAAAAAATTATTCCACATATATAATATATTGTATAATTTAACAAATTAATCAATTTTTAAAATTTAAAATTTTTATCTTTAAAATTTTATTTAAAAATTAAAATTAAATAGTAAAAAATTGAAAATTGAAACAAATTTTGTTTTATCATTTTAATTTTATTTAAAAATAAAATTAAAAACAAAAAACAAAAACAAATTTAAAATTAATGCATCTTTTTATATTTAATTTTTTATAAGATTAATAATAACATAATTATAATTTAATTTAATTTTTTATTAAACTATTAATTAAAATTTAATTTTTATTAAAATAATAATTAAATAATACAAATAAAAATAAAAAAGTAAAATAGATATAAGTGCACGACCGTGCATTTATGCATGGGCAAAATTTTTAAACTATATGTATTAGACAAAGTAAGATGGAATAATCTCAGACAAAATATCGGACTCCTTATTCAAATGTCATTTTGTTTTAATGAAAAAGTTATTGATTAAAATTTTTTTAATACAGATTAGTTATAAAACCAGCCATTTTTTTATTAGCTGAAATAAACATTGAACATATCAACCCCACGTATTACACATGACACATGTCGAGCTATGGCAAGATGTTTGCTCCACGTTTCGACATCTCTCAGCTTGCAATCGCAGCTGGAGCTCTCATCCCCTTCTCCCTGAAACCTCTCGCTCGTAAACGGACACCGAGTCGCAATGGCTATAACTGACACTCCACAAGCATCCACAACGAAGGAAGACGAAGAACATAAAGAACCACAACCAGAATGGTTATCGAAACTAGTCTCTTTCCAAGCAGCTCTCGTCTTAGACTTTGCACTCACTATTTTCTCACCAGTCATTGCTCTCTTCTCCGTTGCCTCTCACTCCTATCGCCGTGCCGAGCAGACTACCACCATCATGGAGTCGGCGATTCTCAAAGTTCCCTCTACTGTCACGCATAGTAGCTTCGCTTTTTTCAGGAAAATGGTATGGGGGATTCTTGGGGCAGTTCATATAAGCGTGGTTTTGACGTTCGTGATGATATTTGCTGCAGTATTGGGTATTGGGTTTGTGCAACTTTATGTGGAGGAGCCTGTGTTTATGAGAGAGAAGGCATTCTTCGATTATACCGATGTTAACCCTGAAGCTATCTTTCATCTTAGTGGGGTTGATGGGGGCTTCAAGAAGAAGTATGTGGGCATTCCAGTTGGCCACACATTTCAAGTCTCTTTGGCTCTTTTGTTGCCTGACTCTGATTTCAATAGACAAATTGGGGTTTTTCAGGTAACATGAATCACCTTCTTGTCTGTCTAAATCTTTTAATTTCATGAACTTTTTCGAATGGTTATGATTGGAGGGAGGGTTTGATGGTTTTCTCTGTCATCTGTGCTACTTGTATATTGTTTATTCTCAGATAAACATTTATTTTCTTGGGGGAAATTTTCTGCGGGTTTGTTACATGGCTAAGGTACAAGGCTTTGTAGAGTTTAGCCAATCAGTTTTGATCTTCATCAAAAGACCGTCGAATTTAGATGGAGACCATCAGTTCAGTTAAGAGGTTTATCTCTTGAAATTCGAAATATGATTTTACAAATGTCTCTCTCTCTTCTAGTGTTCTCACAGTAGTCTGTGGGGCCAATTTTTATTGATGTCCTAACTTCATTTCTAATTGAGTCGTTAATTTCGGTAAAAGTTTTGCTTGACTGTTGAAATATCTGGTGCACGATGACTTATCAGGAACAAGCTAATATCTCAGTTTACCGCTGTATCACCAGTTTAACTGTAAAAAATATAATCTGCTTACTCATTCATTTCTTTTCGTGTACAACTGGTCAATATATATATACAAATTGAGTTCTAAATTAAGGCCTAAATATGATTCATTTTCAATAGTTAACCTCAGAGCTTATATCAGCCAATGGAAACGTGACTGCAAAATCAAGCCAGCCATGCATGTTGCCATTCAGAAGCCCTCCTGTTCGGCTTGCACGAACTCTTTTGATGAGTGTTCCCATTCTCATTGGAATTGCTGAAGAAACGCAGAAGATATCGATCCAAATAATTAAGCACAAAGAAAGATACCCGACGACCAAATTCATAAAAATAACCATGTATCCGAGGGCTGGCACTTCATTCCTCCCACAGTTTTATGAAGCAGAAATCCTGGTGAAATCTACGCTACCATGGATAAAAGCACTGATAAGGAATTGGAAGTGGACATTTTATGTCTGGACGTCAATATACTTTTACATCATTCTTGTTATACTTATTCTTTGTTGTTGTAGGCCTCTTCTCTTCCCCATTACTGCAATGAATAGAAGCTCAGGAGATCGTATTGAGGGAGAGATTGACAACGGAGATCAGTTGAAAGGACAAGAAAAGGATGAAGTGAAAATTGCAGAGTTGGTGAAACGACTGCAACAAAGGAGAAGGAAAAGAAAGGCAATTGTTTTGCATGGAGACATGGCAGAAGCAGCGGGGTCATCGTCAGCCTACAGCATGAGTTTTAGAAGAGAGGACGCCAGTATTGTAATCGACGAGGACATAGGTGACTCGGAATCTGTGTGTTTGGTGGCTGATTGACTAGTTTTACATGTTGCGTCTGTCAAAGATAATTTGACATCATGCAAGGTTCCAGCAAAATGGAGTGTATCTATCATGGCCTGTATTTATGCTTTATTTTTACTTTGGAAAATCCCTTCTGGCCCTGTCTCCTGTCACAGGATAAAAAATTATTAAAAAGTACAAGTGTATGTTAGTTAGGATAAAAGATTAATTAAAAATAAAAATAAACTAAAAATATAGGAGCACTTTTCTTGTTAACATATAACACATTTTGATTTGTACATTTGTTTAACATATTTTAATATTTAATAATATTATGACATTTTTGGTATAAAAAGATGGACAATGAGATGAATCGTTTAAATACTTCATCTAATGGGGAGAAGATACTGAGACATTTCATATTTGAAAATAAAATTTAATTTGTACTAAAAATTTGTAAGGTAATGACTTCGTTAGAGAAGATATTGAGACACTTGAAATTCGAAAATAACTTTTAATTTTTACTAAATTTTTTTAAGTTGCCACAGCTTTGGAGATGAAAAAAAGAAAGAAAGATTAGAATGGAGATTTTAAGAATATAAAATTTGGGGTAATAGAGAGTTGCAAAAACCACGAGAGAGAAGATAACAGAACTTGGAAGTATTGAAGAATTAGGTGTAATGCTTTGAGTTTATTGATGGTAGATGAAGATATTGAAGTATAATTAAGTTTCAAAATATCACTACAATATAACACGGTTTTGGCAACGAATAATTTTGTCTCTAAAAGATAACAAATTGTCGCAAAAAATTTTTAGTGACGGTGAAAAATCGTTACACAAATGGTGCAAAAATTCGGTAGCAAATAATTATCTGAGACATTTTAACAAAATTTTCACCTAATATATTTTGCTACGATCATAGGTTCTTTGCAAAAAGGGATAGGTGAGGAGAAAGAAAATTGTGGCAAATGTCATATTGTGAGGTTTGTTTTTGGTGGCTAAATGTAATTAACTTTGTTAGTGAAGACGTAGGTAATAATGTGTAGCGATGATTTTTTTTTCATAGTAGAATATAAAAATGTAGCTAAAGGTTATTAGAGATTTTGTAAAACGTAACTAAAAAGTTTGGGTGACGATTTTGTAATTGTAGCTAAAAAGTTTTAATGATGGATTTTTATTTTCAATTACACTTTCCTATTAACAATTTATCATTTAATTATAATTATTGATATCATTTTAAATTCATTTTATGGTTTTTAACATTGTTTGAATTATAGTTAAGTAACATTTTTGAATTATTATTAGTAACAATGTTTGAATAATAACTAAGTAAAATAAAATAAAATAAAAAATAATTAAAAATTAAATGCATTTTATAAAAAAATGTAATTAAATGTTAATTACAAAACTTAAGAAAAAAATTTATGGACAAACTAAGACTTCTCATCGTCACTACTACTTACATGCTTTGACTTAAGTATTTGTTTGACCATCTTTTTAAGCTTGGTCAACTCTTTTTCAGTACGGTTTAATTTTTGCTCATTACGTTGTAATTTTTGTTCAGTATGCTCCAACTTTCCTTCTTTACAATCTAATTTTTCTTCATTACATTGTAACTGAGTCTTAAGTGACTGGTTTTCCTCTTGAAGAGTCGTTACATATGTTGGTCGTGACGATGATGAACCAATTGGTTTAGGGTCATACCCAAGAACTTTGATGTCCCTAATCTTGTACCAAGGAAGTTGCTGCAAATGTTGTCCATATTGGGCTCATTTCTGTCAGACAATGATTTCTGCAACAACTCCTACATCTTATCCTAAAATTTAAAATACAAAATCGAGATCTAATTGTATATAAATAAATAAAATTTAAAATTAAAATTTTTATGCTTACATAATTATTCTGCATTTCTTCAGACATCCAACCTTCACCTTCCTTGTAGTGTGTTAGTTTGTGAAGTGTGATCCTATCATACTCTTATCTATATAGTTGAGTCTGACTCTATTATATGAATTAAAAAAATTGAAACACAATAGATTTTTTTGTATTTACTAATATAATAATAACTTCTAAACAAAGAAGTTATAAATTTTTGTCTTATGACAACAAACGATTTGGAGCCTGTGTTGTGAGGAGTTTTCATTTTTTTTCTTTGTTAACCTTAGCTTTCCCACACTTTTCCTAAATAAAGAAAAGAAATAGTCATTAAATTGTGTAACAAAATTAATTGAATCAAATGTGAATAGAAAGAAGACAAACCTTAATCTTAGCAGAGGCCTAATAATCACACATTTCACTCCAATTTTCTAGAGTCACTCGAAACATGTCTCCCTGCCTCTTCATTCGAAGGAAAAGACTTGTAATATTTATGAAGTCGATAACGATGATCCTTTGCCTTTTGTTTCAATAGTGAACTCACACAGCTTGAAACTTTATAGTTTATCGATATTGACGATATTGAGCTTTATCTGTGAAGTATAAGTTAAATTAATCTTTAAATAAGTAAAAAAATTACATATAATTAAATAAATTGAAAAATTACCTAAATTTTGTCCAAAGCATTCTATAGCAAGTTGTCTTCCTTCAACTGCCTGACATGCTTAAGGCAAGATAATTTATTCCTAACAACGACTCCTAACTCACTGGACAATTTTGCTAATTGGATCTTGTCAACAGGATGATGTTGCTTGAGGTCAATATGCACAGACAACTTGTTGTTCATTACAACATTTATGCATTGCAACTCAGAACCTTTAGTAATACCTCTACCTCTTTTTCTTACGCTGGTATTGGAACTTGACAATAAAAGAATAATGATAAGAAAAAACACATTAAACATGTAAATATATATTTGAGCATAACTCTAATTATAGGTGGTTAAGAATAATAGATTTGATGATCCCTCAATACTAGTTGAGGTAGATAGAGGTTGTTGCTAACTGGCGTCATTGGCGGATGAAATTAGTGGTTATTGTTCAATAGGGTCGGATTAATTTGTTTGTTGTGGGGGAGGAACATATTCGATAGTTGCCACCTTCTTTCCCTTATTTCTACTAGGTGTCATTATATTGAATATCTATAAATGAAATGTCAACACTATATATAATCTTTACTCAAATATCAACATCCCACATTAATATAAGTCAAACATGAATATTTCAAAAAAATATAAGTTAAACATCAACGTTCTGCCAAAAACATAAGTCAAACATGAACATTCTGCATAAACATAACTCAAACACTAACATTCCGCTGAAACATAACTCAAACACACACCAACATTCCACATAACAAAACTGAACCACACACTAACATTTTGCATAACATAACTCAAACACTAACATTCGGCAAGAACATAACTCAAACACACACTAACATTCTGCATAATATAAAACACACACCAACATTCTGCATAACATAACTCAAATACCAACCAACATTCCGCATAACATAACTCAACATCATGAATCCACAAAAACATAACTCAAACACACACCAACATTCTACATAACATAAAACATACACCAACATTCTGCATAACATAACTTAAACACCAACATTCCAAATACATAAGGCAAATACCAACAATCCGTATGAATATAACTAAAAGAACAACATTTGCATAAACATAAGTCAAACATCAACCTTTTGTATAAACATATACCAGTACATCAATAATACGTATTAAGATAATTGAAATATCAACAATACGTATTAACATAACTCAAATATCAACATAAAATTTTAGAGAATATAAAGAATTTATTTACCTTCAATCATCATGATCAAGATTTTAAAAGTCATCATCATTAATTACATTATCATTGGACTCTTCATCACTAATATATTCAGCCAATGTATCATTATTGTCATTTAATTCATTCTGAGTATAATCTTTACTTATTTGTATAATAAGATTGGCTTGGGCTTCATCCAGTTGTACTATATTGGAATCAACATTTTTCCTATGGAATGCTGATATATTTGCATTTTCTATTCGAATGACTTCATTATTAAACTCTGATTCAATCTCTTGATATACTTCATCTTCATACTCTTTGAATTGACTATTATCCCTTTCATAAAAATCGAAGAGATTTTAGAGTTGAAACTTTTAAACAACCTTCAAATTGCTACCCAATACAATATCGTTAAGGTAGAAAACTTGTTTCACTGGAATTGCAAGGACAAAAGGGTCATTATCATACCATGTCTTACTAATATTGAAGTTAGTAATATTCCCATTCACTTTTATGTCAGTAAGATTAAACCATTTGCACTTAAATAGAACAACCTTCTTATCCTTAATGTAGTGCAACTCTATTATTTCAGAGATGACACCGTAGAAGTCAATAAAGTTATCGTCATGAGCTCCCTCAACAACAACCCCATAATTTTGGCTTCTAAGTCGACTGTCTCGATCTTGTATGTGAAATATCACCCCATTAACAATGCAACATGTATGTTTTTTTCTATCAAATATAAGGCCCATATGCTAAACAATATAATGTTGTTGTAGCCTCTTGTGCGTTACGATTATGTAACTGTATCATCTGTATGAAAAAATGAAATTAGAAGTTAATCTAACATGCAAATTTTCATAAGTTCATAATATGTAATCAATATATATCTTACTCAATTTCTAAACCATGATACAAACTTAAGCTTATTTCTTTCTTTAACATTAATAATCCCTTTGCTTTGAATCGACTCTTTGTGCTCTCTTTTTGAAAACATAAATAGAGATAAGGAAATAAGTTTCAATCACAAAATTCTGATATGATTGTTTGAATCAAAAGTAATATAAACACTCTATATACATATCGACTTTCTTGCAATTTTTTAAAATATACCAATGGGCAATTTCAAGTTCGTCTTTGGTTAAATCCACATATTTACCCACACCAAATGGTCTTACTTTTTGGGAGAAAATTGATAACCCACCATCTTCATCAAAATCAAAGTTATGTTCTGGTCTATTAAATCTTGTCTTCACGACATTATTATTACTATCATCATAACTTGTACCAATACTTTCACTACAACTTGCTTCCTTACGTTAGTCATGTTAAAGCCATGAAGTATATAACTTATCTATACCTCAGATTAATAAGTGATTATATAACACATCTTGACTTTGAAAGTTGACATTTAAGCAATCGATGCAAGGATAATGAATACGACATTCATCACCCATTTGATGTTGCACAAACTGTATAAAACACTTAACTGCTACGTATTCAGTGGACCATTTCTGATAAGACATCCAACTTTTATCTATATATCTATACAATAAAAAGTTAATAACTGAATTGTTAAATGCAATCCTTATTTAATTTTACGTGGCAATATAAGGTACTACTTTTTCAAATTTCTGATTCAAGTTTGTTCACAAGTTCCAAAAAAAAGAAACACTAAGGTACATGACGTTGTTTACACCTATGAATCGAGAAGGGACTTCTCGCTGTAGCTCTTAGGCTCGTGAAATTTTTCATTGATAAGTCTCATCAGAGCTGCATCACTAGTTTCCAGCCTATGTATTATCTTACAGGTTTATTATGCATTAAATTCATTTTCAATTTTACGTGACAATACAAGTTACTACTGCTTCAATTATCTAATTCAAGTTTGTTCATGATCGTGGTTTTCTGATGTGTGTAAGTTTTAATTAGTTAACCTCGATAATCTACAAGAGCACGGGTCGTTCGCGTAGTACCTAAGGTATCAATCCCATAAGGAGGGATAATCTAGTCCTAAAATCTAAGGCCAACATCATTTGTAGAAATTCAAAAGATAGCAAAACTAAAACAAGAATTTAATTCAATCACGCAATTCAATCTAAGCATCAATTACAAAAATATTAACAATTTAGCTATTGCAATATACTCAAGAATTAACCTAAGAAAACTATCAATTGAGAGAAAGGGGAATTTACCTATCTTTAATGCTAACCTAATCGATTATGACTTACCAGATTATTGGTTCTAAACGATCCTATAGTTGATTACTCTCTTGCGAGTTAGAACCAATAACCCTAAATTATAAACCCTAATCAGATTATGAAAAATTGCAATTTCTCAATTAATAACCTATCTAAAACCCTAATTAGATTTGAAGTTGTCGAATAAACTATCAAGAACCTATGCGAGATATCTCTTCACACAATTACCGATTTGATTAATTTCTCATTCTTATTAAATCATCTAACTCTCGTTAGCCCAAGTTAATAATTTTTCATTTGCTTCTCTCTCTTAGTTTATTACCAAATTATGCAATCATCGAAATCAATCACAATAAATCCAATAAACATAAAACAATAAGATTTCATTAAATCAAAGATAAAAAACCAGGAATTGAGTTTAGAACATCTCAACATTCACAAATCCTATCATCAAATTGCTATTCGCAATTCTATACAATAATAAAAATGGAAAATAACAAGAAATACGATCTTAGATGGAGATGGGAGGCAGATGTCGGAAACACCTGATTGGGGAAGTATGTCAATGTTGGCTTCTTCTCCATTTCTCTCTTCCTTCTTCTCTCTCTTAACGTCTCAACAATTCTCTCTAGGGTTTCTCTCCAAAAGTAGTTGATGCAAAAGCTTCTCATCTTCTTTGTCTTATTCTTTATATATCTTTTGTGTTCTGGGAAGCCTTAGGATTTTTTGGGGTCCAAAAGGTTGAAAAACTCCCTTAAAACTTGATGTTTTTGAGTGTCTGCTCGTCTGCTTGACGCAGGCCACGACTGTAGCCCTGTAGGCCATGATCGTGGGCCACAACCGAGCATCCTGGGATTCTATCACGATTATGGCATATGGGTCGTGATCGTGGGCTGACTCTAGTGCTTCTGTCACAATCATGGTCTATTGTGCCACGATTGTGGGCTATTGTTTTGGGCTTAGTGTCTCTAAAACTTCTTCGTTCTTCAATGTTGACCCTGAAACACTAACAAATATATCAAAGTACCTCAAAAACATAATAATTAAGCTCAAAGACTTGTACTAACCCATAAAACACTTAAAATATAAATAATTAGCAAACTAACACCATTCTAACCTAAGCATATACTAAACGATTGAATTAACAATTAAATACGTATCAAACTAAGCCCTAAAACACGATGCAATTCACACTTATCAACATCCCCACACTTAAACGTTTGCTTGTCCTCAGGCAAACAAAATAACAAACACACAACACACAATGCAATAATGAGACAATGACTTCAACTTTATTAAATAAATTTAATGTGAAACACAATCATTCAAGTCCTAACAAATCATTAGCATACAAGATCTGCGTCTAGGGACTTAAACTAAATATACATGTTAATCTAGACCCAAGTGTTAATTTATTTACCCTTTCTAATTGCACACACATATTAATAATTCTTTGGTTATTCAAACTCTGTAACTACTCCTAAGTATGTTTTCATAAAAAGTCAAGCTATTACAAGTTCAGTAGTAGTATATATATATATTTTAACAAAGACCTAGTCTTTTACTTGGAGGCAAATATTGGTGATGAATGTCTATCCGGTTACTTGACTAAGTCATTTTTTATTAAACTATTTGGTTGAAATGCCATTATAGCCTTTTGACATTGAGGCACACATTTGTGATGTGTGTCGATCCGGTTACTCAGCTATATCACGTTCTTAACTAGCTACTAGCTCTATTTATAGCCTGAGGGCCTGTGGAATAATAATTTATTTAACATTAACAAACACACATTTTTTTATTGCCTAACTTGTTGCTTTAGCTACTTGTTCTATGAAAAAATACTAGCAAAGCTACTTAAGTCAAAAGACCTCAAATTGTGAACGAATGTGGCAATTTAAAGGGTGATAAGCTCATACTAAATCCTAATTAAGCTGCATATTTAACCAAAGAACCCAATTCACTAATTTTGCGAGCTAATGATTCTTTGCAGCCTAATAGAATATGTTCAAAATTAAATCAATTTCATTCCATCTAAGCCATTGACACATTGACACGATTCTCAAAATGCAATCTAATAACTATCATATAATATGCAAAATTCACATTCAATGCAAAACATATAACCCTCCCCATATTTGAATAATACATTGTCCTCAATGTGAGACACACATGGAAAGAAGAAACATAAATTAAAGTAAAACAAAAAATAAAATAAAGACTAAATTTAAGAAGAAAAGAGTTAGAATCAAAGTCTTATAGTGATGGAGGCGGGGATGGTGTTGGAGATGGCAGTTTGATGCCCTGAGCCTCGAAATAATGATGGATATGATGTATGTGCCGACTCTGACGTCATTGTGTTCGGGCCATCTCCGTCATTCTTCTGGAGTTCTCTGCAAGTGTATCCATAATTACCTTAGTGTTTGTGAAGATTGTATCAAACACTTTCTTCCATCCCAGTTCTTCTGTTTCTTCTTCCTCCTCAGACTCCTCATTCATTGACTCCTCTTCTGCCTGCTGAGGTAGCATAGTAATCGAACTTGCTTAACTAGCCTTGATCTTCACATGCGTCTTTTGGCTAATATCCCGAAGTTCCATGTTATGGGACTTAAGGATTTCAGCATGCGATAGATGATGATAATTTAGGAAGTCTGGGAGATGGACAGTTAAACCACTACAGTCCATGACATAATACTCAGCAATGGCATAAACTAAGTACCTCATACCTAAATTGTTGCTCCTCTTGCGCAGAGTCACAAGAATAGCGTTCAAAACACGCGTGGAGGTGCACACTGGAATGTTGTGATCCATGCACCACAACATAAAGAGCTCCTATGTTGAACACTTATTGGTTTTTGATTTATCAAAAACTAGTTGTCACATGAATTTATGCAATAACAAGTGCTCTCTTCACACAATTACTGATTTTATTAATTTATAGTTTTTATTAAATTACCTTACTCTCATTAGCCTAATTTAATAATTTTTCATTCGGTTCACCCTCTTAGTTGATTACCGAATTATGTAATCATAGAAATCATTCACAATAAATCCAATAAACATAAAAACAATCAGATTTAATTAAATCAAAGATAAAAAACCCGAAGCTAAGTTTAGAACATCTCAACATTCACAAATCCTATCAACAAACTGCTATTCCCAATTTTATACAATAATAAAAATGAAAAAAAGCAGGAAATATGATCTTGGATGGAGACAGAAGGCAGCGACTTCAAAAACTCCTGATCTGGGAAATACATCAATGTCAGCTTCTTCTCCACTTCTCTCTTCCTTCTACTCTTTCTCAATCTCTCAACAATTCTCTCTAGGATTTCTCTCCAAAAGTGGCTAATGCAAAAGCTTGTCATCTTTTTTGTCTTATTCTTTATATACCTTTTGTGTTTTGGGCAGCCCTAGGGTTTTCTAGGGTTCGAAAGATCCAAAAACTCCCTCGAAACTTGACATTTTTTAGTGTCTATGCATCTGCCCAACGTAGGCTACAATCATAGGCCACATTCGAGCCTTCTGTCACGATCGTGACAAGCAGGCCATGATCGTGGGCCGTGTCCTGGACTTCTGTCACGATTATGGCATATTGTGCCACGATTATGGGCCATTGTTTCAGCCCGAGTGTCTCCAAAACTTCTCAGCTCTTCGACATTGCCCTTCAAACACTAACGAACATATCAAGATAACTCAAAAACAAAATAATTAAGCTCAAAACTTGTACTAACCCATAAAACACTTAAAATATAAATATTTATCAAACTAACATAATTCTAACCTAAACACATACTAAACGATTGAATTAACAATTAAATACATATCAAACTAAGCACTAAAACATGATGCAATTCACACATATTAGTTTACAAAGTTTCAAAGCAAAGAAACACTAAGGTACATGGCACTGTTTACACCTATAAATCGAGAAAGAGATTTCTTGCTGTGGCTCCTAGGCTTGTGGACTTTTTCATCGATAAGCCTCATCAAAGCTACATCACCTGTTTCCAGCCTATATGCAATCCTATGTTTATAATAATATTGCAAACCATAACACAAAACTAACACATCCTTTGCATTCATATAAAACCTGAACACAAACTCACATACTATTAAATCAAAACATATGGTAGACATTAGTTGAATGACTTACTTGAATGGACAGACAACCACAAACTACAAAGAAGAAGGATAAGGTTAGTCGATTATCGAAACTTTGAAACACAAATGATGGCTTGCGAAAAAAACAATTCCATATTTAATATAATACACTTGTTAAAAAACTACAATTTTTGGACATGTAACTAGTATCTTACCATTAATAAATTTTAAATGACTTTGTGGTAGTTATGGGCTCATTATAGATTGTGATGGAGGAAAAATTCAATCGAGAGTGAGAAGTTAGAGGACCCAAATATGAGAGTGACATTATTTTATCAAAGTGAACTTTAGTCAAACTTCTTATAGGCAGTAGTAAAACAAGGCTCCTAACACATATTAACATTTAATCAACCATTTCAACACACATATTTTAGATTTAAGGACTTATATATCAGCTACTTATATCATAATTCTTGAATGTTTATTTTCCAAGTATGATGCTTCACACAATTGGGTTAAAATAGGAAGTTATTTATAAAGATATGGAGTATCTATACACAATAACCGTCTTTCATTGTGGTACAAATTCTTTTGGTTCCACATTCCTCACCCCGCTCTCTACGCATGAAATGTCCCCCATAATTTATACACTTACATGGTCTCTCCATAAACTTGAAAAAAAAGATTCTAACTTGAACACTATCTTGGAGAAGATAGAAGACAATATCTAATCTAATTAAAGGTTTATTGTCAAAATTTCTAAGTTTCTAAAAAAGATTACTTGACCTTATGATATGATTTAATTGTCATATAAACCTTTTCATAATTTGTTCACTTTCTTTATTTATATTATAAAATAAACAATGTAATATTAAAATTCTTAAGTTTCAAAATGACCAATTTAAAATTATAAATAGATAGAAACTAATATAATATAAAAGAAAAATTGTTTGATAATTAAAAAATATCACATTAGTAAATAAAAATTTTCAAAGCATTATATTTATAATTGAAATGGAAAAAGGCAAACTCTAAGAATATAATTAACACTTTTTAAATATTTTTTAAAAAATTTTCTTGGTAAACTCATTTTTATAACCTTATATCTAGTTTTGTACTGCTAATCAATTTTTATGTTTAATTGGCTCAAGATGGAATCTCAACTCTTTATTTACTTTGATTATTCTTTCCCATCACAAAACAGTGACCAATTAGTTAAGTTTATAGGTCATGAATGTATGGTTAACTACCCATCTACATATGCTTTATGACTAAACTCATAACAAAAGAAGGTGAATTATCCAAACGCCTAAGTATCATTAACTGTATGAACATATGTGTGCGTGACACCTAAACCTTCTTAACCTAGCAGCACTTAATCATATCAATCATATTCTGCACGTTCTTTTTGTGCTTTGGGAACCTTCTTAACCTAGCAGCACTTTAGGTAACAAATGTGACACCTAAACCTTAAAGCAAAACATAGCCACCATTGAGGACTTTCATCAAAAACCTTGTAAGCAACCAAAATTCAACCGAAATTAACAAAAAAAATCTCTCTTTTCCTTTTCTTCACCAACATTAACACATATTGACAACCATTCAACCATTATCAGTCCCAACACACATAAATAACTTAACAATGAAGTTAAAAGCCGATGATGAACATAGCATGCATTCAGACAAAATGAAAGAAGAAAAAGACCTAAAAAATCCATCAAACTACTTACCAAGTGGAGTACAACTGTAGGGAGACGATGTAGGACAAAAACTCACAGACAATGGACAAGAAGATGAACGGACGAAGGTGGTTTAAGTGGAAGAAAAATCGTGTGCCAGAGAGAGGACCGAATGATTTCATTCGCTACATTTGGCGACTAAAGTAGAATTCATCGCCAAATGTCCAACATTTGCCTACCAAATTCAAAAAATGTCGCCACTACTAATCCTTTTTCAAACTTTTTTATTTTGCAAAATTTTTAAAAATATCATACCATAAATCAGGATACAAATTATAGTTAATAAAAACAATTTTGTGAGATTAGATAAAGTTATGAAATCATCATATATATTAAAAATATTAATAAAAATTATATATTAGAATCAAATGTGTTCATTAACTTTTTTTATAGTTATGCAATCAACAACACTAACATCATGTAGTAATCTTTGAAATGACATTATTTTAAAAGTCATTTTCAATACTATTAAAATTTATTTATAAAAATTTTATATTAAAATTTAAAGTTGATTACCATTTTGTAGTGTATTGTAAATTATTTTTAACTAAAATGCTATTATTATTATTATTATTATCATATACGGTAATTAACTTAATGTATTATGAATGTATACATTTTAATCTTAACTATTATATTAATTTATTAAATATTACATTATATGTAAAATTTTCCATATCTTACTTATGTAGTATATATGTTAATCTATGTGTAATAATAATCATCTAATTATTATATAAAAATTCCTTACTATAACATATATATTATATATTATATATGTTAGGCAAAGGTGATAATGAATATGGCAATGTCTTCCTATTTGGCAATGGTTTTTTTAATCCTCGCAAAATTATATTATATTTCTTCCAACAAAATAAAAAATGACATCATTTACCTTAATAAGAAATGACGTTTTTTTGTATTAGGTTATTAACATGAAAATGAACCTCTCTTCATTTTTGTGCTAGCTGTCAAGATC
>JANZXP010000007.1:9334390-9347419 GCA_027576715.1 Erythroxylum flavicans | reverse complement strand
CACACTGGCTTTTTTTTTCACACTCATATGAAGAAGCATGATGGTGTGACCTTCGTCAACACCCAATGCAGATAACTTCATATATGTAAAATCTATACTTTAATATTAATTCTTAAAAATTATCATTTATTATCATAAACAATTATAATGACAGGACCAAACACAAGAAAGCATTGAACGACAATCTCAGAACTCTAAAAATGTTAATGAGAGTCATCCATATTTTGATGCAGTGGGTGGTAGGGACTACCATGGAAGGATTTTTAGCTTAGGTTCATTTGCAAATACATGTTATTTGTAATCCTACACATCCACTACAGTTGCATCTAGTAGCTGTTGTGCATCAAATGAAAGAATCATTCAACGTAAGAGCACAATAGAGAGGCTGACAACTCAGTTGCAATAGTCAATCGAGTATATAGCCTAACTTTGTAATGAGATGGATCAGTTGAAGGGGAGGGACAAGACCTCGTCACAACAGTCAGAGCATCCACCTTCACCACATACACATTTTAGATGGATAAGTGAATGTGTTTGATGTTTTGCTACTCTTAAGTTTTTGTATAAATTCTTAATTTACAACTATTTTCAAGATACTAATTCGTGTACATTTTAATTTTTTATTATATTAACAATCAGAATAATGTTTACTTTATATTTATCAATCAATGTTATATTATTAACAGAAATTAAATATATAAAAAATCATAAGATTATAAATAGAAAAATTAGGTAGGAAGTGAGAAATAAGGGTAGAAATTTATCAAAGTTAAATTTCCCGATGGAACTACAATTATTCGTCACTAATTAGCGACAGGAAGATACCTTTCATCGGTACATTTCCGATGGAACATACCATTCCATCGCTAATTAGTGACGGAATAAATAAATCCGTCCATAACTTGCTGACGAAATATATAAGTCTGTCGGTAAAAATTTAGCGACAATTCATGTTTTCGTTGGTAATTTTAACGATGGATTGTTATATATTCATTGGTAACTTTAACGATGGACCTAAGATTTACAATTGGCAAATTCATCGATGGAATTTTGGGATTCCATCTGCAAAGAAGGGATAGAATATCATAAATCCGTCGGTAAATTTTCTTTAACTTATCAATGGAGATCTATAATTCTGTCGCTAAAAGTACCAACGGATACACAAACTTTCATTACTAAATTTACCAACGGCCATTTCTCTAACGCTTCTTTCCGTCGGTAATTTTCGTCATCAAATTTGTTTCCCAATAGAAAAGCTTATTTTTTCGTCAGTAATTTCCATCACAAAAACCTAGTTTCCTTGTAGTGCTTAAAGAATAATATTATATCATTCATAAAAGTTAGACTACATATTACCAATCTTCTACAATTATAGTGGTATTTGAAATATTTCTCCTAGTTTATCAATTTTCTTATATGCCTTATAAACACTTCATTTCTACATGTAAAGAGATAGGGAGATAGGGGATCTCCTTGTCTTAAACCACTAGCTCCCTTAATGATCCTTATGGGTTTTCTATTAACCAAATTTCTATAAGAAAAAATTAGTTAAGAATTGTTCAATCCACCTTCCATATATGTCAAAAAATCTAAAAGCTTTACGAGTATGCGAGATAAAGTTCCAATCAATTAAATCAAAATCCTTTTGGAAGTTTATTTTCACATTATAATTCTTACTTAAATTCTTCTTGCAACAATTTTTGACTAGTTCTTGAGTGAGCAAGATATTATCCCTAAGATTTTAAACCTATATAAAAGCTCCTTGAGAAGATCAATGAGTGGCAAGGGAACCTTTAAGTCTGTCTCCTAAGAGCTTTGAAATAAATTTATATATAGAGATGTAAGAGAAATGGGCTTGAAATCTTAAGAGAGTTATAGGCTTGTACCTTAGGTATAAAGAATGTTAAAGTTTCATTAAGTTCCTTTAATATTTTATTCTTATTGAAAGAATTTAAGAACAACTATTGTAATCAATAGTTTGATGAGATTCCACATTATCTAGACTAGGAGCTTTGTAGGGGTTAAGGGAAAATAGGGCAGCTTCTATATCATGCTCATCAAAAGATCTAACCAAGTAAATTGCTTCTTATACATATAATATGTCCTTAATTATAGAGTTTAAAAACTACATTAAAGACATGATCTACATATGGGATCTTGGAGAGTTGGAGAAGAATTTAATGACTTCTTTTTTAATTCCTTTATGGAAGGTTATCAAGGAACCATCCTTTAACTTTAAGGAAGTAATAATATTGGTGTTTCTCCTCGAGATGACAACTTTATGGGAAAAAATTGAAATTCCTATCTCCATTGTTTACCCATAAGTTCTTGGATCTTTTTCTTAGGATAGAATAATTAATTGAAAATGCCTGATTATACCTAAGCAAGGTCTAATTATTAAAAATGCAGATTATAAAGAGAATGATAGAGGAAACTCTGAATGCTAGTAAGCTCATACTTGTCTTCAGAAATTACTTATGAAGTATTATTAAACTTCCTCTTTCACTGAGCTCAGGCCCATTAGTTGCACCAATTTTCTATACAAAATCATATCCAAACTTCTTGTAGCTTGATTGAAAAATGTAGTCAGTCCACTGATTAGTGATAACCAAAGTGCCTTTATATGCAATAGACAAATTGGTGGCAATATTCTCATTGTTCATCAGTGATCTCTCTTTTTCCCCTTCATACTAAATTCAATTCATTCATTGATGGTAACTCTTGGAGACTTCCAGCTCCTCTTAGTCAGCTGCATCCATAATATTCCCCCCATTCATCCAATGCAGACACCTTTTATTGGAGAGACTGTCTAACTTGCAAAATCTCCAATAAGATTACTATGGCTATGCTCAAACTGAGGAATACAAAAGTAAACTGGAGCAGAATCGTTTGGCACTATATTCTTCCTCCAAATGTATCTTATCTTCTATGACTTAGTGTCAGGAATCAACTTAATACTGCTAATAAACTTTCTTACCTTGACATTAACAGAAGTTGCACTCTATGTTCTATACATGATGAAAGTAGAGATAATCTATTTTCATGTGTCCTGTTTCTAAGTTTATTTGGGAATAGGTGAAGCTAAAATGTTTACAGAATGGTTTTGATAATTCTATTTCCATCATTATACATTGGCTAGCCATACAAGCCTCTATTCCTATGACGAACAAATTGATTTCCTTACTAGTTATGGGATAATGTGTGCAAACAATCTAGAAAGAATGGATTGCTTGAAAGTTTGAATTCAAATGCAAAACCATAGATGCACTTATCATTGAAGCTATAAATGGGACTCGAGAAATTATCTTACTAAAGAATATTACATCATACTATACTTCCACTCTATAACGTTCATTGAATTCTAAGTTATGTGCTACTGATATACTCAATGTTCTCTTTTGTGTGTTTAGGTGTATCCACTGTGCTACTTGGTGTTGAGGGTTTATCCCATGAACCTCCTTTGAGGGTGTAAACTTCTTTATTTATTAATTCATTCCTTCTTTCCTTTCTTCAAAAAAAAAATCTAGAAGACTAATAATATATAAAAATTAAGTAGAACTGACACTAAGTCTAGCAAGCCAACATAACATAGAAAAAGTTAAAAAATGTTAAGATTAAATATATGAGATAATATGACGGAGAAATTAATAAATAATTATCGAGTAAGAGTTTAATTAACAAATCAATTCATATCTATTTAAAAATTTGAAATAAGATATAAGAAATTTACTATCTTACTTATTAGTATTATTATATAAAAATAAAATGCCAATAAAATATGTTATTAACTATTATATTAAAATCATAAATATATTACTAATTATTAACAAAATATGATAAATAATATTTATTAATTATTAATTAATTGATTAAAAATGGCATATTAAATAATTATCTATTTAAAATAAGTAAAGATAAGTGAATATGATAATTTTTTATATTTCATAATATTAAAGTATATTGATTAATTATATAAAATAAATTATAAAAATTAAATTTTATTATCTTATTTATTAATTTTAGTACCTAATAAAATAAAATTTTAATAATAGAATTAATTTACTATCATGTTAAATTGATTGATATATTAGTTGTTATTTATAAAATATTGATAACTATTATATTATTAATTATTAATCAATAAATTAATATTACAAATTTGTTCATACCTTTTGAAATAAGTAATAAGATATAAATATAATAAATAAATAAATCACATTAATTATTTTGGTAAATAATTTATTATAAAAATAATAAATATTATCTATTAGTATTATCACATAACAAATAAATTTTGATGGAAAAGTTTGCTTTATTTTTATATTATATTAATAAATATATTATTAACAATTAATTGTTTTATTTTTAATAAAATAAAATAATATTATATATTAATATATTTTTAATATAAGTAATTATATATAAATATGTTGATAAATACTAATCTTATAATTTTGTTAGTTATCAACCATCCTCCCATGATATGTCTGTTAATGTGAAGTGTTATATATCTAGAAATTGTCAGGTTAATCGAAGAGCTTAACGACATAATTTAATGAAATGATTGATTTTGAAAAAAATTTAAAACTTAAATTTTTTTATGAAATTAATAAAATTATATGGGAGATTAGTATCTTTTACCTAAAAATTAAATATTAAATAGCGGTCCTCTTTTTCTTTTTTGATTAATAGAGAGATGAAGAGCAAAAAGACATACATAGAGATAGAAAAACGTTTTTAAGTTTAAAGGGTTAAAATCAGAATTTTAATGATCAATAACCCTTTTAATTGAATAAATTAATTTACTAAATCATAAATTCAATTGTCTCTTCCTTTAATTTGACATGGATGTCCAGATTTTGTATAAAAGTCAACTAGATATGGAATCATTTGTGATTGAGCCTCGTTTGGAATCATCTAAACAAATTGCTTCCTTATCATTTCCTAAATAATTAAAAGTTGTCAGGAGTGTATACAGTGTCCACATCTGTACATAAATGCACATATATAATAATCAATGAATGTGAAACTGATAAGTACAGGTAGGGGGGTTAGTTGAAAGAGATGCCTCACAGAACTTGCGACTTTGACTGCCAAGATGAACCCAGAAGAAGCTTCAACCTCTCAAGAACAAGGAGTTGCAATAGGATTAGAACATCAAACCGATTATGATATGGCAATCAATGGAGAGAAAGAAGCTCTAAGCCCCGCAGCTCGCTTGTTTCACGCACCGAATTTCAACTGTTATATCATAGCGATCATAGGCTGCAAAACCCACATCGACCCTGCTGTTATAAAGGATGGATTGCGCCAAACTTTGATGAAGCATCCTCGTTTCTCCAGTAAAGTGGTAAGTAACATCTTATATTAAACAGCACGAATATACAGCCTGGCCTTTGGTTTCTCCTTGTTCTTTAATTTCGTCCTTTTTCTCTTAATTTCTGTTCAGACTAGGACAGATGATATACAAATAAAAATTTTGAAGTATGTATCTAGATCTCTTTTTAACTTTTGCTTTAAGTTGGTCGGGTGGTGGGGCAAGACATACAAAATGCTAATATGCTAACAATTTTCATACTAGCATTGGTCGCAGCCTTTGATTGATCTAATGGAGATGAAACTCTATAAAGGTCTCATAAGATGCTAATTATCAACTCCAAAAGATGTCTTTGTTTCTTTTCCATTTTCTATAAGGATTCTCATGCTACTTCTAATACCTTTCTTTAATTTTAAGATTTATCTTAACGTCTAAGATCTGATAACACCTAGTTTGATCTCGTAAAAATTTTCCCCTCTCAAAAATTATGTGTGCATCCATCACAACCAAATGACTTATTATCCAAAAAGAGTTTCTGGATATGTTTGGTTGAAAACAGCTTATGTATCAATCTAATTGAGTACACTCTGAACACGTTTTTATTGGTAAATATATATGTCTCTGTTTAACTTTAGCCTTAGATGAATCACCTTTACTTTGTATGAAAAGAAAGTTTGGTTATCATTCTTTCAATGACTTTAACTATTCTTATAGGAAGAAGTACATGAGCACGCCTGTAGAGATACATTCCATTCAATACATAGACAATTGGATGGTGCCTCCTTGCAAATCATAGATTCACATTCCATGTTTAAATTATTTGCAATTTGATTCAAGGGCAGGAAACATTACTTATAGGAAAGTCTAAAGGTGATCAATGAGATTCTCTAGTATTTCATTGGAAGATTACCTAACTTGATTCTATGGTATTTCATTTGAAGATTACCTAACTTGAATGTTGTAGTTTGAGCCAAGTATGAAGCCATCTCATAAATGTCAATGGAGATATAGAAGGAGATTCTATTAGTATTAAAAACAAAAATCATAAGAACCTTTAATAAAATAATATATGGAGGAATGATTTGCAAAATAGAAAAGTAATATATTACAAGAGCTAAAAATAATCAGAATTTACATATTTAAACCTTCTTCAGTTATCAATATTTATGAAGATAGGGAGAGTATCCAGAATGCAAATAAATAGAGAACGATTATATCTCCTTGTTGAAGGGCTTTGGTATCTTGAAAAATGAACAATAGTCTCTATTGATAAGAATATTGAGATATCAAGTTAGTAAAAGCTTTACAAAACCTAAATTCTTTGAGGTGTTCAAATGGAAAACCTCATTCATCTATGTCAAAGGATTTTTAAAAATCAATTATTATCATGAAATTTTTATTACCGTCAAATTTGTTGTATTTTCATTAAATTTTATGCTGATAATATATTATCCTTAATGAACATACTATGAATAACATTATCTTAACCATGATCATTAATGATCTAGAGTATACTTCTTGCAACCTAACAGTTAATATATTAGAGAATTTTGTATATAGTGTTACAGTAAGAGATTAGGTTATAGTTTTGTAATGTTTTTAGATTATGCATGTTCAGTGCTAGGAAAATGAAAATTTTACGTAGCTCCCTTAACAGACTACTTTTCTCAAAATATCTTGTAATAGAATTTATTTATATCCCCAATTAAGTATCAAATTTTGTGAAAGAAGATAAGCCAAAGGTTTGAATCACACTATAATATTTCTCAAAAGGTTTAATTATTTTAAACAACTCATTTTAAACATTATAATATTTTTAAGTCTTTTGATGCATGTTAAATACACCAGAAAATAAAACTTAACTGTACACAACTAAATTTGTAGTAATGGTGAGCAAGGATAATATTCACAGAGAGTATATGTCTAACTTTTGTCATGAATAAATCAACGTTTAGGATTTGAGGGTAGGGATTTTGTTTAATTCAATTAACAAAATAAAGTAAAATTAAACTTTTAAGGTAAATCAAATCAAATAGTAAAAAAGTGATAAAATTAAAGCCATGTGTTTCAAATCTAGTTCACCAATTTAATTTCAACCTTCATATGAATGACAGCAATCAATCATCATGTTGGTTTAGACATCTCCTTAAAACTATTAACCGTAGATTAACAATAAGCTCTATTCATCTTAGTATTTCCTTAGGTTGTATCTAATTAAAATAAGCTCTTTAATTAGGTCTAGCTATTAGAACACCTAGAATAAGCTCTCTAGATTTAGTGTGACAATCGCATTATGTAACAAGAAAATAGATCTAGGCAATAACCACATAAGTTCAAGTCATTTAACCTATGCTATGTTATCCCTAATGATGCTTGACCATTAGTTCACCACAAGTAAAACATATATATAATGACACTATTAGATTAAGAAATGTCCAAACATATTCGTCGACCTTGATACCCCCTTTGAATCAAAAGGACGAAGTTTAGCTCCTTATAACTCTTTAAATGGTAAGAAATGTGCTCTCTTTCTCGTCTCTAAACTCTTCATACCTTATTTGGCCTCTTAAATGCCCTTTTATAGTAAAAATTAGGGTTATATCATAATACAAGGTCATCTACATAGGTATGTAGGTGACCATGTGTGTAAAAATTGTAAGAATTGTGAACTTACATGTTGAAAGTGAGCTACACGACCACCGACACAGCCATGTAGCCCACTTATGTGGTTGTGCATGTTCACACATAGCCGTGTAGGTTATACAGGTGGCTGAAATGTTGTCTTCAAGCTCTTATATGCTTCTAATGAGTTACTCTATCCCATACACAATCGTGTAAGTTGCAATAACTCATTTCTTTCACTCTTTGCCTTATTTTCGCCCTAATTCATGTCCTTTTTATTCTACAAAGACGAATAAGATTGAACATCAATAGGAGGACTATGAGGATAAGTCTTTATGTTAATTTGGTTCTTGTTCCTCTAACTTGTTCATGAAACAAAATATCAACCAAAATAAGCATCTTAAGGACATCTTAATATTAATCATTAAGCATTAGGTAGCAAATATATAGTTAATAAAGCACTTATCAAGTTTTTCTACACTTAGTTTTTGACCATCATCAGGAAAAACTAAAAATCAAAATCAAAATCCAAAACACTCCCTCCTTTTTCATATTTCCTAAGAATAGAAAGTTATAAGAAAAGAGGAATATCTTTTAAAACTATAGAAAAAGATCAAATATTTAAAGTTTTTACTCATGATTAATCAACAACCATTCCTTTCAAAAACTAAGCAATCTAAAGGTGGACTTTGACAAGTTGTGTTTAAAAATAAGATAAATCTACAGGTACACTCAAGCACTATTCATGAGCAAGACATTCCATGATTTTATTATCATTTTAGTTTTCCACCATTGAAGATTCACATGCATACTCATGAATCAAAGGACTTTTTAAGTTTGCAATAGGGCTAAAGGTTAAGGTGAAAAGTATCTGGATCACTTAGTTCAGAAACTTTCAAAGCTAGTGAAGTAGGAAAAACACTTAATGGAGTATCAAGTGCAAAAATGAACATTCACTCAAAATTTGGTATCATCAATTATGATGAATGCAAAAACTCTATTTCACAACTTAGATTCAAGCTTTCACACAACAAAAAGAATGAAGCATAAACAATTATAAGAAATCACTCACAAAAATTGATGATAAACAATACATTGTAACCATAAGGAGTGACCCTTCATAAAAAAAATTTCCTTATTTACATCATAATTAATTCACATATTTCATACAACCTTAACAGGAAAGATGAACATAAATTACTTTACAAGTAAATGATTTTTTCTCTTCAATAATTTTTTTATTCCCTTTTTTTTGTTTCTATTTTGTCTTTTTTCAAGACAAAAATTAGAAGAAAACTACATCAACGATTGAATTCATAGATAAGAGATAAAAAAACACATTATATCAATTATAACTAACCTGTACATATGCACACTCTCACACTTATGCTCTTGTGCATCCACAAACATCAATAATCACAAATGCTCCACTAGCTTTAAGGCTTAAGTAAGACATTCGATTAGGTTAAAGGCTTATAATATGGTTAACATAAAAGAAAAGGCTAATAAAGCTCAAGGGGCTTAATAACAGGATAAATCATCTCATTTGGTAGCTATTTAGCTAATGTAGTTCACAAAACAAAGAATGCGTATATCATTTCCATATTAATGCATGTGATAAAAATGTGGTATCAAATAGAAAATCAAGACAAATTCTGGATGTACATGTCATGAAGGTCATATATGAATAAAAGACAATGAGACTGATATGGATGCTTTAGTCTAAAAGGCTCAAAATCTCATTGGCTTATGTCTACCTGAAAATGTATATTGACCAATCAAAAGAGTAAAAAAACATGCCCAAGTTGCCATGAAATTTTTTAGTTAATTCTACTCTGTAATTATAACCATATGGTCCTATAAACAATTGAAAATGAGAGATTTACATGAAAATAGAGTTTGAAAACACTTAAGAAATAAACTTAAAAACATACATAATAAATGAGATCCCTAACCCCATACTTAAAATTTACATTGTTCCTAATGTAACATTAAACATAAGAAATGGATCATTCAACAAAAACAATAAATGTAAAAATGAAAACAAAAAGGAACAAATTCTCCTTAGGTTGCTTCCCAAACATTGCCTTTGTTTATTATAACTAGCTCAACTCCTTGTTCTCCTCATCACGTGATGTCATTTGGGTCTTTAAGTATCATTGCTTCCTTGTTCTCCACTTAGAATCTATCACAGTATGACTTAAATCAATGACCATTCACTTTAAATGTCTTTCTAGTTTTTAAGCTTTGTATCTCTGCACCACATGGAAAAATATTAGAAACCATAAAAGGACCAACCTAATGAGAACATGACTTACTTGGGAATAATTTGATTCTAGAATGGTAAAGAACCACTCTTTGACCAATAAAAAAGATTTTCTGCAAGATCATCTTATCATGGAAAGCTTTGGTCTTTTCCTTATATATCCTTGCATTCTTATAAGAGTCATTCTTTATTTCTTCAAACTCTTATAATTGTAGCTTTATATGGCCTCCCGTCTCATCATAGTTCGTGTTACAACATTTGATAGCCCAGTATGCCTTATATTACAGCTCCAAAAGAATATGACACAACTTCCCAAACACTAATTTATATGGGGACATATCAATTAGGGTTTTATAGGCTGTCATATAGGCCAATAATGCATCTTCCAACCTCAAGCTCCAATCCTTCCTATTAGGTTGCACCCATGTGCTCGATTAAAGTTTTGGCCTCCATATGAGTATTTTTCACACAATGCTCCACTACTTCCTGCATCTACCAAACTCCTATCAATCGACACTAATCTTTTATAGAGTTATTAGATAAATAGTTGTTTTGTGATGGTGTGATGAGGGCAGCTAGCATACATGTTCTTGAAGCACTCTCAATACTCATAAAGGGATTCTCCATGATGTTGCTTTATCTCATAAATCAGTTTCCTTATACTAGCTTTCTTAATCTCCATTTTGATCCATGTGCTTACACTCCCTGTAGGCAAATAAAAAAGCTAGTCTATTGTTGCATCCTTTAATGAAAATGGAAAGGATCTCAACAGAATATGCTCGTCCCTTACCCCTTAAGGTTTCATACTAAGACAAACCACATTGAGCTCCTTATAATGCTTATGAGCATCCTCACCTATAAGACCACGAAAGTTAGGCAAAATGTGGATTAAGCCAGACATAAGCTCAAAAGTAATATGTTTAGCAAAATTTGAAAAGGTAATGCATAAGAGTCTTTGAGCCAAGTTTGTTCAAGCCAACTCTCTTAATGTTCTCAAATTGGCTATAGCTTTCTCAAATTCAAGTCCTTGATATATTCTTGGAGTTGTTCTGGTTTCCCATTATAACCTTTGCAGTGTCCTTTCGATCTCAGGATCAAATTGTATAGGTTCATGGTAAAGAGATCTCATCACTACCATACTTAAACACTAACAAATATGAAAAGTTCAAGAAATACAGCAAAAACTAATATGAAAAATAAAAACTAAATCACTTCACTCTCCAACAACAACGTCAAATTTCTTAATGTACAACGAACACAACAGAAAATAAATCTTAACTCTGTACAACTAAATTTGTAGTAGTGATGAGCAAGGATCGTATCCATAAAGAGTCTTTATCTAGCTTTTGTAATAAAAAAAAGTGTTTAGGACTTGAGTGTGGGGGTTTGGTTTAATTCAATTAAAAAAATAACGTAAAAATAAACTATTAAAGGTAAATCAAATCAAATAGTACAAAAGGGATAAAATTAACTAATGGGCTTTGAATCTAGTTTATGGTTCAACCTCAACCTTCATATGAATGAGCACTGTAAGGCCCCAAAATATACCTTAGATGAAATGTTACATATTTATGACAATACACGTATGATTGGCTTGTTCTTTGGAGTTAGAATTCGAAATTAAACATGTGAGGGAATTATGAACTTGATAGTATGTATTAATACATGTGTTATGAGATTTGAGTTGGCATGAATATGTGTTAAGATGAAGAGAATTGAATAATAGAAAAATGATGGTTATATGCTAATTCTAGTTTAACTACTAAACAGACTTCGGTACTTCAGCTATATCTTGACCTGTAGACATCAAAATGGGATGCGTCTAAATTCAGATGAAACTAGATACATTTATCTACAACTTTCATGCAGGAAACCAAATCTGATTCTACCTTTACAATTTTTGTATTCTATTTTTAAGTTGAGTTCTAGCTATTGTCCTTGTTTTCAAACAGCCTGTAGTTTTTAGGGTATAACTCTCGATATAATTAACCAAATTGCATGAAATTTATGTCATTAGAAAATTAAGACATAAGGGAATGAAAGTAATTGATAAGATCATAGGCAAATGTAGGGATTACAGGAAGAAGAAGCACCAATATGCAATTTTCCTAAAGTTAACTCATGGACTAATAAGATTAAAGCAATTGTGTCCAATAGAATCGTAACACATGGTCCAATAGAATTATAACATAATCCAATAGAATGTAACACATGGTCCAATAGCATTGCAAAACATGGTCCAATATAATTGTAACATGTAGTCCAATGAGATTGTAACATATGGTCCAATAGGATTGTGACATATGGACCAATGAGATTGAAACATGTGTCAAAGACTAAAACATTCATGAAAAGGCATATAGAGAAAGGAGATGTATGAAATTTGATGGCTTAACTTCATGTTTTTCTCCTCTCCATCCCACCTTCTTCATCCCATCATTTTTCACTTGGTAATTCAAGGAAAACCAAAAAGAAAGGGAAGGAAAAACATTAGAAGAACTACTTTGTCAATTTTAAGGTTTGGGATTTCACTTTGTTAATTTCTGTATTTGTATATGATTGAAAGGATATAAAGATTCATTTAGATGTGGAATTATTTCTGGGATGTTGCTTTTCTGTTATTTTGGTGTTATCTTGGATAGAATTGGTTGAATATGACAAGAGAGCATTATATAGTGGAATTCTATCTAGGGTTTATTTGAGTCAGTCATATTGTTTGAGTCATAACTCAGCCTAAAGACCCCCAAAATTGTGTGATTTTAATTGCATATGGAACCTAAGATATAGAGCTAAATATCTTTAGAAGAGACTCTAACTTAATTCT
>JANZXP010000007.1:9303286-9334290 GCA_027576715.1 Erythroxylum flavicans | reverse complement strand
ACCTAAGATATAGAGCTAAATATCTTTAGAAGAGACTCTGACTTAATTCTGGCTCTATAACCTTCTAAATTGAGATCGAAAAAGGTGACCTGATGTTGCCTCTGTTTTGGAGCAGCTTGTGATATTTTGCTTATATCTCATAATTTAGAAGTCCAAATGGTCTGATTGTTGGTGCTATAGAAACTTAAGACATAGGGGAATAATTTTTTAGAAGAATTATTATCTAGAAACCTCATTTTCTATGTCAAAATGATCATACAAAATTGATCCAAAACTTGTCCTGTGAAAATTGTTATTTGGAGGTTTCGAGTTCCTTATCCGACAATTGTGGGAAATGGCTAGGAAGGTTTAAAATTGATGATTGTATAAGGTTAATTGGTTAATAGTTAGTTTAATTATGCAGGATTAATTGAGATGATAATGTAAAGGATGTATGGTGTACAATGTTGAATTGCTTGGTATGTTTAGGCTGAGTTATGACTCAAACAATATAACTGACTCAAATAAACCCTAGATAGAATTCCACTACACAATGCTCTTTTGTGATAGTCAACCAATTCTATCCAAGATAACACCAAAATAACAGCAAAGCAACATCCCACCAATGATTCCACATCCAAGTGAATCTTTATATCCATTCAATCATACACAAATATAGAAATCAACTAAGTGAAGTCCCAAACCTTAAAATTAACAAAGTAGTTCTTCTAATGTTTTTCCTTCCCTTTCTCTTTGGTTTTGCTTGAATTACCAAGTGAAAAATGATGGGATGAAGAAGGTGGAATGGAGAGAAGAAAAACGTGAAATTAAGCCATCAAATTTCGTACATCTCCCTTCTCTATATGCCTTTTCATGAATGTTTTAGTCTTAGACACATGTTTCAATCTCATTGGTCTATATGTCACAATCCTATTAGACCATATGTTACAATCCTGTTGGACCACATGTTACAATTCTATTGGACCATGTGTTGCAATGCTATTGGACCATGTGTTACAATTCTGTTGGACCATGTGTTATAATTTTATTGGACCATGTGTTACAATTCCATTGTACACACATGCTTTAATCTTATTGGTCCATGAGTTAACATTAGGAAAATTGCATATTGGTCCTTCTTCTTCCTTTAATCCCTATATTTGCCTATTATCTTATCAATTACTTTCATTCCCATATGTCTTAATTTTCTAATGACATAAATTTCATACAATTTGGTTAATTATATCGGGAGTTATACCCCAAAAACCACATGTTGTTTGAAAACAAGGACAATAGCTAGAACTCAACTTCAAACTATAATTCAAAAATTGTAAAGGTAGAATCAGATTTGGGTTCCTTCAAGAACGTTGTAGATAAATGTATCTAGTTTTGTCTGAATTTAAAAGCATCTCATTTTGATGTCTACTGGTCAAGATATAGCTGAACTATCAAAGTCTGTTCAGTAGTTAAACCAAAATAAGCATATAACCATCATTTTTTCATCATTCAATTCTGATCATCTTAACACATATTCATGCCAACTCAAATCTCATAACACTTGTATTAATACACATTATCAAGTTCATAATTCCCTCATATGTTTAATTTCGAATTCCAACTCCAAAGAACAAGTCAATCATATGTGTATTGCCATAAATATGTAACATTTCATCTAGGATCTACTTTGGGGCTTTGCAAGCACAATCAATCTTCATGTTGTTCTTACACCTCTCCTTGAAACTGTTAATCGTATATTTACAACAAGCTTTATTAACCTCATTTTTCCCTTAGTTTATATCTAATTAAAACAAGCTCTTTGATTAGGTCTGGTTATCAAAAAATCTAGAATAAGCTCTTTAAATTTAGTGTGACAATCACATTAAGTAATAGGGAAATACGTTAATCTAATTATTAAGCACATACGCTCAGGTCATTTAATCTATATATGTTATCCCTAATAGTGTTCAACCATTAGTTTACCACAAGTGAATCAGATATACAATGATTACATATTGCAATCTAGATTCTAGAAATGGGTTCATATATAAATAATCTATTTTAAGTGTTTAAATCATTCATATATAATCTCAAGACATTAATCATAGAATAACAAAATCTATTACAAAAGAGAGTGAGAACAACACTGCTAGATTAAGAAATATCTAAACATGCTCATTGACCTTGATATCTCCTTTGAACCCAAAGGATGAAGTTTAGCTCCTCATGGCTCTCCAAAGGATAAGAAATCTACCCCCTTTCATGTCTCTAAACTCTTCATGCCTCATTTGGCCTCTTAAATGTGAAAATTAGGGTTCTCTCACAATACACGGTTATCTACACAGACATGTAGGTATGTGTGAAAATTGCAAGAATTGTGAACTTACACATTCATAATGAGCTATATGGTCACTTACATGGTCATATAGCTCACTTACATGACCGTGTAAGTTGCAGAAGTGGTTAAAATGTTATCTTCGAGCTCATACACGTTTCCAATGAATTACAAGGTCCCATACACGACCGTGTAAGTGAAAAAAACTTCATTTCTTTCATTCTTTTTCTCATCTTCACCCTAATTCATCTCCTCCTTATTTTATGAAGGAATATGAGATTGAACGTCAATAGGATGACTCCAAGGATATGTTTTCAGCTCAATTTGGTTCTTATTCCTTCAAGTTGTACCTAAAATAAAATATGAACCAAAATAAATATCTTAAGAACATCATAATATTAATTACTAAGCATTATGGAGTAAATATATTGACAGAGCATGTCGTAACACAACTCAAAATAACTAGACCTACAACTATAATAGTGGTGAGTCTAGGTCTATCCCATAGAGAGAGTGTGTAAAGCTTTCGAAATGAAAAGAATTGGTGTTTAAGTTGCGGGGTTGTTTGTTTTCAAATAATAAAATAAAATAAAACTAAATTAACAAAAGCAAATTAAATTAAACAACATAAAAATGATGAAAGTGATGAATTGGTTAGTGACCCAGTCATCAGTTCAATCTCGACCTACATACGATTGAACATATTTCATCGAATTGTTGTTCTTATACCTCTCCTAGAAATTATTAATCATAGGTTAACAATAAGTTTTGTTAACCCCAGCTTTCCCTTAGGTCTTGCTTAATTAAGAAATGATCGTTAATTAAACCTAGTTATCGAACAACCTAAACAAACTCTCTAGATTTAATTGGACAGCCGCATTACGAATTAGGTAAAAAGATTAATCAAGGCAACTATACAAGCTCGGGTCATTTAACCTAGGTTATATTATCCCTAATGATTCGAAACCATTAGTTGCTACAAACGAATTTCAACATAACAATTATAGATTATATTGAAGATTCTAACAATGGGTTCTTAAATAAAAGCAATTAAATAGAGCATCCGATCATTCTTGCACAACACCCAAATATCAAACATAAGATAACATAATCAATCCCTAAAAGAAAGAATAAAAAAATGAGAGAAATGCTTAATCAATTTCTTCAGTGTCGATGTCACCTCCGAACTAGCATCCAGATGTCTAGCTTTCCATGGGTCTCCAAAAGATAAGAGGTTTTCATTCTCCTAAAATCTCAAAACTGAGAGTACACTCTTTCTCCAAACAAAAACATAAACTCTGTCGTCACAAAAATGATGATTTTGTACTAAAAGGTAGGGTTTTCGAGTGAGTTGGCAGTGTCTCACGGTTGTCAGACACCTTGCATAGGCATGAAATGGGCTATCATGCCCATACAACTAGTGTCATGCTCATGACAAGTATGTCATGGGCGTGACACACCTCTCACAGCCATGACAAATTTGTCATGGCCATGAGATGCATCTTATAGCCATGAATTGTGCTAATCTTCATTCCTTTTAGTATTTTCTTGTCTCCTCTTGCTCTAATCCTTCTCGTACTTACTCTATGAAGACAAGTGAGTGTGAATCTTCAAAAAACGGCTCAAATATTGTGCTTTCGACTCACTTTAGCTCTTTCACTTCCAAATTGTACCTAAAAATAGATATGAACTAAAGTGAATGTCTTGAGCATTTCATATCATTCAACATTAAGTGTTATGGAATAAATCCATAATCAATTGAGTAAATATTATATATCATCAATAAAGTATTTATTATGTTTTCTCTTAGAAAAATAGATCAATCTATAATAAAATACTTCCATTTTTTTAATCTTTTCCTAATTCTCAAGATTGATAAATACGACAATTTTATGTAAATTTGATACATAACTAGATAATGATCTTATGTACTTGGCCAAAATCAAGTTATGATCTTATGTACTTGACCAAAATCTCCCGAAACTTACTTAAGTCACCATCTAAGCAAGCATGCTTTATCTTACTCCCTCGTATATCCTTATACATTTTTATGCCATTAATCTCTAATATTGTTTTAGTTGAATTTTAAAGACAATTTATCACTATTATAGACTATATATATCACAATTATTAAAAACTTTACATGACTTTTAAAAATTCCTCTAATATTTCCTTACTTTAATTCAGAAAATGTTGTAGAATAAACACCACATATAAGAAAATCAAATAATAATATCCTCACTTGATAGAGATGAAGCTTCAACTATAACTCATCGAGGCATTTTTTTTCAAACTCTTCACATTGCCCTCAACAATGAATAATTTCGTTTTTGACTGTCATAAGTCTCCCTAACTACATTAACAACTTCAAAAGAGTAGTAGCTGTTGATTTTTTATCTCTAGTAAAGTATGGATTCAACTCGAAGAGTTATCAAATTCAAATGTTAAAAAAAATTCAAGCTCTAATTAATTATTCTTTTCATTCTATCCTAGCAGATATAGGTACCATATCAGGTATCTTCTTTGGTTTTATTTTATTTATTTATTTATTTATTTTTATTTACCTACTCTTTTAGCATATCAGTTTTTATATCGACTCTTTTAACCTGCATCACTTTTTTATTGTTACATTCACATGTGGGTCTATCGGAAACAGCCTCTCTACTCTGTAGGGGTAAGGCTGCATACTATCAGACCCTCCCAGACCTCACTTTGACGCGGGTTTTGGACTGAGTGTGATGATAATGATGATGATGATGATTTAATATGCTTACTCATGAACTAATAAATATCATAGTCTAATCAACAAATATAAGTAACATATATTCTTTTAAAACTCATTTGTATGTTACCACTAATTATTTACACTTTTTTAAGAATTAATCATACCTTAGATTAGCAATAAATTGAGAGATTTACTAACTCCAAAAAAATACTATGTATGTTCAACCGAGCTTGAGTTTTGGTAACTGTGAAAGATGGGAGATGTTTATGTGTTTTTAATCAGATTTACTGAAATAACTACATATATTTGTACTTCCAAATCAATGAGTGGGGTCACCAAAATAAGGCCCTAATATACTCTATGTAATGTTCTATTTCGTTATCGATTATCCGTGTAGGCATAATGTAAATGGTACGTATCCATGAAAGAAGGAATGATGGAAGTAGCGACAAAGTAATTAATAGGTGTTTTTTCACTCCATGTGAAGTATTTTAGTTTTTACCTTTTTGTTGAAAAGATGATAACGTATATGTTAAACTCTAATCGTACTTAATTGCCCGTGTCTAATTGAAAGGTTATGGATGATCAAGGCAAGAGGAAGAGAATATATTGGAAACGTACTATAGTGAACCTAGATGATCATGTGATAGTTCCAAATCTGGATCCTAATATGGATTCACCTGAACAATTTGTTGAAGACTATAATGCTCATCTTACAACAATGCCTATGGACATATCCAAGCCCTTATGGGAAATACACATCCTCAATGTCAAGACAGTGGATGCAGAGGCAGTTGGCGTTTTCAAGATCCATCACTCAATGGGTGATGGTGTATCGCTAATGTCTCTTCTTCTAGCCTGCACTAGAAAAATCGATAACCCCTCGACATTGCCTAGCGTTCCAGTGCAGAAACGAGTTGGTTCTAGGATTTCTGGATCAAATGGGTTCTGGTGGATCTTTATGGTTATCTGGACGGTTACCATAATCATTTTCAATACTTTAGTAGACATGATTATGTTTATTGCAACAATGCTATTCTTAAAAGACATAAAGACTCCTATTAAAGGGACTTCTGGAGTTGAGCAAAAACCCAAAAGGTTGGTGCATAGAATGATCAGCATGGATGATATTAAGCTTGTAAAGAATGCCATGAACGCGGTTAGTCTGCTTTGCTTACTCATCTTGCCCATCTCTATTCTTTATTTTACTTTGCTATAATCAAATTCATCAATCTTATTTCAGCTGCTAAAGAATGCCATGAACGAAGTTAGTTTGCTTTGCTTACTCACCATGCCCATCTCCATTCTTTAGGTTACTTAATTTGCTATAATCAAATTCATTTTTTCTGAAGCTATGTTGTTTTAGGGAAAGATACAAAAGTCCTATGTCACCTTGGATAATAATTAGATTTTGATCATAATATTTGTTGTATAACGGCCAAAAAGTTGTGTTCTTTTTGATGTTTTATCTAAACAAGACAATTAGTTTAATACGTAAGTTTTTCTCTTAAATTTGTTAGACAGTTAACGATGTAATTTTAGGAGTAACACAGGCTGGTCTGTCAAGGTACCTCCATCGAAAATATGGTAAGCCATCTTTCCATTACGAAAGATATCAAAGAGAACATAGTCAAAAGGTATACAGACATTAAGTTATCAAATTATGAAGCGTTTTTAATTTGGCAGGTGAGAATGGCAACGATGGCGAGTTAACGCACGGGAAATCCAATCTTCCAAAGAATGTCCGTCTGAGGGCAACTATTCTTGTCAACATAAGACCAACTGCAGGAATCCAGGTGACTTAATCCAAAAATATCATTGCCCGGAAGGCTTTCATAATTCTTTAACTAATTTAGTAAAAAGTATGAAAACAACAACACAATATGATTTCTGAAATTAGTTAGATCAAACACCACATCAGCTTTAAATAACTTCGTGGTTTACTGAGTCAGAGGATCTGATGATCAACCTTACCTGACAAAAATATAAACATATTTTTTAATGCTTCTAAAACATAATCAATAGTGACGGGAATCAAGTCCTATGCTCAGTAATATCATAGTGATATTTTGTGTTTTTGGCACTTCTTATAAAATTTGTTGACAGAAAATGGCTATAGGAGTCTAAAGTTCAACGATTGCAGATAGTGTAAAAAACAGGTTGTAACGACAAAAGTGTTTATAATCAGGAGTTGGCAGAGTTGATGGGGGAGGCGAATAATAAAAAGGCAAAATGGGGATGGGGGAATTGGATTGGCTACGTCGTCCTACCTTTCAACGTTTCTTTACAAGATGATCCACTGGACTACATACGTACTGCTAAAGCCAATATTGACAGGAAGAAGCTATCCTTCGAAGCCATCTTAACTAATATATGTGGTCGCTTCATACTGTACTTACTCGGTATCAAGGTAACTACTTGACAACTTAATTAGTTTCTTACTCGCTAATCGATAGAGTTGACGTGTAAGCAGTTACTATCTCCTAACATTATTATATTTTTTAGAATTAATTATACAATAAACTTTACGAAATTTTATAATTATAACTCTAACTTTAAAAATGATAATAAAATATTCAAAATTTTAATTTTTTTTTTTTGCAAAAACCACCTGTGATGACATGACAAGCCATGTTACCTATGTTATAGTACATACAAAATGTCATATATCACGTAAATTAATAAAATAATATTAAAGAAAATTAAACTACAAAAAACTTTGACTCATCCTTCTACCTCCTTTGCAACATTTAGAACACTCGTCCTACCACCGAACACCATCCTCTCTACCACACTCATTTTGTTCTCTTCATTGTCTGCTCACCGTCTGGCGACGACAATTTGCATGTCCTCTTTAAACTTCAAAATCTAAAATCTGCAGAGAATTTGGGCACCTTATTGACTTGAAAATACTAGAGATTATTGGTTCCCATAATTTGCAACTCTTGCAAGAAAGCTTGCCATCTTTTCTCCTTTATCTATCCATGTAGGACAGTACTTTGCTAAACAAAAAGAATTTAATGGGATAATAGAGATGATTAGCTAAAGATTGCTCATATTCTTGTAGTTGAGGCCAGTGGCTATAATATGTGAAACTACAGAAGGACTCTGGGGATAATAACCCAAGCCTTCAAGATTCCTATTCTGTGTAGATTCCTGCTATGTGTAGGTCTTCTTTCCTTTTCTGACACTATTTCTAAATTCTTACTCTGTGTAGGTTTCCTACCTTAGGTTTATGCTACTATATAAACATCCCCTTGGGATTCTTTGTAGCATCATATTGGTGTACTCTTCATTAGTCCTGGAGTTTGTGAGAGATCAAAAAAATACTACTTGTTTTTTTTCTTTGACATAGTGCATATTTTTGGGCTCTCTTCGCCCGTGGGTTTTTCTTCCGATGCTTAGGTTTCTCACATAAAAATTCTTTGTGTCCTTTTACTGTTTTTCTTTATTTATTTGATTGGTTCCATTGCTTCCGCAACTACTAGCACAACAAACTAGTATCAGAGCAAGGTTCGTTTCTGTCAATCAAGTCTCGTTGCCATTTCTCCCTTGACCAACTTCAACATTGATAAGTTCAACGGAAAAATTAGTTTTGCTATTTGGAAGGTCTAGATGCAAGTTGTTCTCACACAACATGGATTGAAGAAAGCTTTATCTGGCAAGAGAAAGAAACTTGCCAATATGTTAGACGAGGATTGGGAAGCATTGGTTAAAAAAGCCTTGTCTGCGATTCATTTATGCTTAATGCGTGAAGTGCTACGAGAAGTAGTCAATGAGACTACCACTACAGGGCTTTGGTTGAAATTGGAGTCTCTTTACAAGACGAAGAGTCTGGCCAACAAACTTCATTTCAAAGAACATCTCTTTACGCTCAAGTTGTCTGAAGGTACACCTGTCCCATCTCATCTTAACAAATTTAATTTCGTTATTATTGATTTAAAAAATCTTGATGTTAAAATTGATGATAAGGATTAAGTAGTTCTTTTTGTTATTTCACTACCTCGTTCATATAAGCATTTTAAAGAAATTATTCTTTATGGTAACTGTGAAACTCTCTCTTTAGAAGAAGTTAAATTTGCTTTGTTATCTAAAGAAAAGTTTGATGCTTCCATTAAGAAGGAGGCTGAGAGTTTGACAGTTTGAGGTAGAACTTTTAAGAAGGGAGAGAGAAGTAAGAGCCACAAGAAGTCTAGATCTATGTCTAGAGGTAGAGATGCCAATATTACATATAAATATTGCAAGAAAATTAGACAAAAGGTCTTAGATTGTTATAAATTGAAAAATAAACTCGAAAAAGAAGGTAAAAACAAGGGCAATCAATCTGATTCTACCCCCGAGGCTGCTGTGGTTGATTCTAGTTTAGGAAATGTTCTTTTGGTTGTTCAAGGAGAACAAATGGTTTTCCACCTATGAAACTGTTAAGGGTGTTGTCCTTATGGGTAACAATGCACAATGTGATATTATGGGGAAAGATACAATCAATATTAAAACTTATGGTGGTGTTGTTAAAACCCTTACTAATGTTTGTCACGTTCCTAATTTGAAATGCAACTTTATTTCACTTGGTACACTTAGTCTTATGGGTTAGGTACTCCTCTCAAAGTGAAGTCATGAAGGTGTCCTGAAGTAATCTTATAATCCTTAAAGGGAAAAGACATTATACTCTTTATGTGTTGCAGAGCTCTACTGTTATTGGTACTACTAATGTTGCCTCATCTAAGTCTCACTAAGATGACACCAAGTTGTGGCATTATCGCCTAGGCAATATGGGTAAGAAAGGTATGCAAATCTTATGCAAAAGGGGTCAATTGGACCAAAGTTAGGGTAATATAGAGTTTTGTGAACATTGTGTCTTTGGTAAATAGACTAGAGCGAGTTTTCCTTACCCGAGGATTTACAGAACCAAAGGTACTCTAAATTATATTCATTACGATCTATGGGGTCCCTCTCGCGTTGCTTCTTGAGACGGTAGAAGGTATATGTTGACCATTATCGATGATTTCTCCCTTAAGGTTTAGGTGTTTTTCCTAAAGAAGAAGAATGAAGTTCTTCCCACTTTTAAGGAGTGGAAAACCCTGATTAAGAACCAAACATATAAGAAAATTAAGCGATTGAGAACTGAAAATGGTTTTGAGTTTTGTGAAGATGCTTTTAATAACCTATGCAAGAAGAAAGACATCATTAAACACCATAATTTGGTTAGTAAGCCTCAGCAAAATAGAGTTACTGAGCATATGCACAAGACTTTATTGGATAAAGTTCAATGCATGCTTTCTCATGCTAAGTTGGGACATGAGTTTTGGTTTGAGGTGGCTACTACTATATGTTATCTTGTCAATTGTTCCCTACATCATTCTCTCGATAGCAAAGTCTCAGAAGAAGTTCGATCAGGCGACCCTGTTGATTATTATAATCTTTATGCTTTTAGGTGTCCTGTTTATGTTCATATTAAAGAGGGAAAGTTAGAGCCTCATTTTGTTAAATACATCTTTTTAGGTGATAGGGAAGGACTTAAAGGTTATTGTTTTTATTGTGTTAATCCTAAATATCGTAAGAATTATCATAGTCATGATGTAACCTTTCATGAAGATATTATATTTTCTTTTGGACAAGATTTTATGTTGTCTTCTCCTTGTGCAAATGATTAGGCTAGTACAAGGGAGAAGGTGGAGTTCATTGTCCCTCCTACTCCCCATAAGGAGATAGTCTCACTTACTTCTAAGTCTCAGGAAACTCAGACTGAAGCCACTATACAAGTTGATCCATTGCTAGTGTAACCTGATTATGTGTTGGCCCAAGATTGTTTTAGGAGACAGATGTAATTACCAGCGAGATTGCAAGACTATGATTGTGATCTTTTTGCTTATGTTTCAATTGGTGCACAGGAAGTTGACACTTATTTTGAGCCAAAGAATTATTTTGAGGCTATTAGTGCAGATGTTGGGAATTAGATTGGTGTTATGCAAGAAGAAATTGGAAATCTTCATAAAAATGAGATCTAGGACTTTGGCGAAGCTTCCTAAAGATAAGCATGTTATTAGTTGCAAGTGGATCTACAAGCTCAAAAAAGGCATCCCGATGTTGAAAGCAAGAGATATAAGGCTCAATTTGTTGTACGTTGTTTTGATCAACGTGAAGGAGTTTATTTCAATGAGGTATTATCTCCCGTTGTTCGTCACACCTCTATTTACGTACTATTATCTCTTTTTGCTCTTCATGACCTGGAGCTTTAGCAAATAGATGTGAAAATTGCATTCCTGCATGGTAATCTTGAAGAAATTTACATCCATCAACCCTAGGGTTTTGTGGTTCAAGGAAATGAGGATCATGTTTGTCTTTTAAAGAGATCTTTGTATGGTTTCAAACAATCTCCAAGATAGTGGTATAAGAGGTTTGACTCTTTTATGATTCGGTGAGGTTATTCTAGAAGTAGCTATAATATTATGTGTACTTTTAAAAGTTTCCTGATGGTTCCTTCATCTAGTTTTTGCTTTATGTTGATTGCGATGCCTAGTAAGGCTCTTATTGATAGGTTGAAGGCCCAGCTTAGTAGTGAATTTGATATGAAAGACTTAGGTGCTGCTAAGAAGATTCTTGGGATGGAGATTATTCATGATTGTCAAGTAAGAAAACTTATAAAAGAAATATATAAAACTTATAAAAGGAATATATATAGAAGATGCTTGACAACTTCAATTTAGCTTATTGTAAGCCTGTTACTACTCCATTAGCTGCACACTTTAAATTAGCTACTGAATAATGCCCATCTACTAGTGAAGCTAAGGAACTTATGTCTCACATTCCATACTCCAATGTCGTTGGTATCTTAATGTATGTTATGGCATATACCCGACCAGATTTGACCTATGCTGTTAGTGTTGTATCTAGGTACATGCATAGTCCTAGTAAGGAGCATTGGGAAGGTGTGAAGTGGATCCTTCGTTACTTAAAGATTTCTAGTGAGCTCGGTTTAGTCTTCGACAAATTTGTTCCGATCTCAGTGGTTTAGTTAGCTATGTTGATCCTGACTATGGTGGGGATTATGTTTGAAGTAGGTCACTTTCATCCTATGTTTTTACTCTTTGTGGTTCCACTATTAGTTAGTATTCTTCTCTACAGTTCATTGCAGCATTATCGACCACTAAAGTGGAGTATATTGGTACTACTAAAGGAGTGAAAGAAGCTATTTGGCTCCAAGGTTTATTGAAAAAGCTTGGTCTACAACCAAATGTCCTTATTTTCTTCTGTAATAGTCAAAGTGCTGTGCACATCACTAGAAATAGTAAGTACCACTTTAAGACTAAGCATATTGATGTTTGATGCCACTTCAATTGGGATACTATTGAAGTAGGTGAAGTTATTATTGAGAAGGTTCACACTATTGAGAACCTTACCGACATATTGACGAAGCCATTAGTTATAGCTAAGTTTAAGCATTGTCTGGACTTAGCTGGTATTCTTGATACTTGAGCACCTTTTAGGGCTCACGGAGAAGAGAGCTCCTACTTTCAGTTTTGTGTCAAGGTAAAGATTTGTTAGGATAATGACCCAAACCTTCAAGATTCCTACTCTGTGTAGATTCTTACAATGTGTCGGTCTTCTTTCCTTTTTTCATACTATTTCCAAATTTCTACTCTATGTAGGCTTCCTACCCTAGGATTATACTACTATATAAACATCCTTTGGGGATCCTTTGTGAAATCGTATTAGTGTACTCTTCATTAGTCCTAGGGTTTTTGAGAGAGAGTGAGAGAAAACACTTCTAATTTTTCTTTTTTTGACATAGTGCATATTTTCGGCCTCTCTTCACCCTGTTGGTTTTTCCCTTAACACTCGGGTTTCTCATATAAAAATTCTTTATGTCCTACTATTTTTCTTTATTTACTTGATTGATTCCATTGCTTCCGCAACTACTAGCACAACAAGGAGTTTTATATGAGAACTTTTATATGAGACTCATGCTATTGAGATATCTAAACTTGGTTATCGCTCAAACCATTAGACACTAGCTGAATACCAAAATATGTGCATTAATTGCTTGGCCTCTCGACCAGCTGGCAACAATGAGTCCACTGTATTGACAAAGAGGATAGCTTTCATTTCTTTCATCAGCAACAACACTAATACTTTTGAGAATGGTGATAAGATTATTAGGTGTTCTAGTTGCAATGAAAGCTTGATCAACGATCTCTACCCTCTTTACCTTTTGTTAAAGCCTTGTCGGGGTGATTTCAAGTATGAATAAAAAAGAAGATTTGTTTTAGAAACCATAGAAAATGAGAGCAATTGCAAAGAACTTACAAAATGTTTTAGTTTGGCACATTACACTATTAATAGTAATGAGGTCAAAAGATATTTATGAAGATGAGCTTAATCATAACGATGATATTATTGCAAAAGAGCATTAAATCGTCTCTAATGTTGGCAGTTTTAGGGTAAATATTGTTGTAGATGAAGACTATTCAAGGTTCGAATCAAATTTCCAATATGACAAAGAGGGAGAAAATGAAGATCAGGAAGCTAGTAGCAGTGCTAATAGGAGAGAGAAAGAATCTAGTGTCATGGACTTTATTTATGGATCTTTTCACATAGGTATGACACAATATTCTTCCAAAGAAGAAATTTATATAGAAATTATATACTTGAATTTTGGAAAACACCTTGGTTGTGTATCTGATCATTTAATCCCTATCGAATTGATTGATTCTTCTATTACTGCAAAAGATGGAATATGCAACTTAAAAAAGGAGCATCTACTTGTCCAAGATCTTAATGAAACTATTAATTCTCCCTTGGATATCGACAATCATGTTGAAGAAATGGAAGAAGGGACCAAAGAAGTGAGAAAAGCCTGTGGAGAGGTTGGAGAAGTTAATAAAGAAGTGAGAAAAGCCTGTGGAGAGGTTGGAGAAGTTAATAAAGATGAGAACTATGGAAAAAGATCTTCAATTATAAATTTTAGAAAAATCAAGGGCGATGCCAAGGTTAGTGTTAGATCTCTAAGTCTAAATTGCAGAATCGTGTGAGTATTAGTGAACCTTGCGAGTAAGCTAGGAAAATGGGCACTATCCATGAGTTGGCATGCATTGGTACACATTGACAGAAATCTTCGACGAGATACAAGATTTAGATGTGAGATCAAAAGATAACTTGAGATAGACCTTGGGTTGAATGTTAGCTGGATCACATATATATGGAAGACGTGTAAGAGCTCTAAGGACTTAATGTGTGCTCAAATAGATGGACTATGATGCATGGACTTGATATGAGTAAGCATTGGACTTGACCGGTATGCTATGAAAGGCTTTTATCTTAGATGTTCATCAATAGATAGAGATCAAAGGTAGATCTTGGATGATGTCCCAATAAGATCACAATAGATATACATTAGTTCTAAAAGACTATTAGATGACTCATCATCAATGGATAGAGATCAAAGGTAGATCTTGGATGATGTCCCAATAAGTTCACAGTAAATATACACTAGTTGTAAAAAATAAACCTTATGGAGCATTGTTTGAAAATAATGGAGTTCTTCATAGATCTAGATACATCTTTTCTAATTAAATGTAATATCTTATATTAAATGTAATATCTTATCTTATTAGTTGGGATATAGCTAAATCCTATCAGATAAAGTCCTATTTAGATGGGAGTGTCATCCAATTAGTGTGATGTAATATTATGAGGATAGAAATGATTCAATTAGTTTAGTTTAATTAAGATTCTGAATTGTAAAGTCAGAGATGCTTATAAATAACTTAGTTGTATCTTTCTCTTAGGAATAGATATAAGGGGAGGGGAATACATTGTAACAATTATCATGCAAGCTACATCTCCAAGAAGTGGTAAAAGTCTATAAATTGGTGGCAACAATTTTGAAGCGAAAGAAGAACAATGCCCCATAGGTACCAAGCAAATATAAAGAAATTCAAAGAAATTTTGTTTCAAGATTAGAAATTTTTGTCTTCTAAAGACAAATCAGTAATTGGTTAATCATATAATCGTGCAATTGAGGAGGATGAAATGGGTGAATTACGATTGTCCATTGATTAAGGCAAATCGATGCTCTTTGAGGAACTTTCTGATCATCCAACTTGTCCATCCGAGGTTTAAACATCAAGTCCTCCACAGTTGCTAGAAGATCATTCTCCCACTGATGGAGACAATCCAGAAGTTCCTAATAGCTAGGAAGAATATGTTCATCAAAATGAAAATGGCAACATATATTGTATATTACAACAACTCTACTAGTTCATTTATAAGAATATTCATGTTTGACAAATGACAATGTGTAACTCAAAATACTGTTTTATATTTTATTCACTAGGCCCTGGCTCTAAAGAGAAAACATCCTAAAAGGGACGTTAGTTTCATCTAAAAGGGATTAAGAAAACATCCTCATAATTTTTTTAACCATCATCACTCGTATCGAGAAGGATGTCGTCATGAGTGCAGTAGAGAGGATGGTCTTCGGTGGCAAAAGGAGGATTGTTTTAACTGTAGAGGAGGGGAGAAGGATATGTTAGGATTTTTATTTTAAATTATTTTATTAAAATCTAACGTGAATTTCATATGACAAATGACATCCTGCATATACCATATCATAGCTAATATGTGTCTTATTAGTATCTTCAACAAGAAGACTAACGTCAAATTATTTATGCAAAAAATTAAATTTTAAGTATTTTATTGTCATATTTTAATTTCCGAGTTACACTTGTTACACTTATAAAATTGTGTAAATTTTATAATATTTTAAGTAATTAGCCATTTTTTATAGGAAACTGAAACAGATTTAATACAAATATTATGCAGTTTGTTTCATGATGGCAACAATAATTAATATGCATTTTTTCGCTTTAATTGACAGACAACTGCTTATTTAGTGCACAGAGTTCTTTCTAACACTTCTCTAGCATTTTCTAATGTGGTCGGTCCGCTAGAGGAAATTAGCTTTTACGGCCACCCCATCGAATATCTTGCTCCAAGTGTCTACGGCCATCCTCAGGTAATTAACTTTTTCATATCATCAACATTCCTTGTTTGTACAAGCCTGTATCTTCAGCAACTATACTGTTTTTATTTTCATTCTCCGCCTAACAACTTGTTTAATTAGCAGGCGCTCACTATCCATTTTCAAAGCTATTGTAAAAAGATGATCATTGTTCTGGCGGTTGATCCAGAAGTCATTCCCGACGCTCACATACTTTTGGATGATCTCCAAGATTCTCTTGGAATAATTAGGAATGCCATCCTAAACAGTAAACTAGATACGATGGCCTAGCTCCTTCTATTTTCCTTTTCTTTTTCCTCTCATTTTTTGGATGAAAAATGGGTTTGAATCACCCAAAGCAGTTACTATGAGAGCAACTATTATAACAATTAGTACTAATTGCGTGGTAGGCTGATAGTTATCTTGCTTTTGCTCTGAAAATTTCTTATATTGATTGAAAGCATGGGTTTAAATAGCGAAACTATTATCGTTATTTTATTTTGCGGCTGTAATAATGGTAGCATATCCTATCCTTATAGTATGATCTTACAATTTCATAATTTGTTACAGCTATTGTAGTTGTGACATCGTGCTGCTGTGATCTATTCCGATTAAAATAGTTAACAATGCAAAAGATGATGAAGATGGAAAATTGGGGTGGAGTCCAATTTCGCGCTAATAATTAGAAAAACTTTTCTTTGATTTTTCAAAAGTTAAGTTATCTAAAATTTTATAAACTAATAAATATATAAATTATAATAAAGTATGAACCTTTACCTTATTTAAAAGCTTGATCTTCTTTTCGTTCTTTTCTTTGAACTGTTTATCAAATCAGCTTATCTCAACCATCATAGTCATATAAGTGTCCGGCTTGTATCAATTTCAACAAAACATGTTGAGAGAACTCTGCAACTATTATAGAGAGGGCTAGGCCAGAAGTGCTAATAGGGATGTCAAATTTGGCTCGACCTGCCCAACCTGGCCTGATTTTGGTCAGGGTTGACCAGGCCACGGGCTAAGGTGGGGCTGACTTGTAGCCCGATCGTTACTTTAAAAATGACATCGTTTTGTTAAAAAGATCATTTTTAACGTTTTTCTATAAAAAAATATATGGCAGGTCGGGTTGGTCGGGCCTGCCTGTGGCTAGTCGGGCCAAGGGTTAGTCAGCCTGTGGTCAAGCCTGGCCATAGGCCAACCTTTCCCGGCCCGTCGGGCCATGAGCCACCCTAGCCGTCGGTAAATGCTAACTCCCTTGTAGTCTAAGGGTGTGCTTAGTTCACTTGGAGGAATGGTAATAAGAATTATAATGAATATAGTGAAGAATGGAAATAAATATAGCTTCCATTCCTTGTTATATTGAGGGATATAGATTCTTGTCACAAAAGGAGATATAAAAACACTGTTCATCTATTTTAATATATTAGCAGCCATCTTTTTCAGTCCTTACTCATTCTTTTCTTCCCATACAAACTAACCAAGCATCCCATAAGTCTATTTATAATAGGTTTTGACTATTTTAAAATTTTAAGTGAAATAAAATTTTAATCTTAATTAAATTTTGATTAAAATTATAATTATTTCTAAATAGGAGCTAATATCTTATATTGTTATTAAATACTTATATTTAATCATAAATTTCTCAAACTTTATAATCTAAGTCCAACTTGATCAAAACATCCTTTCTCTTCTCAACCCATTCATTGTGTGTGACCCATTAAGTTCTCAAATATATTAGCGATGAATATAAATTATAACTCTAAATCATATTTAAGATTAAATATATGACTTTTGATTTTTATATTTTAGATCTTTCAAATCTAATTATTTGAGTTTCCTGAACAAAATAAAATTTGGATCATTTCGGTGACTAACCAATCCCTATGGGACGATGCCTATCTATACTGCGATTTCTGATCTGTATCCTTATAGGATAAGAGGTTTTAATTTAAAATTTAGAAACTTACCTATCAAATTCATTATTCATTTTGATAATAAGAGTTTAAAGTTCTTAAAATCCCAAGGTAAGCTAAATAAAAGGCATGCCAAGTGGCCGGCGTTTACGTATACCATCAAGTATAAACTTGGAAAGGAGAACGATGTAGCTGATGCATTATTTAGAAGGTACGCATTACTTACTTCTTTGCAAACTACACAACACATTAACAATATATCACATTTTTGCACAAATGTATAAGTATTCCTTTATGCACATGTACTTATGTAAAATATGCACAATGCATGTTAAATGATATTTTCAGGTATCTGATTGTAATTCACATCATCTAATCGATTAGATATCATAGCCCTCATTAATATCATTTGTACTTATATTTTGGATCAAAATAAAACAATGTGAAATCAATTTCATAACCTAATTGACCACTTCAGATTTTCTTCCCACATGATTTCGGGTTAACTTGCATAATTAATATCATCAGGAAAATGAAGGAATTTGGTAACACTTCCTTCTAACAAATTATTCTCCTATGTCTTAAGTCTCTATTGATACCAAGATCATTCAATTTGGTTCATTATTCTATTAGTTATGTTAAAAATACCATAGACTGTGCACTTTTGACATTTTGGCTAATGTTTGATTATGCATTCAAGTTGTACAACCCATATCTCTCAATTACCATCTCCAAAAATCACAAAATTTATACCAATTTAAAGCTAAGAGAATAAGCTATAACTTTGATGAAGAAACCTTAGTCTAATTCGGCCTAAAGCGATACAGTTTATTCACTAACTACAGGACATAATTTCTATCCCTGGTAGTGCTATAGCCTAAGCCAAGATTCAATTTCATGCCAGTTTTGAAAGTCTTAGAAATAGAATTAAAATGATAAATCTTCAAGAAAGTTGTAGAAATATGTCTCTAGTTTAATCTAAATTAAGAATCAGTCCATTTAGTAATCTACAGTTCAAGTTACAATTAAAATACCAAAGCATGTTCAGTGAAAATTCTCTAGTTCATGACATTCCAGCACATTTCCTCACTTTCATCCAATCAATCTCTTCCAAATCAATTCAGATGGCTCTAAATTTTTATGGAGAGAAAGAAAATGTCTTAGGAGTCTATTGGTTCAATTTTCAAGTCATTTGGAAGTCGGATGAAAAAGTTATAGCCAAAAGACTTAAAGATATTCAATAAAAATACTCTAGCTCATAAACTACATGCAAACGATCACCTTCTTTCTGTCTCTAAAGTGCAGGTTTTCTTCTTCTTCACCGAACATTGCAGATTTTTCTCTCTTCTTCCTTCTTTTGTTTTTCTAAATTTCAAACTTATATCTTCCCCAATTCTCTTCATTTCGACCCCCAATTCAGTTCAGATCATCCATAACAAATCAAAATCTGTAATTACAAACAAACATCAAAAACTGTAGATTCTGCACATATATTTCATATTTTTCTGCAGATGTTTATCCCACCTTCTTTCCTCCTTCATTCCACGTTTTTCTATCACCTTAATCCTACTTGAAGCACAACAACAAATCTTATGCATGAATCATCCTTTTTACACCCCTTTTAGTTTAATATAACACAACAAATAAAAAATCCAAGATTTAACATAAACATTAAAACAAATCACTATTCACGCATGCATATTCTCATGTTTTTACAATTTTTTTCCAGCTAACTCCAAGTTTATGAACTTTCCATCTTCTTCAACTTCCCACTCAATTTTTCATTCTTACTTCCTATTTTCATCATTTCTACACCCATTCAAAATGAACTTACCCCAAAATAATTCAAAGTGTCAAGTTATAGCAAACACAAAACCGATGCATACAAGTTTTTTTTTCATGCATTCCTTTACAAGCATAAAATATCATCTCTTTGTCATTTATCTGTATTATAAACATGAAAATGAAAGCACAACTTACTTGATGTTTCAGCAAAAGGTTTAGTAGTGATATTGAAGAAAAAGTGTCGATAGTGGAAGAAACTTAGATAGTGTTCAGTGAATAACACCGAAAGAGTTAGAGTAGTATTCTTCTTCTGTTTGTTTTTTTTCACCTTACATGTGGCACCATGCATGTAACCCATTTGTCAAACATGTGAGGCTGCCACGTGTCACACTCCCATTAGTCTATACTATTATTTATTTTTTTTAAAAAAACCCAAATTTTCATAAATTCTCTAAAATTCACCAAAAATTTCGAAATAATACTAATAGTCTCTAAATAAAATTTTAGCTCAAATAATTCACAATTCACATTTTAATTGCATTTTTAACAATTAATAATACCCAGAAAATGTCAATGAATGCATGTACAAATAATTATAATGTGCAAGATCAATAATATCGTGTATGTGTATGCCACATTATACATAAACATGCATTATGCTTCCTAATTTCTCATTAATCTCGAGTAATCACAATTTTAACCCTAATTCAAGTGATAGGATGTTACACATTTCACCAGGTCCATACCAACCATCATTTAAACTCATCAACCCAAAATTTAGAATTTTTCTCCAATATTTCTTAGTTTGGCCGAATACACCACTCTTTCACTATCCTTCCATTTTTCTTAACACATCTTCTTTCATTACACATAAATGAACTCAAAACAATTCCATTTCGATCCTTTTTCATTTCTTTACTTCATTGACATCAAATCCATATTATGAACATCATAAGCCTAACCTTGGTTTCTTGATTAACTTTTGTTGTTTTCAACCTTTGCAAGCTTTCAAGTTTATTATCTACTCGATAATAAGTCAAAAACAACCTTTGATCTTAAATAGCTCCATTCCATATCAAATCCACAAAATAAACAACTTAAACTAAGCAAAACTTACCACTTTTCTTCCAATCTCTTAGGAAATTGGTGAACACCAATCCTATGTTAAGATTTCTTCAATTTCTACTCCAAATCTACCAAAAATGGTACCTCTCTTCTTCCTCTTCTCCTAGGCCAAATTCTCCCTCTTTCTCTCTTCTTTTCTTCCTTTCTTTTTGGATCTCACGAGTCCTCCTTTCAAATGAACCAACTTTTGTCTTCTTTTTCCTTTTTATACCACTTTAATACTTTATAAATGTCATGACTCATCTCATCTAATTTAATGTTTCTTAAACCATATGGAGTCTTGTAATTGGTCAATAAATGTGAGTTATTTAAAATTTATTAATTAACTCCATTTATATAAAAAAACCAATTTGTCCTTTCATGGATTACTACACCTATAAACCGGACTAAATCTTGAAAATATTCCACAGCCATCTCACCATCAAATTGATCATGGGATACTTTAATTAGGATCAATACTTAGTAATTAGATACCTCAAAAATTTTAAATGGGTTTAAAATCATTAATACTCATTATTTTCCAAAAAGGGCATTTTGTCCTAAAATTATGAAATTTCCAAAATTAATCCGATTGGACTTGCTTTCGATCCGTTTCAATGTCATTTATCTATAATACCTATTCTGGGTATTTTCAAAAAAAAATAACGGTTGGGTCCTCAAGATCTCTATTCAAGTACAAATGTTGTTTACCCGAGCTCACTGTTCATCCGGAAATACTATATCCAGAATAAAATCTATAAACCAATAGAAAGGAAAGTTCAGGGTTTTACATTTCTTCTTCTTCTATGTTTGTTGCCTCTATCATATTTTCATCCTCCTCCATAACAGCAACAATTACATCCTCATTTTCTTAGAATGTCCCTTCATCCATGAAGTCAATTGTTATCTTTTCTTCACTCTATTGCATTAATAGGCTCAAATAGTGTTCTGCGTTATGCTTAAGATATTTAGGTGATGAAACTCTTTCTTTAAATTCATGTCGACTAGCTTAAGTTCAGCAAGGTATTCCATTAATTTAACTCTAAGAATGTGCTTGTTTAGTGGGTATGAAAAAAGGAGAATGCGTATGGAATGAAAGATTGAGTTTGGTAACGAAGTATGATTATAGAGTTATTATTTTGATTACCCATTTTTAGTTAATACCCCATTCCTCTCATGATCTAGAGGAATGGGTATCATTATTTTGTAAAGTGCCCCATTATGAATAACTTAGTAGTTCTTTTTTAAAAAATACTTTAAATTCTAATTAATTAAATACAATTAATTAATTAAAATATAATTAACTACAATATAATTAATTAAAATAATATTATTAATTAACTAATTACATTATAATTAATTAAAATATAATTAATTACATTATAATTAATCAAAATATAATTCAATCATTAATTAAAATATTGTTATTAATTAATCAATTAAAATATAATTAATTAATTACAATATAATTAATTAATTAAAAGTTACAATATAATTAAGTAACTAATTAACAATATAATTAAGTAAATAATTAATTAATTAATTAGTTAACATATAATAAGTTTTTATTTCTCAATATTTTTTATAAACTAACCCTTATCAATGGTAATGGTAATCATTCCTTCCTTTTAACCAATCATCATAATTATAATGATAATATCTATTCTCATTCTTCACTATATTCATTCTCATTCCTATTACCATTCTCCTGTATGAACCAACCGCCCCTTAAGACTTTCTTCTTCTTCCAGAAGCTCTTTTACAAATGTCCCTCTATTCATGAAGCCAACCCTTATCTTTTCTTTACTCTCAAATTTGCATTATTCATCTTTCATTTCAATAAGGATTTCCATTAATTTATCTCTAAAACTTGCTTCCTCTTCTTCTTCTTCTTCTTCTTCTTCTTCTACTGGGAGCTCTTTTTCGAATGTCCCTCTATTCATGAAGCTAACTCTTACCTAATCTTCACTCTTGAATTTATATCGTTCAGCTTTCATTTTAGCGATGACTTCAATTAATTTGTCTCTAAGCTCATCGTGATTCTTGAGAGTGCTTGTCATTCCGTGTTCTTTAACATCCATTTCAATAGGATTAGGCACTCTACCTCAGATCTCATCAGATAATATGTCCACCAGTTAGCCCATCCAATTTACCAAATTTTGTATTCAAGCCTCTTCTTTGTGATACTTTATGATTGGTTCATGAAAAAAATCAAGCATCATATCTTCTAAGGTTGGTTCGTTAGCTGGAGGCGCTTGGTGCTGTAAATATCTAGCTAGAGCATAATCGTTCCGTCCATAAGTGTAAGAATTGCTCCATTTTGAACTTTAGTTGTTCCTGTATACTGTACCATAAGGTTGATAGCACATGCTCAATTGTTCCCATATATATGTTGGTGTTCGACATTTATGATTGTAGTGATAACTTCCACCAATGTTGTGACATGGCCTAAACATCAGTTGTGCTTCTGAAAATATGCGAGAACACCCCTCTCTCTAATATGGTGATGATACAGATCGGGAAGACATATTTTGGCTCCTATAAAAGTCTTGTCTGCTCAATCTTTCCATTGTGAGTTGTGGCTATGACAATGAATTGTGATTCATACAGTAAACCATAAACTTAAGATCAAGTAGAGAAATTTAAAAGATCATGAAATTAATCAACCACAAATAAAAAGGAAAAATTAAAATAAAAGATAAAATGATAAAACAAAATAAAATAAAAATGATAAGAGTAATAGCATTCAGACTTTCCTAATATCTCAGTCCCCGACAACGGCACCAAAAACTTGATTGACCTATTTTGTGATAGTCAATATTTTAATAACCACAAGTGCACGACGTAATTGTAGGTAGTACCAGAAAATATGGGTCGATCCTATGAAGACGATGAATACTAGTGATTATCCTTCCCCTATTATCTAGCTTAAGGATTGATTTTAGGTTTTTAATGAAAAGAAACTAAAACTGAGGCTAGTAAAATAAAATAGGTAATGAAATTGAATAGAGAATTAAGGAAGCACTTAGGAAATTATCATTATCAAGAATTAGTATCCAGTTTTCGAATCCTCCTAAACTTTTAACAAATTGATTTTTATTATGCAATTGTTTTATTGATTTATTAAACCGTGGAGACTCCTATGGTATGTTAATAGCTGACTTTGAGTCTACTAACAACTAATCCTAAGGTTTCTAACCGAATTACTCAAGTTAAATTTTATAGGATTGCGTTACTGTTTTATGAATCCTTCTATTAGGTTTATCCATAATCCAAAATATTTATGTCATCCTATCTCTAGGGTTGCAATCAACTCCTTCCAATTACAGTGAATCTATTCAACCTAGGATTTCTCAATTGTTACGTATAAAATCATATTATGTTCTAATAATTCATATTACTAGAACATAAATAAAACAATTTGAGCGTAATAATTGATCAAACCAATTTCATTAATAAAAGAATTAAATCATATCAAAGTATTAATATAAGGTTCATCTAACCTAAATACTAACTAGATGTTTAGTTACATATTATCGAACAAGAAACCAAACATACAATGAAAGAAAAATGAAATAAAAACAATGGGTTCATAACTCTAAATCTTTGTGATTGTCTCCTATCAAATGTTCTTGAGATATAGAGGCTTGAACTTGTATTTCAATGGATCTTTCGATGATTTCTTTGTGTTTTCACTTCTCTAGTTCAAAATTGCACTTAGAGAATGAGTTCTACGTCTGGAATCGCCTCCTTGTGACTGCTCTACGGCTATTCTTTCATCTGCCCCCAAAAATGTCTTTTTGTCACGAAATTTAGGGCTCTGGGAGAAGCATGATCATCCATAAGACCTTGCATAACAAAAATGCCCAGAAATCGCGAAATTGCACAGCCTCTTGCATGACCATGCATCCCTTTTGTGCGTCAAATCTTTGTTTTTTGTGTCATGTTTACGTCATAATCCTTCTCTTTTAAGTCTGTGAAGACAATTATAACCTATAAACACACTTAGAGCAATTTAACGACCTAATATATAAAAAAATATAAAATATCAAGCAAAACACATCAAATATGAGGTAAAATTATGGTCAACTATGCATATATCAATATTCTAACTAAGGGTAGCTAGATCGGTAATTATCAGATATAACATTAATATAGAGGTAGTTGAGTGATTAATATAAGATTTATCACCCTAAGGTGATTAGGGAGAATGTTCCATAGTTTGTGATTAGTATTGATTCAAAAAATCTTTGTTCAAGGTAGAATGACATTTTGAGAATAATTTTTAATGTCATTAATAAAATTATTTACTAATGGTAGAGAACTATTATAATTGAACTTAAGTAGAGTTTATATTAATTTCGTGCTCTATGCTTAATCAGAACATTATATGATAAAATGATTGAATTATACCAAAAAATCATGTACATAAAAGTTAGTGAAAACTACTTTGACATTCATAAATATTTAGGTAATTATGATGTATTGTCAAATGTCAATCTTGATTAAGATATGTGAATTATTTAATTAAAGAATTAAAAATAAATTAAAATAGTTTAATTTATCTAATTATAAGCATGATTTACGATTATAATTTATATTCATTGTCAACATATTTAAAAACCTAATAAGTCACATCAAAGAACTAATTGATTAGAAAAAATATATTTGAATTAAGTTGGACTAAATTATAAAATTTGAGAAACTTTATAATTAAATATGAGACATTTAATAAATAAGGATCAATATGATATATTGGATTTATTTGGTCCCAATTGGTATTTAATTAGAATTAATCATAATTTTAATTAAAATTATAATTTTATTTCAATTAAATTGCTAAAAGGTTTAAATCTTATTATAAATAGACTTTGAGAGAGTTACCACTTCTTGTCTCGCCTTTTGTACCACTTGTAGAGTTCTCTAAATATATTAAGTAGATATTATTAGAGGTCCGACATGAGTATGACTATAGTAACTGAGATGAGATAGTTTTATAAATAGTTTGACGGAATCAACAAGAAAATGGTCAAATTTTACAATAAAGTATGCAGTATGATTTATACTGTATTATTTTTTATGCGTTAACATATTATAGAATTTTAGCGCTATTAATTTTCAAGAAATCAAAGCAAAAATTTTTGTATTTATTCTATTCCGATCGACATTAAATCTCACCCTAATTTTATAATATTAACATAATATCTTCCGTGAGGAAAAGGTGTTGCTTCCTATGCACATCTTCACAAACCTCCAGTCACGGCACCATCACCACCAAAAGAAGAGCCTAAGAAGAGGTTCTTGTTGCAAACAGTCATGCTGTTCCTGTGATTGTGGATAAATCAACAGCTGGGAGTTTTAAGGAACATGTGTTCCACACTTCTAGTTTGAACTCGCTGCAGTTACTATTTACTACTATTCTTTCTTTTTGACGAAATGGGCTATCAAGGGGTTTAAAAAAGGGTCCCATTTTATGTAACATCTTGCTGAGCTGTGAAATTTTTGCCGATCTTTTACACTGAAAATGACTGAGATTGAATTGGCATCCCCTCTTACGCTAGTATCTTGCAAGTCAACTTTCATGCAGAAAAGCAATTTATTATAAGGAATAAAATTGTTAAAATGAATTATATTGAATAATAATTTTAATTTTTAAATTATAATAATGCGTATATATATATGTGTGTGTATACACAATTAGTTATCTTAATTATATATGGTTAACAAAACTATCATCATCATCATCATCATCACCATCATCATCATCATCATCCAGTCCAAAATCTCGCAATAAATTAGAGTTTGGAGAGGTCTGATGGTCAACAAAACTATATTTATAATAAATTAAAAATTTTACACATTTAATTGAGTATTTTTCTCTTTTTTAAAATTAGGAATAGGTAAACATTCATATTTAAAATATAATTTACTCTTATTTATGTTAATAAATATATTAACCTCAAAATAAAAGAAGTGAATTGTCTAAATATTTACATATAACAACTTATTTTTAAAACCAATGTAAAGAATTTAATATTTTTTGAAACTAAATTAGACAATTTAAGTTGAACAAGAAAATATTAGAGTACATTAACAGTATTACTAAATTAATTAATCTGCAAATGACAATAGACGGCTAATTTACTAGCAAATACCTTATAACGATAAAAAAATCATGTAAAAATAAGAAAGATTTTCTTATGGGAGAGTGTCATTGTGAATAAGATTTATTTTTGTTCAAAACCGTATGGTGGCGTACAATCTGGTTAAAACTTTTAACGATAATGAAACTTCTAACCAGGTCCCGTAGCTCAGTTGGTTAGAGCGTTGGTCTTATGAGCCGAAGGTCGCGGGTTCGAGCCCCGCCGGGACCAATCTTTTTGTTCTTAACCGAAATTTATCCTGTTTTACGTTTTCTTTAACTGGGTAGGAAAGAAAAGAATACTCAGGAAACTTTAGAATAACTGAAAAATGGAAGGCCTGAAAGTGGGCACAAGTTAAATGTTTACAGCATCAACTGAACGATATGCGATTTGAAATAACTTGTTAACGGTCGATGTGATTCTCATTCTCTCTTACAAAATAGAATATGGAATTTTGTAAGAAACATGTCTATTATTCAATAACCTAAACGATTATTCAATCAATGCAAGAGTGTTTTTGACGAATTTCTTTAGCATTAAAGATGTTAAAATGAAAGAAATTAACAAAAAGTCATTGAAAAGACTAATATAGTTCTGATAGTAAAATTAGGCCTTATATCTTAATCGTGGGATCTCTTTTTAGTGAATGAACAAATGAGCGAACTTGGCAACTTAATCACCATGCTAGACGAGAGTTTTGGGGCTTTGTTTTGTTTTCTTTTCCAACATCGTTTTGACTATGGCTGAAACATACTATTGTCCCGATTTTGAACTGAAAATCCAACCAAACTCAAAACTTGCATGAAACCCATTCATTAACTTGGGAATTTTTTATGTAAAACATCGGACTTATACTTGATAACGTAAGTTGAAATTCACCCAAGTATGGCCAAACTTGAGTGTTCCCATTTCAAGAGAAAATTTATTGGATTCAACCAAATTGAAGCATCTTATCTAAGCTTGAAAGATTGTAAAGGATTAACAAACCGAAGTTTCGGGAAATGCTGAAAACACGTTACAGAGAATACGATTGTCGTAGTTCAGGAACATGGAGGACAGCAAATTGAATTAATTATATTCAAAAGTCACCGTCCACCGAGGTAGTAAGTATTTGGTTACTCCACTCCGTCGTGTATAATATAATTGGTGCAAAGAGTCAAAAGCAACCATATACACATCCATCTGTCAAAGAAAGTGATAATGGTAGATATAAGTTCTACAATCAAGATTTGCCCGTTTGGTTGGTTGGTTGGTATCCTTCATAGCAAAATAGTTGCAAAAAAACCAGACAGAAAGCTGAATGTGGTCTGATAACTGAATTTTCACAATAAGTAGTGAAGAGAAGAAATATTAGAGTTATATCGACATCAATCTCCAAGAGACTATACAATATGGATTATTATTCACCAACTGGACTATTCACAGGGACCACCAAACTTCATTTCGATATCTCCCTCAGACATCCAACGCAGTTGCATTGCTTGAGGGAAAAACCTTCCGTTCTGATCTGTTCTTACTCAACATTCTCTTTAGAGAACAACCCAGATGAGAGTTAGAAGAAGATGTTGAGGTTTCTGGTGACGAATCGTTATCATTCGTAACAAGATGAACAGTACTCTCAGAATTTGCAACTTCAATTACTGTTTCTTGCAGTCTAGAGTCTCTAGAATCACCATCTCTCAGTCCCATCTCGCTCAATACCGTCGTCTCTCTTTGTTCTTCACTAGCCGCCGTGGACTTATCACTATTTGCAATATCTCCTGTGGCCGGAGCTCTGCAAATAGGGCAATTAGAGTGAGAACTCAGCCACATGTCTATGCACTCGATGTGGAAACCATGATCACACTTTACCAAACTCTTGCCGACTTCATTTTCCTCAAAATGGTTTAAGCAAATGACACACTCTAAACCGTTTTCAGATTCTTCTGTCTTGTACACGAAATATGGAAGCGAGGAGATAATCGATGCGTCAAGACCGCTCTTTGAAGGAGAACTAGACAGGGAGGTACTGTCAAAAGCCAAGGAATGGAGTTGGTTCAATCTTGAAGGGCCAAGAACTTGAGACACTGACACAGAGCTCGATCTCCTTCTTTGACGTGCCTGCTTCAAGAACCATTTGGCATAAACATGGAGGAGCACCACAAAAAGGATCACCAAAAGCAGTGATATAACAGCGGCTAGCATTATATTGCTGTCATAAGAAGAGATGCTGTTCATGAAGTGACTCAGTGGATTGTGTTCTCCTGACTCAGAAGCACTGGGCATCGCGATATACTTTTTCTTTAGGATCCTGAGTTCTAAGTAGTCAGTCCTATGGATATGGAGTCCTAAACTTAAGCTTATATAACTACGAGTACGTGTATTATATACTAGTAGACAACAGCCAATGTGAAGAAGGTACCTAAAGGAACCTTCTTGCCCGCCATTAGATTTTACTTCGATGTGAGGATTTTATAGAAGTGTGGGATTTACGTGAAAATGAAGTCGTTGATTAAGGATTGATTTTACGGGGTTATGTGCCTTATCAGATGCAAATATCAGACAACAATTACGTCGCGTATGTTAGTAAGCAATAACGTTTGACTAAGTGTGAGTGTGTACTTGTAAAGTCAAAAAACGAATCCCATTATCCAAGGAGCTAAAGAGACTCGTGCATTAGGAGAAGGGGGGAAGAAAAAGGTGCAGAAATGAAGGACTCGTGAAGGCGACGGCAGCAAAGCCAGTCCAAAAGTGGGGCACCACGGGAGTTTATTAGAATCATGTGGGTGTTGCAGTTTTTTAATCCGAATATCAACAAGGAGATGCACTAATGTATTCCTTTCCGAGTGGTACTTCGCTGGTGAGACCGTGTCACTGTGTCAATAAGCAAAGTTGGCAGAATTCAGCAGTTGATGTGACGAGTTGATCTAATGTCATAAGAAAATAAAACAATTTCTTTTATCTTGTTGATTGAATGAATAAGGCAAGGGGTCCCATTTTACAAGTCTTAAGGGTCAAATTAGATCAGGGGTTCCATGTGAAGTCTAAAGAGACAAGGGGCTTTTGGGTTTTGACTGGGACTCCACAACCACCAGCAGTACTCCTCAACACGACACCTATTGGTGGTTTGGTTGGCCTGCTCCATTCTTTCCTGCTTGTTTTAGGGTACTTTCTGCCCGTACCGGCTCGTGAACTCTGACTGTCTTCGGCACGCTGCGAAAACAATCTTCGTCCAGAGTTCAGACCCTTCATTCATGTTCACAACCTGGAAATGCGGACACAGGCACTAAATCAAATCAACAGCCGACAATCTTGATTATGTGGTATTGAATCCACCAATAAGATCACGTCATTAAGTTTAAATAATATCCCGGACAGATTAAAAATAAATATATAATATTTACTATTTAAATAAGTTAAATTTTAATATTTTATTATATTTAAATTGAATTTTAATATTTAGAAAAGTTTAAATTAAATCTTATATAAATAAAAATTCTAACAAATACTTGACATCAATAATCAATTACATCATCACGTACTTTTAGAATTGTATGAAACAAGTACATTCTTTCGAAGGTTTCTTTCCTCTTATCGCTAGCTATCCAAAACTGTTTCAGTATAGCTGATAAACTCAGGTACTTAACTATTGATAAAGATTGTCCGTTTTGTTTAAAAGAGGCTGAATCATATGACCACTTATTCCTTCATGTGTGAGATCACCAACCGGATTTGGAAGTTGTTAAAAAGAAATTTCAATGGTCATTGACAATTTCCCTTTTAACGATCATTGACAACTTGTTCGCTCTCAAGGGTTATATAATGGTTAGTTGATCATTGTTCTCCTATGGAATCAGTTTATTCTATAATTGTCGGACTCTGTGTACAAAGCATATGGAAGGAGCTCAATGTCTGAAGATTCAAACGGGCATTTGAAACTAAGCAGAAAACTCTCTCCCTCTTGATACAAGTGTAACACCCCAACTCCCGCCGGACCCGAACCCGATATCGACAGTGATACCCGAATCCGTGCCCCGCGAGGGTGGCG
>JANZXP010000007.1:9284140-9303186 GCA_027576715.1 Erythroxylum flavicans | reverse complement strand
TAATGTAAAAGATAGTAGATTTAATTTACTACAACTATTAACTTATTAACTTTTCATATAAATTTCTAATTAAATGTTTATACCATTACATACATCTCAATAACTTTATAATATCATCATAATTAATCACTTATATATTGCCATAATTAATTATCAATTCTATATTATAATAATTAATTAATAACTTAAGTAAATCAAAAATTTGTAATTAACGTAAAAGATAGTAAATTTAATTTACTACATCTATTAACTTATTAACCTTTCATATAAATATTTTTGTATAATTTATGAGTAATTTCATCTTATATTTTATTATAAATGATTATTTTATAATTTATGAAATTTAAAAATACAACAATAATTTTTTGAAATTTTTAAAAAATTTTTTAAAAATAAATTAAATGCTCGGGCCTACTCAAGTCCGATGGGTGTCCCGTAGCCCGGGAGGGCTTGGCTGGCGGTGCCACGGACCTAGCGGCGGGCCGTTTTTGGCCCGTCGCCCCAGGCCATGAGCTTGGCTCGGCCCGTATATTTTTTCAATAGGCCCAATCAGATATATAAAATGTAGTCCCATAATTGTTAGTAAACACTGTTTTATTAGTTAAAACAGTTTTAAAAGGTCCTACGTCTTATTTTCCAAAGTAATTGATTTATATTATTTTATAAAAAATAAATTATTTATCTTTAATAATAGCGTAAACTTTAACAACTTAAATTACTTTTTTCTAAACAAAAGCGAATTTATGTATAATTATAACATGAATTTTAATAAATTTTAGAAATTTATAATTTATGAGAAGCGTTGGGCTTGGGCAGGAATAAATAGGAACAAGATTTTCCGTTTTCTCAGGTCTTTTAATTCTGTATACTATTTAATTTTGTCTATATATTTTCCTCTAAAGCGCTTAGCTTGTAAGTTGGGTATCTTAAAACAGTTCGGACTCTACACTTCTCACTTTTTCTATTAAATCTGATATATGTAACCTAATATGTAATGAAAGATATCCAGCTTACAAGCTAAGCGCTTTATAGGAAATAAAAAGCAAGGTCACTTCTGGAACTCTCTATACAGACCGCTGGGCTCCGCTCCTATATAAATAGAGCACCTTCTCTTCTGAGTAAGTTTTACTTTTTGTGAGACTACTACTCTAAAGAGCCATGGCCATAATCTCCGATTACCAAGAGGAAGAAACAGAGACCAAGCCGGCCTCGTCTTCCTACGCGTATTTCAATGCGAAGTTGGATCGAGGCAATCCCATTGGTATACTAGAGGAACTGATGGAATTTCTGGGGAAAGAGACCGACTTCTTGTTGAAGGAGACGGCGGAGAAGGAGATCGCGGAGGTGGTAATGAAGGCGGTGAAGGCGAAGCGAAAGGAGGCGACGGAAAGAGAAGCTGCTGCCGCCGCTGCTTCTGCCGCCGCGGTTAAAACCGAGATTAAAGAGGAAGAGAAGAAGACTGTGGTCAAGGAGGAGCCAATGGAGGAAGATAAGACTGAACACACCGGTCCCAATGGTAACCCAATTTTTTTTCTTTTCTTTGTTTTTCTATTTTTTTAATAGAAGAAATAAATGTGAGAAATTGGAAGAAATAGTGATTTTAGATGTTGATGCTTTGCTTCCATAATCATCTAGTCCAAATTTTTTTGTACCTTTGAAGTGAATGTACAAATAAAACAAAAAAGGGAACTGGAGTTATTTTCCTCTTCTTCTTCTTCTTCTTTTTTTGGGTCGCTTAGCCCCTTATTAGATTTTTGTTGCTACTTTCTTCTGATGTTGGTTGCACTGGATCTAAATTTCTACTTTAACATCCTTACGTGTATATGCTTGTACTAAATTAGGTCTTTGGAAAATAAATGTTTTTGATAAGAAGGTCTCCGGATGAACTGAACAAAGTGTTTGGCCACTACATAACAGATTACTCGTTTTGATGTGTCATGGCGGTAACCTGGCTCTTTGTGTAGTAAACTTGTTTTGTTTTAGCCAGAATGTGCTCTAAGTAACTGTCTACTGAAGCGGGCATGTCTTGTACTTTACATAAACACCTTTCTATGCATAATGCATACCGGTATAACTTTATTTCTTTCTCCTTTATCGCACAAAACAAGCTTATTGTTTTCGTTCGGTTGATAACTTCATCTTCACACAAATCTTATTTTCGAGAACAGTTCCAAATAAAGGCAATGGTCTTGATCTAGAGAAGTATTCGTGGACACAGACCCTTCAAGAGGTTAATGTTAATGTTCCAGTACCTGCTGGAACAAAATCAAGGTTTGTTGTGTGTGACATAAAGAAAAACCATCTAAAGGTTGGACTGAAGGGTCAACCGCCAATAATAGAAGTAAGTCTGCTTGTATTCATTATTTTGTTACTGTTGAAACGTGGTGTAGGCATGATATGCTATTTAGTTTTACGTATGGTCAAATCTGAACATTTTTTTCAACTCCTTTCAGGGAGAGCTTTATAAGCCTATTAAGGTTGACGATTGTTACTGGAGCATAGGTATGTTGTATATGGTCTTATATTGGAAAGAAAATGGAGCATTTAACCTCTTTTCGTACTCGAGAACAAAACTTCACTCCTGCTAACAGTTACATATAACTTCTTCACACTTATGTTGCGTAACAGTTGCTCAGAACTTTGTAATCAGTTACCCTGAGCACTTCGGTGTTTTCTTTCCTTTGGATCTTCTGTTGCTGTGACCAGATTGCTTTTAATTTGCTCATTTTACTTGACCTATGCATTGTCTTCAGAGGACCAGAGTTCCCTGTCAATTCTTTTGACTAAACATGATCAAATGGAGTGGTGGAAATGTTTAGTGAAAGGGGATCCTGAAATCGATACTCAGAAAGTTGAACCTGAAAACAGCAAACTCTCTGACCTAGATCCTGAGACTCGGCAAACTGTTGAAAAGATGATGGTAAGCTTCTAGTTTCGTATTTCCTTCATTTATTTGGGGTTTATTTGTGCCATTTGACTTGGCAAGCTAATTTTCTTGGTGACTTGTAATCATTATAGTTTTGAGTTTCATCGATGCTATTGAAGTTTTGTATTTCTTGTCATACAGTTCGATCAGAGACAGAAGTCCATGGGACTGCCAACCAGTGATGAGATGCAGAAGCAGGAGATTCTGAAGAAGTTTATGGCCCAGGTGAAGTCACCTAGTTCGTGAATAAACCTATCATTTTTCTCATCTAGTGTATTTAGGTCACTGTTTTCTGCTTAGAGCAAGTAGACTGATTACAGCTTGATACGTTTATCTGCTGCAGCATCCTGAGATGGACTTCTCGAAAGCAAAGATGTCTTAAATGTGTCTGGGTTGATGACCAAGCGTGTAGAACTTGACTTGGGGTGTGTCTGAATTTCTGAGAAGGCTTTGTTTACAGTTGGGCTCGGAACGCTTGAACTTTGTTAATAGTTAGAGCATAAAATTTTTAATGGGATTTTTATTATATTTTGCGTTGCTAAGCTTGGTCCGAGTCCCCTGAAATACTTGACCAAGATTTTTTAAGGTGATCCGCAGCTTGAGTTTGGCCTTAAAAATTTTGGATTTGTACTCTTAAAATTGGCTCGTTTACTCGGTGAATTGAACTTGATAAGATATTTCAGAAGTCGGCATTAAAGTAAACTGAGCTTCTTTTTCTTTTTTTTTGGGATACCAAAAGCGGATTTGGACTTGGAGTGTCTCATTGTGATAATTTTTTCACTAGACCAGCTCAAGTCCACCTAAGTTCAGCCTTGAATAACCATCATGCAAGTGTAGGTTCAGATTACTGTCAACATTTGTTGGACTCCCTACTCGTAGCCCCGAGGAAGTTTAGATACATGAACACCTCATGTCAGTTAGTCAGTCGTTCTTAGTACTTTTAGACAAGTAGTCAGTCGTTCTTATTCAGTTTATTTACGCATCTTGTGAATTGGAATTAACGTTCAAGTCGGGTGGTCAATACAAGTTTACTAATGTGTATTCTATGTTTTCTTTGATGCCCAAGGGTCGACGGTATGAAGTAACGTCAATTGAAAAGAAAGCCAAATTCTGAAATGTAGAAGGTTCGAATTGTTAATATTGATGAGTTATGTGTTCATGTAAAAAATTGCTTCTTTTATAGGACAAGACATCGTGTTTAATTAATCCCCATCCCACTTCTTGTAATTACAATGGGAAGACAATTTAAAAGCTCTTTCGACAGTCTATGCCTTCTTGATTTTCGATATACGGTAATATTCTTTTGTAAGCATGGAATGCAAAACTTATGTTTAAGGTAAGCATTTATTTTGAATTATATAACCAGTCATATTTCTCAATCAAGAGTTTATCTTCTAACTTTTCATCAACTCTAGAAAATTATTTTTTCTATTAGCTTGATCAGTCAAACACAAAAAATATTTTGACGTTTAAGTTTTCCATGCTTACTAAAAGAAATTCATAAATTAAATTCACAAACTTTAATGTAATTTATTGTATTAAGTTTCGTCTAAAACATTCTTGAATCTAAAGAATTTATACATATACAAATTATACTATATTATTTGGTGTCAATGATGATTATAATTAATTAATCTTAAAAAGAAAATTCATAAATTAAATACTTTATACTTTAATCTAATTTATTGGATCAATTTTACTCTTGAATATTTAAATCTAAAGAATTCAAGCTTTTAAATTATACTATATTATCTAGTGTCCAATGTAAGATTGTAATTAGTTAATGCTGAAAAGTTTATGGTTTTTTAGCAGAGTATGAAATAAATAGCATATTCGCTTCCTTGGGTCCTGTAACCGATCTTGAATTTCAATTGTGCAAACACACTTCAAAATATATAGCTACAAGCTTTGACTAAAACCCTTTACTTTAGACTTATGTTAGCGAGAACTCACGAAGTTAGGTCTTACCTCAAAGCTGTTAGTAGTTCAGTTCATTCAAACTTCTTTTGTAACAAGTTAATCTTTTCAGTTTTTCTAGTTGTTGTAGTTCCTAGCTTTCTGCTGGTGAACGTTAAGTGGTTGAGTCATTTTAGCTACTTCGTTGTTTTCTTCTACAAGTCAGTTTCAATGTATTGCCTATTTATAGGCATTTGCTCCAAGTTAATAAATCATCAGTTGAACAGCAATATTAATTTCCTTCAAACTGTCTGTTTACTTCTCTAAATTCTCCAACAAATTGGGTATCAGAACCAGGTTGGGTTTAAATTGGGAGTTCTTTTCTTTGCATTCAATGGCAACAAATTCAAGTTCCATCAATGTCTCTCAACTGCAAATCCCTATGTTTAAGGGAGACTCCTATGAGTTCTGGAGCATAAAGATGAGAACATTTTTTAAGTCCCAAGATCTGTGGGACTTTGTGGAGAATGGGTATGCAAAAACTAGTGATGATGAAACTCGCAATAGAGAGAACTAGAAGAAGGATGCAAATGCGTTGTTTTTTATTCAACAAGTAGTAGATGGAGCCATTTTTTCAAGAATTGTAGCAACTACCCCAGCCAAGTAGGCATAGGGAATTCTAAAAATTGAACTTTAAGGTTCTATCAACGTAATCACTGTCAAATTACAATCTCTTAGATGAGATTTTGAATCTTCTCAGTTGAAAAATAATTAATCAGTTCAAGAGTATTTGGTTAGAGTGTCTTCTATAGTAATTCAAATGCGTTCATATGGGGAAAAGATTTATGACGAAACTATTATTGCTAAGGTTTTAAGGAGTTTCGCTCCTAAATGTGATCATGTAGTAGCAGCTATTGAAGAGTCAAACGATCTATCTTCCTTTTCTTTTGATTAATTAATGGGGTCTCTATAAACCCATGAAGCAAGAATCAATAAGCCTATCCCAAAGCAAGAGGAGAAAGCATTATAAATCAAAGGGGAGGCAAAAATCATCAAATTAGCGATCTAGAGGAAGAGGCAGAGGTGGCTTTTGTGGAAGAGGCTGAAGTTGATTTAGCTCGATGCAATGCTCTTATTGCAAAAAGTTTGGACACAAAGATAACACATGTTGGTCCAAACCAGGAAGTATGTCGAGGAAGAAGAAGAACAAGATGACTACTTATTTATGGTTTGTGCAAAGACTAAGGAAGCTACAAATGAAGTTTGGTATGTTGATAGTGGTTGTTCTCACCATATGATAGGTGACAAGTTGAAGTTTACAGACCTAGACGAATTAGTGATGACACAATTTCAGCCTGGTGACGATAAATAGATCTTGATCGAAGCTTGGGGTAATGCATGGTTATTATAGGTAACCAAAAGAAACTCATTAAAGATGTCCACTTAGCACCTTTCTTGGCACAAAATCTTTTTGAGTGTAAGACATTTGATTAATGTTGGTTATTCTGTTATGTTTGACAATGACAAATGCTTAGTGAAAAACAAATCTAAGAAAGAAACTCTTGCATATAATTACATGTCTGTAAACAGAATGTTCCCCCTTGATGTCACTTATGCAGAAACAACCTTGGTAAACAAGAGATGAAGGATAGTGAACTTTGGCATCTGAGGTACGACCACCTTAATATGAAAGGCTTGCAATTTCTAAAAAACAAGGAGATGGTTATCAATTAGCCTAACATTGCATCAATGGAAAAGATTTACGAAGGTTGTACACTCGGCAAATAGACCAATAAGTCCTTTCCTGTGAGGAAGTCAAGGCGTGCAACTTAAGTATTGGAATTAATTCATGCAGACTTGTGTGGACTGATGAAAACTGAGTCTCTTGCAGGAAGCAAGTACTTCTTGTTATTTACTGATGATTTTAGTAGGATGAACTTGATCTATTTTTTGCATCTTGAGTCTGATACATTTGAACTTTTTTAGAAAGTCAAGGCTTTGGTACAAAATCAAAGTGGACAAAAATTGAAAACCCTTCAAATTGATATAGGAGGATAGTTCTGTTCAAAGGAATTTATTACTTTTTGTGAAGAACACAGGATTAGAAAAGAGTTGACAGCACTTTACACACCTAGGTAAAATAGTGTGGCGGGAAAAAGAATCGAACAGTGGTAGAAATGGCTCAGTTTATGATGAAACAAAAGGGTTTGCCGAATTCATTATGGCAGAAGCAACAACTGCATCAATTTACTTGCTCAACATGTCACCTACAACAGATGTGTGGAATTAGACACCTAACAAAGCATGGTATGGAAACAAGCCGTTAGTGAGTCACTTAAGTATTTTTGGCTGTATTTGTTATGCCTTACATACAACTGGAAAACATAAATTGCAGGAAAAGTCTCAGAAGCATATCTTCAATAGTTATTACATATCTTCATTAGTTATTGTAATCAATCAAAGGCTTATATGCCGTATGATCCTTTAACCAAAAAGATTTCAATAAGAAGAAATGTAATATTTGATGAGCACAATAGCTAGAAATGGGAGGAACTAACAAAGCAAACAAGTCCTCAATTTGAGTTGGAAGATGAAGATGGGAAGACAAAAGATGTTGCAGTCTCTACACCTGCTAGTTCTCAAAACTCAACACCAACAAGAACAAATCCATCATCAAGCCTGAACTTTTCATTCAAAGGGTCTCCTCCCAATGAATCAACTTCAATAAAGTCAGCTTAACTACGCAAAAGTGAGTGTGGTAGAATTCCTCGATGTTGATTCAAAATTGAAGGAAAGGAGGCATCACCACTAGTTCTATTTGTTAGAGGTCCAATCACAGTGGAAGAAGCAATGGAAAAGAAGGAAAGGTGAGGTGCTATGGAAGAAGAACTAATGGCTATTGAAAGAAATCAGACATCTGAAGTTGTTGAGTTATCGAAAGGAAAACAAGTCATTGGTTTGAAGTGGATATACAAGACTAAATACATGGTTGATGGTAGCGTGCAGAAACATAAAGAAAGGCTGCTTATCAAAGAATACACACAATAACAAGGAGTGGACTTTGATGAGACATTTGTACCTGTTGCTTGGTTTGAAACCGTTTGAATGATTTTAGAACTTGCAACTCAAAAATAATGGACGACTTGTCAGTTTGATGTGAAATTAGCATTTCTGAACGGAGATCTACAAGAAGTCTATGTAAGTTAGCCTCCTATTTTTGAAAGTCTTGAAGAATTGAATAAAATGCTAATATTGAAGAAATTGTTTTACAGTTTGAAGCAGGCTCCTCGGGATTGGTATAGCAAGATAGATGATTTCTTTCGAGGAGGTCGATTTGAGATAAGTATGTACATTATACTTGATGAAGCAAGGTATAGATGATTATGTTAGTGAGCCTCTACATAAATAACATGGTTTATATTGGTTCATCCTTGAAGCTTATTTCAAAATTTAAATATTCTATGAAAGGCATGTTTGACATGACCAACCTTGGTGGATTACACTATTTTCTAGGTTTGGAGGTCATCCAAATATAGGCTGGATTTTTTATGTTGCAGCGGAAGTATGTCGAAGATACGTTGAAAAAATTCAACATGTTAGGGAGCAAAGCTACAATGACCCCCATGAATATCAACGAGAAGCTGAGTTACGACGATGGTACTAGGATGGCTGAAGCAAGCTTATACAGAAGCTTGATTGGATGACTTCTCTATATGACTCATTATCTGCCCGACGTAACGTTTTTAGTTAGTTTGTTGTCTAGGTACATGCATAAACTAACCAAACACCATCTCGATGTAGTCAAGAGGATATTATGCTACTTGGCAGGGACTAAGGAGTATGGCATATGGTTTTATGCAATAGAAGATTTTACTCTTAAAGGCTACAGTGATAACGACTGGGCTAACTCTTTAGAAGATAAGAAAAGAACTTTTAGGAACTGTTTCATTCTTGGTTCAACAGCAATTTCTTGGAACTTAAAAAAACAAAAAACAATGACATTATCCAACATAGAGGCTGAGTATGTGGTTGCAACAAGCTCAGTATGTTAGGTAGTTTGGTTGTGCAGGTTATTGCAAGATCTTAGTTAAGAGTAGAATTACGCAAACAAAATCTTTTGTGACAACAAATTTGCTGTGTTAATTGTAAAAAATCCAATATTCCACAGTAGGACAAAGCATATTGAAATTAATCATCACTTTATTAGAGAATTGTTGAGTAAAGATGAATTTAAATTGGAAAGTTGCAACACTGAGGAGCAAATTACTAATATTTTGACTAAAGGTTTGCCTCAATTGAAGCATGAAAAACTGTTTAAAATTAGGAGCCAGTAAGTTTGAATGAAGGTGAAGTTTGTTAATAGTTCAATTCATTTAAACTTATTTTTTCACATATAAATCTTTTTAGATTTTCTAGCTATTATAGTTCCTAGCTTTATGCTAATGAACTTTAATAATGATACATAACCATTTGTTTACCATAAGTGAATCAGAGTTACAATGATTATGTATTGCAATCTAGATTCTGGAAACGAATCCATATATGAATAATCTAGTAAGTCTATCTAAATCATTCATATATAAATCTAAAACATTAGGCATATAATATAGTCACTCCCTACAGAAGGGCAACATCACTAGCTTAATCAATGCCCAAACATGTTCGTTAGCCTCCTTATCCCCTTTAAATTAAAAACATGTTCGTTAGCCTCAATATCTCCTTTAAATTGGAAAGATGAAGTTCAATACTTCATAACTCTCCAAAGGGAAAGGAATCTATCTTCTTTTCTGTCTCAAATCCTAACTATACCTCATTTGGCCTCTTAATTGCCTTTGTATACTTAAAATTAGGGTTACTTGGCAATAAATAGTTAGCTACATAAATGTGTAAGTGACTGTGTATGTCAATTTTGCCCAAAACTGTGAACATAGATATTTATAGTGAGCTTCACAACGAAGATACCATATATGTCTGCACACCACAGTGTAGGTTATAGGAATGCAGACTTCATCTTTACACTCCTACATGTTTCCAATGACTCACATAGTCTTATTCACAATTGTGTATGTCATGTACATGCTTGTCTGCACCTTTATATGAGCATGTAAGTTACAATTACCCCATTTCTTGGATTCCTTGTCCCGTTTTCACCCTAACTCATCTCCTTTTTGCTTCCACTAAGGAAAATAAGATCGAACATCAATAGAATACGACCAAGGATATGTTTTTAGCTCATTTTGGTTCTTATTCCTCCAACTTATAACATAAAGCAAAATATGAACCAAAATAAGTTTCTTAAGCATAATATAACATTAATCACTAGGCATTATAGAGTAAATATATATTAAATTAAGCACTTTTGACTCCTAAAAATATATATTGGCAAGAGATGAGCTGCCTACTCAGTAAAGCCAATATGACTATACCTATAAAATAATGTAAATCAATATATATTTAAATTATTCAAATAATAAAAAATACATATAGTAGTAAAATACACAAGCAATACTTAGCCTATCTTAAAACATCCATAATTTTATTATTAATAATGATTAATAGTAATATTTTTTATTATTACCATTTAAGTTTTACCTCTTTGATAACTTAATTAACTAGGCCCTATTTAACCTAATAGGCTCACATTCAATGGTCTGTTGGCTCATATGTACTTAGAAACATAATTAGATGTGTAAATATCAACACAGAGTATCTCAATCCCTTAATCTAATTCGATACCCTGTACTACCCTAGTACCTAGCTATTGACATAGGATATCCCTAATACTCAAGATATCCTGGTGCCATTATAGTACCTAGCCATTGACACATGACATTCCTAGGACCCAAGATGCCCCAATACCTGTTACACAGACAAGTATTTAGTCACAACTCTCTCTTATCTCAACAATCGATCAATCTATAACCATCGAATATAGCTTATCCTAGGTAAGCCACAAATTCATAGCTTCCACAGTCTATTCTGAAACTATTCGAAACTATTACAAATAAGTATCTATCTAATTTCATAAATGTGATTTATGTTATCTTATTATTCTTAATTATATACATGCAAAAGTGAAAATTTTAATTTTCATATTTTCTCTCAAATTACTAGGTGATACACATCATAGCACATAATAAATGTAAATACTTAACATTTTTTACCGTGACATAATTTATTTAATAAATAGATCTCTTAAAAAATTTATAAATTTCATAAATCTACATATTCAATTATTAAACATTAATTTAGTTAAGTATGAATTCAAAACATGATTCACCATAAAATAATTTATTAATAACAAAATTAACAATTTTATGAACCGCACATCCTTTCCTTATTTTTTAACTCAACTATTTGATTGGTCCAATCTACTCCCTAATTCGTCCTCTAGACCTAGGGATTTACAAAATCCTATTGGACATTATTTAAGAAAATTTTACACTTAATAATAAAAAATTAACCCTTTCTTATTGTTTTATTCTTAATAATTTAAACATCCCAACTTTATCTTACCAATATAATTACTAAGATACCCTTAACTAATAAAATTCCTATTTTATTATTACTAAAATAACCTTTTAGAGCTTAAATTCTATTTTTACCCTTAAATATTCACATTTGCTATTTTCTCCTTAATAGATCTTAAATTTTCCTAAAGTTGTCCACTTTTTCACCCTCTCCGCTTCTCCTAACTCCTCTTTTTCTATTTTTTCTAACCACCTGTTCACCATTTTTTTAATTCATAAAAATTGTTATCACAAAAGATCACAACATAATTCCAACTAGAAGCTACTTTAAGATTATTGAAAATAATAATAAAAAAGGATAGAATTTAGTTGGAAATGTTACCTATATGAAGTTCTATGCCTTTCCAATAGATTTTTAGGTTGTTAATCTTCACAATTTCCTCTCCAATCTATTATAAAATAAAAAAGGAAATACATAAGAAAAGCTTCACATGCAAGAAAAAGACAGCATTTCTATACACTTACCTACTAGAAATATGAAGAAGAAGGAGAAGGGAGCATTTTTGTTGATTTTGGAGAAGGGAGCATTTTTTTTATTTTATTACAACCTTATACTATCTTATGTGTATATACACTCATATGTTTTTTTATGGGTTGGGTTGGGTTTTTTTAAAATTATAAATAGGGATCTAAAAATAACCTTAAAAGTTATCTAGAAAATAGTATTATTCATGTCCAACAAGTCTCTTAAGTATTTGATTAATAAATGGAAGGGGAAAGTGGTCACTACAAGCTACAATATTCAATTTCCTATAATGAATATAAACTTGTCATCGATTTCACATGATTACGAGCCAACTCACCATCTTGATTCGTTACCACTATGATTCTAGTTTTTTTTAAACCATATGTATTGGACTAGCCCACTTACTGTCTAAAATAGGATAAATCACTCTAATATCAAAAAGATTTAAGATTTGCCTTTTCACAGCCTCCATCATCGAAGGATCTAACCTACCTTACACTTGTCTAGTTGACTTAGCACACTCCTCAAACAAAATATGATTGATGCACATAGAAGGGCTTATTCCTTGAATATCTAAAATTGTCCACTCAGTGTCCTTCTTATGCTGCCTTAACACACGAACCAATTTATTTCCATAATCCAAAGTCAGCACTGCTGAAATAGTTACAGATAACGTCTAATTGTCTTCCAAATATGCTTATTTCAAGTAAGAGGGTGGTGGTTTCAATGCCACATTAGGTACCTACACATCATAAGGCGATAGTCTCTGGTAAGACTCAAGTAATTATATGGAAGCAAGTTCATACTTTATAAGAGTTGATTCCAAGGAACTCAACGTAGCTACCATCTTAATTATCTCCTTTCTTAAGTCATCATCATTAGTGGCTTCCCTCGCCAAATGCTTGGTTAAAACTGATTCTAATTAGTTCTCACAATTTATCTTAAAAACTTCTTACCCTATTGGATCAATCACATTAATAGAAAAATGGAATGATCATCTTGAGGATGTTCTATGTAATCAAAATATTAAAATGAATCACTTAACCATCAAATTCCATTATAAGGGTACCTTTAAGAGCATCTGTCTTAGTTTAGATAGTGTTAAAGAATGGCTCTTTATTAAAATAGTTGTGGGGTTATCTACCATATAGAAATATACAAGAAACACTAATTTATTCACCTACTCTAGAACATCTTCAACTGTTTCATTCAGGTAAGCAATAGTATGATTAACTAATTGTATTAACACTAGTTTCTTTCAAAGGGACCAACTTTAAAGAAGCATAAATAGAATGAGGTATAACAATAATCGATGCCTCTAAATATAGCTAGGCTCTCTTAATTATATTGCCACCAATATTATAGGGAATAATAAACGTACCTAAATCCCTACACTTCGGAGATAATTTCCTTTTAAAGATTAAATAAACATTCTTGATCAGGACCTTCTCATTACCTCTTAACTTTTTCTTATTAGTACACAATTTCTTAAAATAATTTTCATACCTTGGTAATTTCTTTATTGAATCTGATAAAAGTATATTTATTTCCACCTTTTGAAAAGTCTCTAATATCTCCTTGATATGTGCTTAATTATTGATAAATTTATTCCATGACATTTAGTGATTAATGCTTTATAATGCTTAAGACACTCAGTTTACTTCATATTTAATTTTAGGTACAATTTGGAAGCATAATAGCTAAAGTGAGCTAAAAGCATACTCGTTGAGCCATTTTCTCGAGATTCATACTCTATTGTCTCCATGGAGCAAGAAGGAGAAGGATTAGAATGAAGATGAAACAAGAAAATGATAAAAGAATGAAAAATGATAGAAATCATGGCCATAAGATGTGTCTTTGTTATAGTTGTGAGTAAGTCACATCCATGAATATTGTGCATCATTTTCCACCTGTCCCATTTTTAACCTAGTTTTTTCACTATAAAAACATTAAGTTGTGACGGTGGACATATTCTTGGAAATAGAAGGGAATTTCTTCATTCTCTCTTTACTTTTTAACATCTCAGAGGTTATTTATAGGTCTTTCTTGGAAATTGATAGAGAAGATGGAGGGCTAACCTTCCCGATGCTGACTTGGAGGTGACATTGAGGCCAATAAGCTCATTTAAGCATATTGTCGTTATGTGTCGTTTTCTTTCCCTCTTTTCAGATTGTTTAACTTATATTGTGTTTATTAATTAGGGATTGTGTAAAAATGATCTTAATGCTCTATTAGATTTTTCATGAAAACCCATTGCTAGAACTTGAATACAATACGTAATTATCATGTTTGAAGTCATATATGGCAACTAACAGTATTGAATCGTTAAGGATAATGTAACCTATGTTAAATAATCCAAGATAGTTTGATTATTGCATAGATTGGTCTTTTTTTTTCTCATTCATAACGCGATTGTCTGATTAAACTTAGATAGTTTGTTCTAGGTTATCTGATAGTTAGGGTTAATTAAAAAGCTTGTTTTAATTAACTATAACCTAAGAAAAAACCAGCATTAATATAGCTTGTTGTTAATTCACAACTAGTAGGTAGGAAAGGGATGTGAGGACGATAATGCAATGTTGTATGTTAAAATGTTCTTAGGCTGAGATTAAACCAAATAACCTAGTTTACTCACATTTATCTCTCTTGTTAATTTTAATTATTTTTGATAAATTGTTTGTGTTAGTTTAATTTTATTTTGTTATCTTAGTTACATCAACCCAACACCCTTGTTTTATTTCTTTTACATCATTTATTTTCATTGCGAGAATTAACCGAACATTCCCTGTGGATACGATCCTAATTCACCACAGCTACAAATTTCTAGTGTGTAGAGTTACGTAAATTTTACAGTGCACTTAATACATACTGTCACTCCTTATCCTTTTCCTCTTTATTTAAATTTACTAACCTCCTAGGAAAAGGTAGGGATTAGTCTTAACCACATTAGAGGATTTATAATTTACCTTTGAACTAGATAAGGGATCTATTTCTTCTCCTTACTCCTTCTTAATTTCCTCTTCATTAGCTATCCTTATGTAGGGTCTTTTTAGGATCCTCAAACTCTTAAACTACTTAAGGTCACTACATTGACATTCTTTGGATTTACCTCAGGTTGAGATGGTAATTTTCCACCACTTTGAGATTCAAGCTAGTTGATAACAACTGTCCATTAACTCAATGAGTTCTTTAAATTTTGAATGTTAAGCCTTGCCTCTTAAAATTGAGATCTTGTATCCTACTGAGACTGTTTCAAATCTTGCTGAAATTGCAAAATGTTAGTATTAAGAGACTTAACCATATCCTCTAATGACATACCTGAGTAAGTGGAGGAATTTTATAGTCTAGGTTGAAATTGTTGTATACTCTATGACCTCTTTAGGAAGTATTTTTACTACTTATTTCCTTCATAACTCAGTTTTGGGTGATCTCTAACCTAGGTTATAAGTTTGAGAATATAGATTGTATTGTTGGGGAAATTTTCTTCTCACAGCATTGGCATAGTTCATACTTCCCTCTTGTACAACTGGGCACCCATCTGTCAAATGGCTTGCATTGGCATATGTCCTACAAGCTTTCACTTGTGCCTACCCTATTGCAATTTGTCTAACAAAGGGTTTTAGTTAATCTAAATAATGTTTTATAGATGAATTGTTTACCTCATTTACCCTATGAACATCCTTTTAGATGCTAACTTATTGAGTGTTTACTACCATATACTTGATTAATGTCCTTATGTTCGTAGGATTCTTTTCACCCAATGCTCTACCACTAGCTGCATCTATTGAACTCCTATCCATCCACAATAATCCTCTATAGAAATATTGAATACGAAGTTGCTTCATAATATTGTGTTAGGGGAAACTAACACACAACTTCTTGAAGTGCTCTTAGTACTTGTAAAGGGATTTATGTTGCTTTAACCTATAAATATCTTTCCTTATGCTTGTTATCTTTGATGATGGAAAGTACTTCTCTAAAAACAACTTTTTGATTTCAGTTTATGTGCTAACACTCCCTCCAGGAAAATTAAAAGGTTAATCTTTTGCTACATCTTTTAGTGAGATTAGAAAAGCTCTCAGCATAATTTTCTCTTTTGTCACCCCTGGAGGTTATATACTAAGAAAAACCACGTCGAGCTTCGTAAGATGCTTATAAGAATCCTCAGAAGTAAGACCATAAAAGTTAGAAAAAGATGTATCATATTAGACTTAAGCTCAAAATTAATATGTTTAGTAAAATGTGGGAAAGTAATGTATAGAGGTCTTTGGGTTAAGTTTATGGTGGCTAACTCCCTTAGGGTTCTGAAATTGTCCATAACTTCTTCCTCCACATTAATCCCTTGCTCTATTTCTAGATTTTTTTCTATTCTCCCTATGTAATTTTTACAGTTTCCTTTTGATCTTAAGATTAAAATGCAAAGTCTTAATAAGGGATCTAGTTGTTGTTATATACAAACCATAAAAGTATCAAGAAATAATTATAAACAAATTATAAACAAATATATACAAAATACCAATTAATATTAAATAAAAAACTAAATCAACTCCACTCCTCAGCAACAATGCCAAAATATCTTGATGCGTATCGAATACACCAAAAAATTATACCTAACTCTGTATAAGTAAATTTGTAGTAGTGATGAGAAAGGATCGTATCCACAAATAGTATATGATTAGCTTTTCTAATGAAATAATCAATGTATAGGATTTGGGCGGTTGGCAGAATTAAATTAATAAAATTAAATTAAACTATGTAAGACAAATCAAATCAAACAATACAAAATTGTAATAATCAGTGGCTTTTAAATCTAGTTCTCCTTTCAATCTCAACCTTCATATAAATGTGCATAATCAATCATAGTGTTGTTCTTGTACATCTCTTTGAAAATATTAACTGTAGATTAACAACAGGCTCTGTTAATCCCATCTTTCTTTTAGATTATAACTAATTAAGATAAGCTCTTTATTTATGTCTAGCTATCAGAAAACCTAGCATAAGTTCTCCAGATTTAGTGTGACAGTTGAGTTAATGGTAAGGAAAATATGTTAAACTAAGTAACAACCACATAAGCTTGGATCATTTAACCTATGCTATGTTATCCCTAATGATGCACAACCATTAGTTTACCACACATAAATCATTTTTTCGACAATATTACAATTTTGACTTTGGAAATGAATCCTTACATGAATAATCTAATAGGCCTATCTAAAACATTCATATATAAATCCTAACATTTAAACAAAAAGAACATTGTCAATTCTAAAAGAGAATTAAAAACATCATCGTTAAGATTGTTCAATACCTAAACATGTTCATCATCCTTCAGCCCTTTTAACTAGAAATAAGAAGAATAACTACTTATAGCTCTCAAAAAGGAAAAAAATTTGTCTCATTTTGCATCTCCAATTTGTAAATACTCTATTTAGCCTCTTATTTTCCCTTTTATACTACAAAATTAGGGTTGCATAATTATACACTATTAGGTACACAACATGAAGGTGACTATACATGTCAATTTGCCAACAATTATAGGGTTACATATCCATAGTTAGATACATGAATAAGATATATGACTATATATCTTACTTAAACAACTGTTTAAGTCTCCATACAAGCTTATAGGTCCACAGGAATGGTTGAACTGTGTATTCAAGTTCATAAACATTTCTAATGAGATACATGTCCTTATATATAATCGTGTGAGCCACAGTGACTCCAATTATTTCATTATTTATCCTACTTCAACTCTAACTCATATCATTTTTTTCTCCACGAAGGGAAATAAGACTAAACATTAATAAAATGACATCAAGGATGTGAATTTATATCATTTTGGTTCTTGTTCCTCCAACTTATAACTAAACCAAAATATGAACCAAAATAAGTATCTTAGGTGCAACATAACATTAATCACTAAGCATTAGGGAATAAATAGATTATAAATCAAACAGTTACCAATGGAAGCCCATATGAAATGGCAATATTAGGGACATTAAATATTCATTCATTCAAAGTGGGAATTGACCCTAAGGCATACTTAAAATGGAAAAAGAATATGGAGCTAGTTTTTTATTATCAACTTTATAATGGCAGAAAAATAAAAATTGATGTTAGTGAGTTTACTAATTATGCCATTATTTAGTAGGATCAGCTTATGTTGCCATTATTTAGTAGGATCAGCTTATGTTAGATAGACTAATGAACTATGAGAGGCCTATTGATAATTGAGAGTCTATAAAGGTATAAGGAGGCATTTTCTTAATCTCTACTATAAGGTACTGTTCCAAAATTTTCAATGCCTTACTCAAGATCAAAGAATGTTGAAGAATATCATAACAAGATAGAGATTTCTATGATTTAAAATACTATAGAGGAGACCACAGATAAATTTCTAAATAGCTTAAATTGTGATATTATTTATGTGATAGAATTACTACATTATATGGATTTGGAAGATATAGTTCATATGGTCATAAAGATGGAAAGGTAAATAAATAGAAAGAGAAGCCATATATAATAAAATTAAGGTTCATGTTTATAGAAATCAATTTGGAAAAGGTTGAAAAGACTACTACTGAAATCAAGGCTGAACAACCTATAAAAAGGAGGGAAAGTGCCTAGTAACGTATAAGGTAAATATGAAACCCAAAATTGCACTCATGTCAAATGCTTTCATTGTTTAAGAATATAGCACATAGCTTCATATTATACTAAAAAAGGTGTAACAATCATGAGATATGATGGGTAGATTGAGACCAAAAGTGAAAGTGATGAGGATTTTATGGAACCATTAGAATATTGCAATGATGATAGTGTTGGCTATTTGATGGGAGGGTAGACACTTGTGAGTAAGTATTGAAGTAAATCACACGTTAGTAAAGACTTTAAGTTCAAGAAACTAGATACACAAGAAGGGGGGTTGAATGGTTTATCCTTCTTTTTGCTATAAAGTCTCTAAAAAAAACTTTTCTTTCTTATTAGAAGAATATCACAACTTATTATGTAGATAAATCGCAAATTATTTCTCTAAGAATTTTAACAATAAAGTAAACTAAAGTTAAAAAGTAGAGAATAGACGATGCGATTTTTATACTGGTTCACCCCAAACCATGGGCTACGTCCAGTCCTTAAAGTTCGTCTGAGTGTCCACTATTCTTCAAACATTTACAAGTATTCTTTCCTTCCAGAGCCTCTTCAGGTCTCTTACAAAGTATTCTTTCAC
>JANZXP010000007.1:9265326-9281145 GCA_027576715.1 Erythroxylum flavicans | reverse complement strand
CTGTGTTGGTTTCGACCCAAAAGTAGTGAAAACTGACCCAGATCCATCAACGAATCTTAGCAGAGATTCGAGTTCGAGACACTTCTAATAAACTAATTGTGAGGATAATTTAATGATTATTCGTTTGTTAGGATCAAAAATAAAAAGTTTAGTAAATAAGGATCCTATAAAAACTTTTTTTTTAAGAATTGTTAGACCGAGCATTTCTCAGGAACATTAACTGAAGAACCTAATGCTACAATTTGAATCTGGAACCTAAATATTGATACTTACGATTTTGATAACTATACCAATAATTTGGAAAATATTTAGTGCTTATTTTAGCCAACTTTTTATCATTTTATTTATATTTATTTCAATTATGATCCTATTCATATTGGACCTAGGTCCCTCACATCTAATGATTTACGCACCCAAATCAACATGTATTTCAACATTTTCCACGAAGAAATGACCGCAAGGAGCTAAGTAACAAGTTGAGACTTGAAACATTAATGTCTTTTGGCGACGGGCAGGCTAAGCCCAGAAAAGGACAGACATAACCAGGTGCATGCCCAGCTAACTTTTTGCGGAAAGGGCCGTTTGAAAGTGACTGACAGTGGCTTACATACACACTACAGACAACATATCAAGTGACTGTCGATGGCTTAAATACATACATTACAGGCAATATCTATAGTGACTGTATCTATAGTGACTGTAATGGCTTATAAGTAATGCGACTTTGTATTCCTTTCATTTAGTCATTTCATCGACAGTGCCTTACGCGGCGGGCTAGAACGTTCATTGCTTCGCCATGTCCAAATGCTTGTACGGGAAGAGGAAATCGGCGGTCGGTCCTGAACAGAGCTAGTTATACATTAATTGTCTCGTTGGCTCAACTCAATAATTGCACCAGACTTTTAATTTAATCTCCAAAAGATAAAAAAATATTTTTTAAATCTTAATATTTTCTTCGGTGTAACTTCAATTCCAACAAATCTCAACTTTAAAATTTTCAAAACTTTTAAAATTAGACTCTCGTTGAAAAGAAATTTTAGTGGGAATAAACTTCTGCAAGCTAAATATCATGTTAGTGTTCTTTAACTCTGTTGACGGATCTCACTGTCACGTGACAAGTAGGTTCATAAACAAATTTTAAAACTAAGTATATAGTTAGAATAATTAATCTATAATATTAATTATTTAGGCCAAATTGTTAACTAGAATTCCTAAATTCCCTAATCAACTAAACTCAATTTATTAAAACACTTAGTTAGCACCAAACTTCCAAATTTTCTAATTCCTCGATGATGCACATTCTCATAACTTTTGACTTTTTTTTCAAGTAAGTTGGAGACATGCATGTTATTATAAAGACTTTGTAAGGAACTCTAAGTTTGCACTCTAAATGAACTCAAGTCTAAGTATGATAGTTGAACTTTCACAAGTTAACTCAACCTTACCAAATTCCTCATGTTTAACGTATTTGTCATAAAGGCTAAACTAAACTCATGACTTTTACTAAGTCAACATAATAGAATAGATTGTAATAAGAAGAGAAAGATGCACCAAGCTTTATAGTAAATTTGTCAACCTTTATATTACTCTTAATTGATACAAGGATGCAAAAACTCCTACTCTCTTTAATTGAATAAAGTCTTTGCTCAAATGAGTTATTTATAGGCTTTTGGTGGTTGACATCTCCGACCACTTTAAGCATTACTTTAGTGGGTGCTTTACATATCTTACCACTATCATACTTTTAAGTAAAAGGAACATGTGATAAATGAAGACAAGACACCCCATCCATGTTCTTTGTCATGTCCTCCCACTTCTTTGATGATTCATCCCACTAATTTTCCCACGTCTTCATCTAAAGGTGAAGGTGAGCCCAAGTTCCTAGCAAATTCGCACATGGTCCAACCAAATGCGCACCCATGGTCTAGTCTGTTCATTCATGGTCTGTCATTTGAGCATAATTTCATCCCTAGTCCCACCAAAGATGTCTTTGGTAAGTCCAATTCACCCTATCCAAGTTGATCAGCACCCCACTATCGATCAAAGCTAGCAGAAGCTCAAACCATGCTTGATCTTACTTGGTAAGTTTACCTTGGTTCCCTTGGCATGCTTTTGTTACGTATAATCCATGCTAGATACTGGCCAAGGTTCACTAATGACTAAAAAGAAGGGTCCTACAATGTTAAGAGGCTAACATATGTCTATTAACTAATCACAGACTCACAATCCAGCAAAGAACAATGTACAAAGAGGACATAAATGCATACAAAGGTTGGTTTTATACTCCATGACAATAAATGGTAGAAGAAAAAAAGACATATCTAGAAATGAAAACTTAATACCTAAAGATTTCATAGCCTTCACGATGATTAGGTTATGAAAGAGAATTTAGAATAAGAGAATAACAAGAAAATGGAAAAAGGCAAGTGAAGAGAGGAAAAGAGACTGCCACAGTTATCAGCTTTAGAACTATATTTGATATAAAATTACCCATTCTATGTTCAGTTTTTGTAATATGTTTGTGCCATATGTTATTTATGTTCCACCATTATATATTGTTTTTACTTTTTTACTTGTCATTTTATAAGAATATCTCTTTTATAAAGCCCAATATTCCTATGATTTATGAAACCCAGAAAACCTCAAGATCAATTAATATTAAGTCATAATCTTTAGGCATCCATCTTTATAATTGACGAAACCTATGTTCTCTCTTTCTGTTTTGATGCAATTCCATACGTTTATATGAACTGGACAGTTCTCGTCATATAGTGGTTCAAGGGATTTTTGGTTTAGGACTCAACGACCTTTGAAGAAATTATAGGGCGAAGAAGTAGAAGATAAGGAGGAGTTAATAATGGTGGTGTGGTTTTCTATGTGGGGGGATTGTCAAAGAAAGCTAGTGTAGTAGAAGTCAATGAAGGGAAAGGAGGATAAAGTAATGAATAAAAGGGAAAGGACGATCTAGCAATTATCAAATATACATAATTTTATTTTTAAAATTTGCTAGCGGGGTGCACTATATCACGTAATAGTGCTACTCATCAACAAATTTTAAAAAAATATATATGACATAGTGCTTAACTAAAGGAAGTTTAACTTTTTTTAAATTTCTTATCTATTGAGATCTATTTTGAACGTTTTGAAAATGTTAAGGCTGAAATTCAATGTCATGAAAAATTATGGTTGAAGTTGTATTCTAACAGAAGCCTTGATGTTCAAAATGCACTCTTTGTCATCTCCAAATGTATGACATCAATTTTTCCTTAATTTTTGTCATTTTATTATGATCCACACATGAATTTCTTGGATGGGACTTTTAGATGGGACTTTCTTTAAGTAAATTGGTAAAATAAGATTCTCATATTTATCATAAAGTGCAATCTAATTTCTAACATTTCTAAAAGTTTAATTACTTTAACTTCTCAAAAATTTTAATTAAATTCCTAAAATTAATGACTAAATTGAATAATTTAATTCTTTTGGACAAATTATTTGCAAATCCTTCAAAAATACTGATAATATTAAATTTGAAACAATTGCCAATGTGAAAATAATAAAACAGTCATTTAAATTACTTCAAAGATGATAAAAGTTAAAAGTAAATATAAAATTTCGTCTTAATAAAACAGTCATTCAAATTACTTTAAAGAGTATATAAGTTTAAAGCAAATATAAAATTTCGTCAATGTTAAGTACAATTTTTAAATACAACTTTCAGTGATAATTGAAATCATTCTTATTATAATGAACTTAAACTTTTAAACGAGTTATGGAACTTTTTTTGAAATAGAAAATTAGTTTCATGATAAAACTTTAGGATAAGAAAGTGTACAACTTATAAGCACAAGGTATAAAGAAAAATTACTAGTCCCAATTTTCCTAAAGTACTTACCACCTGAAAGATTATAAAGGGTCTTAAAATGGGGAAGAGAGGTGGCATTAGTAGTGAATACAATTAAAAAGCTCTCTATTGCCTAGTATGAGTACTATATTGTGATCCAGAAAGCTTGAGAACTAGCCTCTTATATACAACAATTTCTTACTATGCTTTAACTAACTTTTGATGTAAAAAGGCTTGATAAACTCACTTCTTTAATCAAGGATATAATATCCCTCGTGAAGGACTGTGCATCCTTACCTATATTAAATAAAATCATGTAGTTTATTTCCTTCCAAGTGGTATATGCTATGAGATCGAGAGCAACTTTGAGGTAGCCTTGTATCTTCCCTAGCTTTGGTTTGTCTCCAACTGATAATGTCACAATACAGATTATAAAGCTAAAGAATTTGTTGTTAATTGGCCCTAATAAAACTTCACTTAAAGAACAAATGATTTAAGTTCTTAGGGAGATTATTACAAAGAATATGAGCTTGCCTGCTATATTTACCAAAATATAACTTGTATCTACTATCGAGCAATTTTTATTTCTAATAAAAGCCCAATATTCGCAAGTATACAGGTCATAAACTTCTAGTATTAAAAATGTCGATCCCACGAGGAGTTAGTGAACTAATCTAATTCTAAGTTATCTAAGGCCTAAAAGGATTATCAAAAAGAAAATAAAAACTAAACAGAAAAGTAAATTCATGAATATAGATTGAATGATAATTAAATTGTAAAATCAACACACAAGGAATCAAATTGAGCACCACCAAATTAACAATTGAAATCACACAAGGAAGATTATCCGATTATGAGAAAGGGGATTTATCCTATCATCAAATGTTAACATGATTACTTTTGAGTTATTACGGTATCGGTCCTAGACTTTCGAAGGGTAGATTACTGTCTCTCGAGTTATAATCATTAAACCCTAAATCATAACCACTAATTGAATTATGAAATTTTCAATATCTTAATTAACAAAAAATCCACAAATCCAATCAGATCTTAAGTCCTCTAATAGACTATCGGGTCCTCCCATAAGATCTCTCTTAGTATAAATTCCCGATTTGATTATTACGTGATCTATTAGATTGTTTAACTCTGATTATCCAATCTAATCGTTTTGCTATTAGTTCATTCTCTTTATTTGTTACTAAAGCATCCAAATACAACAAATAACCACAATACCTAATGTATCAACATCAAAAGAAATCACATTGCATTTATTTAAGAACAAATCCCTAAGGAGTTTAGATCATCATCATCAAACGTAAATCCATAACTATCGAGTCCATCTTATACATTTAAAACAAAGAACAATAAAGATGAAATGAAACGTCACTTGGAAGGGTTGGAATAGATCGAGAAGATAGCAACACTGTAACCATTCTTCTCCTTCTTCCTTTCTCCTCCTTCTCTCTTCTTCTTTCTCTCCGTTGGATCTTTCTCAAAGTGATAGAAAATGGAGCTCCCACTAGGGTTCTTTTTCATTTTTTATATATTCTTTTCTATTTTAGGTAACCCTATGGTTTTTTCGAGTCCAAAAAGTCCCAAATGTCTCTCAGTAAGTCATGTTTGAAAGGTTATTAGTGCTGTCTATCACGCAGGCCTTATGGCACTTCATTTAGCTCTCTGTCATGATCGTGGCAGACCAGGCTATAACTGTGGCTCCCCTAACTAGTTCAATCACGATTATAGCCTATAGGTCTGGCTCTAAGCTTCCTCTGATTCTCCTCCTTTCTTCCATATATGTTCTCAAACACTAACAAATACATCAAGACACCTCAAATACACAAAATTAAAGCACAAAAGTATACTCTAACCCATATAACACTCAAAACACAGACATTTAACCAAATAATGCAACACTCAAAACACAGACATTTAACCAAATAACGCAATCCTAACCTAAACATGCTCTAATCATTCAACTTAAAAACTAAACACATACTAAACTCACTAAAACATTATGCAACCTACCACTATCATCTACTGCTAATGCTTTTTAATTTCTAGGAAAAGGATAAAAGAAGCCTTAGGAAGATTAGTATAGGATACACTAAATTAGCTGAAGGTATTTTAGGAACAGTTTTTTTTAGAGATTTTAGCACGAGAGCTATTGGTAAATTATCTTAAGTTGTACTTCAGTCATATTACCTTATTATCCTTACTTGAGTTTTGTTGATAGTTGGGCATAGAGTTTGAAATGGAGTAGAACCATAATTGAAGCTAAGACTAAGAACATAAGTTGTTGTTGTTCATAATTTTAATCTTAGAAAAGGTAGGGATGTAGAAATTCAAGTTTGTAGCAATTGAAAGAAGATGTAACGGGCCAATAAGTTGCTATAATTCTTACATAACCATGTATTCTCATTGTTCCCTATAATTTGCTTAATAAATGTAGCTAGCTTGTCCTCATCTTGAGCATTTAGATTAAAGATAAGGAGGTGCTGGCTTTAATTTGGACCTTTTACCAGTTGGCTTTATAAGTACTGATTCTTACCTATTTCACCTATAAGGACTCATGATCAATAAGGAGCTTCTAACTTCTTTTGGCTAAGAGGACCTTGTTTATAGTGCTAATGGTTTTTATCATAAGGCCTCCTTATACTTTTGATTTACACGCTTCCATCCACTTTAATTTTCTTTTAGATTTGTTATTGAGGCTTCGAATCTAAAGTTAATTTTTCAGAAACATTTCAATGTACTTAGTGACTTTTCTAAGGAGGAATAAGTGGCAACACCAATGAATCTACAAATAAGATAGAACTGATTTAATTAGTTAAAGTATCCTTATCACTAAGAGAAATTTATTCTTCCAGCTAACTCTCATATTAATAGCATCAAATAAGGGTTAGCAATCCTAGTAAGCTATTCTTAAAGTGACTATAGATATCCCATAGTATCTAAAATGAGGTTGTATAAGTTGAAAGCTTGAAATACTAGTCATTATGGTAGCTCTTTCATAAGTACAAATAAATGAAAAGAAGTTTCTCTTTACACCATTAATAAAAGAACCTTGCAAGATTTGAAAGAAATCTAGGGAGCTTAAAAGCATTTTAATAAAATTCAAATTAGCTGTATAAAATATCATAATGCCATTTAGAAAAGTAAGATTAAAAACCTGAAGTAATAAGTGCTTGATTGACTATATATTTATTCCCTAATTCTTAGTGATTAATGTTATGATGTGATTAAGATACTCATTTTAGTTCATATTTTGTTTTAGGTATAAGTAAAAACATATCCTTGGATTCGTCATATTTATTCAATCTTATTTGCCTTTGTGGAATAAGAAGGAGATGAATTAGGGTGAATATGAGACAAAGAATGAAAGAAATGAAGTTATTGTAACTTGTATGGTTATGTATCGAACTATGTAACTAACTAGGAGCGTGACAGAGCTTGAATACAACATTTTAGCCACTTTTGCAATTTGTGGGCTTATACAGTTGTGTAAGTGAGCTACATGTCTATATAGCTTATTGTGAATATTTAAGTTCACAATTCTTTCAATTTCACACACATGGTTACCTATACGCCCATATCTTGGATTATGACAGAACCCTAATTTTTACTATAAAAGGAAATTTAAGATGCCAAAGGAGGCATGAATAGTTTAAAGACATAAAAGTGGGCATATTTTTTACCCTGGGATAATTAAGGACTTAATCTTTACCCTTTCGATTTAAAGGAAAATTTGAGGCAGAAGAATATGTTTGGGCATTTCTTAATCTAATGGTGTTATTCTCACTCTCTTTTAGAATTGATTGTGTTATTCTATGAATTACTTTTTGGGATTTATGTATGAATGATTTATACACTTCAAATAAATTATTTATGTTTAAACCCATTGCCAGAATTAAGATTGTAATATGTAATCATTGTACATTTGATACACTTGTGGTAAACTAATGGTTGATCATCATTAGGGATAACATAGCATAGGTTAAATGACCCAAGTTTATGTGTTTGTTTCCTAGATTAACATATTTTCCTATTACGTAATACAATTATCACACTAAATTTAGAGAGCTTACTTTAGGTTGTCTGATAGCTAGACGTAATTAAAGAGCATTTTTTAATTAGATATAACCTAGGGGAAATTGGTGTAGTTAATTGTGCAGAGTTAGTTGTATTTTTAAGTGTGTTTGTTGCATAATATAGTGGAATAGAAAATGCTTAGCAAGATTGATATTTCTCCTAGCAATTCTTAAATGGCTTCAATTTTAGATACTTAACAAGTAAGGGAAAGAGCATCCTTTTTCCCTAAACCTCTTGCTCACTTGAATGAATTTGTAGGCTCATCATTGATAAGAATATTGAAGGATATGGTGGTAACACAGTCGTAGATTTAACTGATGATTTTAAGGGCAGCCAAATGCCCTTATAACATCAAACAAGAACTTCCCATTCAATTAAGTCCAAAGTTTTGTTAAAGTTAACCTTAAGAACACAAATCCTAACTTGGCCTCTCTATAATAGTTTGTGAAGTCTTGGGCTAGAAGAATGTCATCACTAATGCTTCTACATCTAAGAAAGCCCCTTGAATAAGATTGATAATAGCATACAATATGGATTTAAGTATATTAAGAAGTATCTTGGAGATGATTTTATTAATTAATTTGTAATAAGAAATGTGTATATATTCGTATAGGCTTGAGGGCTTATAAGATTTAGGTATAAGACAAATAAAGCTCATATTCCTTAAGGAGTTTACCTAAATTGAAGAATTCAAGCTCTGTTTCATCTTTCTATTTCTTTTTTTAATGTAAAGAATATGCATTATAATCCAAAAACTTAAATTTTATCTCTATATTTTACTTTAATTCATATTTTAATCCTTTTACTTTTATCGTATTATTTGAATCCCTTTTCTATATTATACATGATTAATACTAATGATTTTATGGCTAACCATAGTCAGATAAGATTGAGCTTGGTGCCAATCTTACTCTCTCAATAGGCGGTTTGAAACTCAGTCTGATTTGAGTCACATGACTTGAATCCACTTAGTTCATCTCAAAATAATGCCATTTTAGACAATCAAACTAATCAATATTATTTTAGAGAGATGGTTTGGGCTATTAAGCTAGTTTCGAACCGACCTCCAAGCTCAAGTATAATCTAAAGTTCAATCAACTCAAGTTTGATTCCAACCTAGTCAACTCGACTCTAACCTATTGACTTTAAACTAGTCAAGTCAGATTAGGTTTGTTCATTTCTGCCAACCCTAGTTAACCATTGAAAGAGTAATTGAACTTTGTATGTAAAATGTGAAAGTACTATTTAAGATTATAATTATAATGATGTATATAATACAAATAAATTAAAGTTGTAAAAATTCTTTTTTTTCAAAATGTAATAGTAATTCATTAACAAATAAGTATGTATAACCTTTCAAGGATTAAGAGTACAATAGGAACAAAATATAATAGAGCTAAGCTTCCTATTTACAAGCTAGAGTTGTGGTTTTTTAATCTAGTAACCATCTTTTCCTCATATTTGTGGAGAGCTTTTCAACTAGTTCTTTTGCTACAAGGAAAGTCTACACTAGAGAATGATATTATGATATAGTTGTTCCTTACTTCTTACCTCCTTCCTGAAGATTCTATTTTTCTTTCTTACCATATGTTATACAATAGTGTTGCTAAGATAGTTTTCACTACTTTGTAATCCGCCTTATACTCCATTCTAAGGGTGACTGCCTAATTAATTAGTTCATTCCTAGTGTGAACTAGTTTTTTAGTGTTAAGTATTCCTTGTATCCTTCTTCAGATGTTTAGAGTATATGTACATCTAACCATAACATGGCCCAATGATTTTAGGTAGGTGGTACACAACTCAAAATCTAATGATGTAATTGAAAACTTTGTTCTGTCTTTAATTAAGATTATCCTAACTTTCCCCAACTAGAGACTAAAGGCATGTGAGGGATCAATATCATTATCCCATACTAGTTTTCCCTACTTCACTCTATTTTTTAGTTCTTTGTGGAGAAAGGTTCTGCAAGCTTTTGAGTTGAAAGTTTTTGATCTATTAGCAATCCACTGGATTTTATCTTGTTTTGATTTTTAACAAGTAGGCAGATTATTCATTATAATTTCAACACCTCTTTTCTTATAGTAAGGCCATCTATATTAATTGTTTTTTATAAGCATACTAACCTTTGTGCCTGGGTTAACAACTAGTTTTAGATGTTAGATCTCCTCAATATTGTATAAAGGACCCTTTTCATGCCAGTTATCATACCAAAATAGTGTTGATTCACCATTCCCTATTTTTTGGGATACCAGGTTCTGCATTTATGGCTTGGTCCCTTATGTTTGCCTTAGATTCCATGACATATTCTACTTACATTTTAGGCTTCATAAGCTATTGCCCTTGATGTATACATTGTGCACCTATTTGACCCATAACTCCTCTTTCTAACTATATAACCATCATAATTTCTTTCCAGGCAAATCTTAACACCTTCGTTTTTTCTTTGGCAAATATTACTTCAACTAACTTTTTCTTTATTGTTGTTGTGGTTTGGTCCATCCCATAGGAAATCCTTTAGTTTTCTATTTATGTCCTTTGAAACACCCTTGGGAAGTGACAAGTAGTTTCTAATAAGTTGCTAGATTACTTGATATAATTTGCACTAATTGAAGTCTTCCCTTATAACTTAGGTACCTGTTACACTAATGATTGATTTTTCTACTGTAGGGTTCCGTTAGAGGTCTGTAATCTAAGGCAATGATTCTTTTTTAGGATATTAGCACTCCTGAGTACTTAATAGGAAGCTTACCTTATCTTAGCCCCATCTCCATTTCTTTCGATGCTACATCCTGTCTAGCATTTCCTAAAAGGTAGAAGCAGCTCTTGTTTATGTTTCTTCTCAATCTTGACACACTTTGAACTCCTCCATAGTTTGTATAAGGAGGTTAATAGATTGCTTATCAGCCCTGTAAAATAAAAATATGTAATTTTTAAAAACTAGACAAGTTATTTTAATACCTTTGCATTTATAGTGATATTGGAAATTATTGTTTTTTTTAATTTTCCTCTTAAGGATGGTTGAAGGGACGCTCATGCATAACACAAACAGGTAAGGGGGATAAAGGAACCCTTTACCTTAATACATTCTTGGTTTTTATTAGCTTAGTAGGTTCTCCATTCTCTAATATGGCAAGAGATGCAGTAGTTGCCCACTCTTCAACTCATTCTCTAAACTTGAGGGGCTATCCTTTTGCTTTTGGAATGCTTGAAATGAAGCTCCAACTTATTGAATAATAAGCCTTTTCAAGGTCTATTTTGATGGTACAATTCTACATGTTTGACTTGGTGTTGTATCCTTTAAGGAATTCTAACATAGGAGGATGTTGTTGCCTATTGAACTTCCCCTTTGGAAAGCACTTTAGGCTAGATTGATAATTCTCCTTAGGCTATTCTTCAGTCTATTAACAAGATTTTTTGTGAGGATTTTGTAGAGTACATTATAACAAGCATTAGGACTAAACTCCTTCAATATGTTAGCATGTTCTACTTTGGAATTCGGTTCAAATAAGTTTTGTTCCATTCTTTCAAGATCACTCTTTTCTAGAAAAATTCCTTCTCTGCCTTAGTCACATCTTCCCCTATAATAACCCAGTTTTGTTGGAAAAAGCTTCTATTAAGCACATATGGACCAGGCGATTTATCAGGGTGTATTGGAAACAAAGCTTTTCTAAGTTTTGTTCTCCTTTAGAATTCGACTCACATAAGTTTTGTTTCATTCTTTCAAGTTCACTCTTTTTTAGAAAAATTCCTTCACTGCGTCAATCACCCCTTTCCCCATAATAACCTTGTTTTGTTGGAAAATCTTCCATTAAACCCATCTGGACCAGGTGATTTATCAGGTTGTATTGAAAATAAAGCTTCTCTAATCTCCTCTCTAGTTATCTCATTGGAAATATCTTCCCTATCCTGCTTAGTGATTTGTTTAATCCCCCTCACTACTTCTTCTGGAATTTCTTGTACTTCAACCTTTGCCTAAACTATTTTCTAAAAAATTCATATGTATTCTTTTCTCATTCTCCTGATCTTGGAATCTTTAACCTACATCATCTTTTAAGTATGTGATATAATTCATAGTTCTCGTTACTTTAATGGAATTCATATATTATCTCGTGCACCACTCAAATTCCTTCAACTATAGCATCATGTATTTCCATCTAAGCAGATTGTTGGTGTCTTTCAAGGATCTATTATAGTTGTTTATCAGGTCTACTTCCTCCTTTTTGATCAGCTAGTCTTCTCAATATTCTTTTTTAGCATTTCTGCAAATTCTATAAGTCTTTGATCTTTTCCTCTTACTCTGGAAGTGTAATTTCTCTATTGAGTACTTTTAATTTGTCTTTCACTACCTTGAGTTTCAAACTAAACTTGTATCCTTAGTTCCTAGAGCCTCCTTCTCCATTCCCTTCCTTAAAGCTTCCATGAATTTGAGATTTTCCATCAAGTGGTTAAAAACTCTAAAAGGGGTTTTTTTTATCTTCAAGGTTAGTAAGATCTACCGCTACTAGGCTATGTTCATATATGGTTGGTTGCTCATAGCTAATAGTGGTGAGCGGGGAGTGTTATAGCAAAACATCATTAACTATACATCTATCAAGCTTCTTCAATAGGAACTAATTCCTTACTTGTTTATTGCTCCATGTGAATACATTACCAAATTACTTTAAATATGTCAGCCTTTTGTTCTTTGTTAGCTTTTGTAATTCCTTAAAATTCTTCTAAGAACAACATCTTCCTCCCTACTTTTCACTTGAATAAATTGTATAGTTAAAGTCCCCTACTATTACCCAAGATGTCTTAATGTAGCTACAAATTATGACTATTTCCTCCCAAAGTGACTGCCTTTGGAATTCATAGTTTGCAACATAGACAGTAGAGATTATTATAGGCCTTCCAGTACTTTTTATCATCATCTTATAGTGGATCATTTGGTTTGAGCAAGTCCAGTTGATTAGGTCTAGCTTTAAAAGGTTAAACCCCATGAAAACTCTTCCACTGATATGGTTTTCATGGTTAGACACAACTTTTCAATCTTTACCTAGGAACCATAAGCATTTCTTTAGTTATTACTTTTTTTATTTTGGTTTCTAATAAACCAATAAATTCTACTAAGCTATTACTGATGAAATCCCTTACAACTAGCCATTTATTTAGGCTATTAAGCCCTCTTACTTTTGATATTGCTAACTCCATTATCTTTCCTTTTTACTTGATTTTTTTCTCTTGATGTTTCTACATGCACTAAGCGAAACAACTTTTGAGTTTGGCTTGGTACTTGAAGTTTCTCATTTCTCCATCAAAGGAGTTACGTTTGCTTCTTCTTAGCTTTGATCTTGGCCCTCTACCACTTGCTTACCTTTCTCTAAAGTCTTATTCTCTTTTATAGCTTGTAATTGGCTATTTTGATCTACAAAGGGGTCCTTTATTTCTTCTGGAATCTCCATCGTTTGTTCAGTGCCATCTACAATTTTCTTATTTTCCTCTTTTGGTTCTCTTTTTTCCTCCAGATCTACTTTTCTTCTTTAATTTTAGATTTCACATATAATTTACCTTCACTAAGTCTTTTTCTAGGGTACCATCTTCCTTTAACTTCATAATTCTAGGAGATTCAGGCAACTTCATTATGATATCTATATCTATACACACCCTAGGAAACCCAATTCTCTTCAGTAGTATTTTCATCCATCCTTAGGGGCTTACCTATTTTTCTTGCTATATAACTCATTCACTCTACAAACTAATACATGAAGGGAACTTTGTGGAAGATAACCCATAAAGGAATTGTTTCCAGTTTGTTCCTATCTAATGTGACTTCAAGATACCACTTTTTGAGCAGGAATGGATGTCCTAGCATATATTGGGGGCCTGCATCTATTATTCTTTATGCATTGTCCTCAAAGTTGGACTTAAAATCAAACAATTCATACTCATTAACTATCATTTACTAGTCCCATATTTCTCCAAGTTAAAAGTACCCATTTGTTCATTAATGGGATAACCAATGTTTTCTCAAGGAAAAAACCAACTAAAGATGAGCTCTATTTCCTCGTTCTCTACTAGAACACTTCTATAGGTTCCTAATTAGTCCATCATTATTCGGGTCCACATATCTAATCTTTCTAAGATTCCTAAGGTCTCCAACTATCTAGCTCAGGGTTGTTTTTCCTATGCTAGGTTCTTGGTATCTCCTTTTAGTAGAGCTTCATTCGGGAGGGTGGAATCAACAGGATTTGTAACATCCCGTTCTCATATTAAGGGTTAGAACGCGAAATTTCAGTACATATGAGCTCAACGAGAGATTAAGGAAATGCATTCTCTTGCTCATGCATAATGTTAGCATATATGCACATGAATATTAAATCTTTGCACAAATATAAGTGTACATGCATTCTTTGACAACTTCCGGGTATAATTGATGTTAAATGTTATTTTACTGAAAATGAGAAGTTGAGGGAGTAGAAAGAGTGATCTTGGTATGAGTTGGGATAAGGAAAGATTTAGAAACAAAAATGGTAGTGATCTGGAAAATGTTCCCTGAACATGCTTCAGTCTTTTAGCTACAACGTTTTCTCTAGTTGTCCAAACGAGATGATTCTTAATTTGGATTAACCTAGAGATATATGGCTACATTTAGTATGAAAACATTGAAATTCAATTCTATCTCTAAGAGTCTCAAAATTTGTCATGAAGTGAACACTGGGTCCAGTACATTGGGAGCTGAAGGTGAAATTTGGGTTCTGACTTCGGGAGAAAATTTCGAGTTCCATAGATAGATTTTGGCAAAATTATCTTCTTAAAAGTTTTAGATGTTTTTACCAGCTTTCTAACGATATAAAGTTTGTAAATTTTGGATATTGGAGTCGAAAGATACGAGCAGTACAAGTTATGAGGTTTCATCATCTTAGTTTGACTTTTGTGTCTCAGTTTGACCGTCTCATTTTGCTTCGTCTCATAGTGACATCAACATCATCTTAGAATGACGTCATTATCATCTCAGTTACTGTTCATCATCTTAATTTGACTTTTTTCTTCTCAGTTTGACCGTTTCATTTTGCTTCGTCTCAAAATGACGTCAGCAATCGTCTCATGACGTCAGCATCGTCTCATTTTAGCCAGAACCTCTTCTAGTCCAAATTTGATCCTCTAGATGATATAATTGATCTTTAAGGTCTTCATAAGAGTTGTAGATCTTGAAGTTATATTTCTATCCATCTAAAGAACACATGAATCTGAGTTCTGTACAGAAAGTTATACCTATTTTTTCAATTTATCTTAGAATGACGTCAGCAATTATCTCATGACGTCAGCATCGTCTCATTTTGACCATAACTCCTTCTATAGACACTCGAATGACTTGGTTATTAAACCATTGGACTCGTAAGACATTTCTATACATCTCCACAAAAAATGATAGCCATATGAATAGAAGTAAGAAAGATTGAGTGAAAAATGTGGGGCGGGTATAGTGTGTGTACTATTAGTGTTATTCCACTGAACATATTTTAGTATTTTTATAATTTCTGGAGCTCTACAGATCCAAATGAGATGATTTATAATTTGTGGTAAACTAGAGACATGGCGATACAAATGGTATGAAGAAATGGGAATCTAATTCAGTGTCTAAGATATTCAAATTTCAGATGGAATTTGTTCATAGTATACTGTTATAGATAAAAGCAGTCCAAAAATGTTTGAAGTATATCTTTCGAATCACTGAACCGAATTGAATGATTTTGGTGTTATTAGAAACTTGAGACAATAGAGAAGATTTTTCTAGAATCAAATGTTATGTCAGAATGTTCAAGGGTAGTTTTGGCAAGACACTTAAGTATAAAAGACATAAGGCATAAATGGAAGGGCAAATGGGACAATTCTCAATCATTAAGGGC
>JANZXP010000007.1:9246516-9258713 GCA_027576715.1 Erythroxylum flavicans | reverse complement strand
TTAGCGTCATTCAATATTGTAAGGCAACAATAATTTGAATTTCATTACAAATGCTCCAAGCACGGTATCTTTAACCTTTTTTTTTATGTAGATAATCTATCACTCTTCTGTATAGTTGATGCTAACTTTTTATAAGGATACTCATGGACTTCCTAAGCAAATTATGTGCCCTTCTGGATTGAAGTTTAATAAGGAATAAGGCTTTATCCTTGTTTCTACAGCTATGAGCTCTAGAGTTGATTATCTTGCCTCAATTGATGGATTAAACCTAGGGAAGTTGCCATTCAAATACATATGCATTCTCATCACCACAAGCAATCCCATTTATGTTGATTTCTAATCCATTTTTGAATCAATTCAGAAAAGAGATGGACATTAGGCTAACAAAAGTCTTTCATATGTTAGTTAGGCTTCATCTAGTTTTATCCATTCTTAGCAACCTATAAGTGCATTGGTTATCCTAGTTAGGTATTCCCAAAAGCATCAGCAAGGGATTGGAGAAATCCTGAGAAACTTCCTATAGATAGGGGATGCATATAGGAAGCCATATGATAAATTTAAATGTAATGAAATTGGAATTCCTATGAGTGAAGGGGGTATTGGTATATGGCCCATTCAATTGAGGAACAAGGTCCCACTTGTTGAGAGGCTATGAAAGTTATTTATGGATAAGCACTCCCTTTGGGTGTAATGGGTTCACTCTCATTATTTAAAGGATCATTGCTTTTGGGAGGTCAGACTATGCATAGACACCTAATGGATAATTCCTCAAATTTTTAGAGTTAGAGCTCACTTATGCAAAGAGGTTAAAAGCATAATTTGTGATGGGAAAACTATCTGGCTATGGCATGCTAATTATTGTAAGCTTGGACCTCTCCATTTGCACCATCAAGCTTTTCATTTGAGACTTATCAAAGTAAAGGCCAAGTTATCTAAACAAATTAGTAATAATGAATGACATATGAGATAGAGAGAAAATGGAATCATTAAAGATAACTAGCCTAGTACTGCACTAAATCAATCTAAATAGGATTTGATAAGGTGATGTTGGCATACTACTAATTGTTTAACAAATAAACCATCTTACAATGTTTTCAAGATCCTAAGCCCTAAGGTTCAATGGTTTAGATTAATATGAAGCAAGCGAATTCCCTCGAAGCTATCATTCATCTAGTGGCTTGTTATAATGAGTAAGTTCTCCACACTAGATAGAGTTCAAAGCTCCATGTCACTCTTTAAATATCTACAAACTTTGCAAAATCAAGAGGAAATCAAGGATCATTTATTCTTTAAATGCAGTTCACCAAAGCACTATGGTTATCCATCCAAAAGGTCATTGATCATATTTGCAATGTTAAAAGCTAGGATATCTTGGTGTCACGGGTAGCCAACATATTTAACTTATTAATTAAAAACTACACCATCATAAACATCTTCCTATATGCTAGTATTTATGCACTATAGAAAGTTAGGAATGATGTTATCTTTAAGATCAAAAAATAAGAAAGGAACTCCTTCTATAGAGATACTTTTAACTAGAGCAGGGAGGTGATTATGACAAAATCAACACCATGTTGTTATCCTTGTAGATTGATTCTGAGCATTGCTTGAGCATTGTTATTGTCTCTCTAGGTTTAAATTACCTAAATAAGCAAGAATGAAACAATATGGAATCCCTCTTAATTCAATTTTTGTAGCTCAATGTGCTTTCAACTTTGTTTTTGATCTAAATTGCAGGTATTTATTATGTTTATAATCTAATTCCTATTTTTGACCTCCTTATCTTATAGCTTTGGGCCTTGGTTCTCTTTTCGAATTGTATTAAATCAAAATTTTAATTTTAAAATTTTAAAGAATCTCTTAATATACTAATAATAAATCTAAATTATTATCGTATACTATATCTATAATTATATTCATATATTAAGATTAACGTTTAACCACTTATTAAAACTATCTAAATATTATATTAGTCTAAAAGGTGTAAAGTTAATGTGTGTAAATTTTATACTCTTGAATAAGACTTAAGGAACAATTTAGAGTATAAGTGTCATAGAAAGTAAAACATAAGAAAATATAAATAATTTAAATTTGTAAACATTAAATGTAAGAGAGAATAAAGAATAAGGTCCTATATCCACCTATCATTTTTCTCTTAATCCATTATCCTTTTCTTTCAATAACTGAACACTATTGATTTTAATTTAACAATGTGAATAATACTAAAGAACAATTAATCAAATGTAATTATCCCTCTTATAGTATAGTCTAGTGAATACAAGTATCATTCTCATAATAACTAGAAGTATTAGTAATAGCTATCTCTTTATCATCTAATATAACAAAACACATGATTGATTTTGAAAGAAAGGATTAATTGAACTACAATTGTTAATCTAAAATAACAAATTAAAGCAAAAAACAAAAATGAAACAAAAAAAAACAAATAATCAAGATCTAAATGTAGACTCCCCCTAGAATATTTCTATGTTTGTTTTTACTTTTGCCTCTAGTTCCCCATTAGTAATTATTCATAGCTATATTCTCAATCAATTTTTTTTACTTAGTAGTTTTAAAGTTGTTAGCTCCATATAAAAATGCATCAATCAACTACTTAGATGGATAACTTAATCCATAATGAAATGTTTGCTTTTTTAATTTCATGTCAAATCCACAGTATGGGCACTTTATTAATAATTCCTTCTATCTCTCCGAAGTATCATGCAATTTCTCACCCTCTAACCATTGAAAGAAAATGATGTCATTCTCGAGTTTTATTATTCGTGTTGGAGTAAAATAATTGACAAAAATATTTTAGCAAAATTACTTCAAGTGGTAATAATTCTAGGAGATAAGGATTTCAACCATTATGTTGCTTTATTCCTTAATATAAAAAGGAAAAATCTCAACTAAATAGCATCCTTTGTGTTATTAATCTTAAAAGTGTCACAAATCTTTAAAAAATTGGTGGTGTGCGCATTTGGATCCTTTTTCAGCAAGCTATCAAATTGCATAATTTGTTGAATTGCCTAAATTATGTTAATCTTAAAATTATTGGCCTCTACTAATTCCTACTAATGCTAGGTTTTGTCCGTATAAGTGATAATCTAGCATCTTTCATCCATGCCATTATATATCGTAGCTTAACCTCATTATGTTAAGCAAGTTTTATATCTAACAGAACTCTCAATACTTGTAAATATATAGATCATATATTACAGTACTGAAATGTATCGTTCACACGAGGATTATGCAAGAACCAATTTAAACCTAACTTTGTCTAAGGTCAAAATAAATTGATTTTAATAAAAATAAATAACAAAAATTTAAATAGAATAATATAAACAATTAAATTAAATAAGAAGTGAGCTGCCAATTAATTTAGGATTTGATCAAGGATGAATGCTTAGGATTTATTCTTTCGTTGTTTGTTTCCTTAACTATTATTGATCCAATTATGTGTCGATCCTAGATTCGCTAAGGTATTTATTACTCTCTATCAAGATCTAATCAATTAATCCCCAATTGAATCTGAAAATTCCAGAATTGCAAACTCTCAATTCATAAAACTTTCCTAACGTTTTCAATTAGATTTGAAGTTATCTATCGGACAATTAATTTTTCACACAAGGTCTCTATTCAAATGATTATTAATCTAATAATTGTGTGACTTATTAAACTACCAAATCTCGTTGTGCAATATAATCTGATTACTTTTGACTCACTCTCTTGATTTGTTATCAAATTATGAGCATGCACAATTATCACTACACTAGAATATGTATTGAATCAATAATAATCAAATTCATAAAATAAATTCGAAGTAAACCCTAATCTGGAACTTAGAATAAACATCTTGGAATTCGGTTTACACGTCAAGTTTAATGAAAATATCATAAAGAAAAGAATAACAGCTCTGTTTGGAGCTTGATCTCGAAAGTTGGAATTCCTAGACATTCTTCTTGATCTCCCTTGTTTGCTTCGCTTCATATGTTGGCTACTGCCTTTTTTTTTGTCTCTCACATTCTTTCTTAAATAGTAATATAGGGCCCTAAGGTTGTTTTTGATTTGATTCCAAAAGTACCCCAAACTCTAAAAGATACTAAAAAGTTCAAAAGTAAACTAATTCCATTCAATTCTTGCCATTGACACATTCACGCCATGCACACATTATGTACAAAATATTCACAATATATCAACCTATTAAGAAAACTATACAGTTGTAAAATACACGCACAATTGCAAAATTCACACACATATGATATGTAATTACATATATGTCCTCCACTTAAAAAACACATTAAAGATAAATAATAACAAAGAAAAAATTAGGTAATAATCTTTATAATGTTTCGTTGGTGATAGTGTGGCTATGGAATTTGGAGACACACTATGCCATTAAATTTCAACAATTCACTCCCTACAAAATAAACAAAAAAGTTAATAATAACAAAATAAAAATAAAAATAAAAATAAATAAAAAAGTAAATAATATATTAATTCTTAGGTTGCCTCCTAAGTAGTGCTTATTTCATATCATTGGCTTGATGTACTCTTCACATTTGTGCTCAACCTGGGTCTATAATGAGTGACTTTTTTCCACTTGTGTCATCCAATTTTAGTTTTGTAGCTTGTAAATAAACTACATAATATAAGATAATCAGATGGACATAATTAATCAAATTAACAAAACCTAGTAAGTTCAACAATGTCTTTTTTTATAAAAAATTGTTAATAAAATAGGGAATGACAAAACTCTTTGAATCTTCTATTGAATCCAACAATTTGTCCTATAAGTGGGTAAGTTGTTCTTGTTCTTCCTCAGTCACCTTTGTCTCCTCCTTGTCTTCCACTTCATGAATAGAGACTTCCTTATATTCTTCTAGCTCTTTGTCCTCCATCATATGTTCCTCTTCCTCTTGCTTTAAAGATTCAACTCCAACAATTCTCATGAATGTGCTGCCCTTCTCCAAATTCTTTAATACCTTATTCATGTTGAATTTCACTTGTTCATTACTAATTCAAAGGATGACAATGTCTTTATGGACATCTATTAAAGCTAGTCTAGCGTTTAAAAATGGTATACCAAGAATAAAGGAATAGTTTCGATCCTCTTTAAAGTCTAATACAACAAAATCCACATGGATTATAAACTTGTCCACTTGTATAGGCACATCTTCCACCATGGCAATGGTTTCTTTATTGATTGGTCCACCAACTGAATAAGCATAAAAGTTGGCTTCACATGGTCTAGCCCCAATTTCCTAAAAATTGATAAAGGCATGAGGTTTATACTTGTGCCTAAGTCACATAAGCATTTAAAAAGCTCTAATTACCAACTACACTTGGTATAGTAAAGCTTATGTTCTTCAAAGCATCTACAAAGGGTAAGGTAATTTTCCTTTTCTTCTACTTTTCTATGAACTTTGCAAATTGTATACCCAATTTATTCTTCCGAAGTCTTTATGGAAATTGTATTTTCAATGGGTAAGGTGGAGGAGGAATATAAGGAGGTCCATATTCTTTTCTTCATCCTTCTTCTTCTTCTCTTATTCCTCTACATGGTAGGGTTCAGCTTGTTTTTCTGCTTGTTCTTCTAACTCTTTCCCACTCTTAGGTCTAATAAGCTTAAATTGCTCTCTTAGATTTACTTTCATATTGCTCAAAAGGCTTCCCATAATTCTCTTAGAGAATTCATTAGTAAGTTAGCCCACTTAAACCTCTAGGCTGTAAATAAAAGAGGCGTGATCTTCTGCTACTTGCTCAAATTTCCCATCTATACTCGTGAGCTTGTCCAATAGCATTTCCAATTTTGAATGCCATGAATTGGATTTATCTTGTTGAAATTTCGATAGGCCTTGAGTTCCCATTTGAGTCCCTACATTGTTAGACTAAAAAAAATTCAAGTGGTCCTCTTAACCGGGATTGTACATGTTCTAGCAAGGATCATTACCTCCCTGACTAACTTGTGCTCCCATGAAGTAGAATTGCTTCACGTCGTTGTTTTTCACTAGGAAGCAATCAACTGTGATATGGCTTTCTCGTCCATATGGGTTACATCCTTACTGAATTGCTTTAAATGAAGAGAAAGAGAAGGCGATTAGGCTATTTAACTACTTGGTGAGGTTGTCAATCTTAGCCTGCAACATTTTCACTGAATCTATAAAAGTCATTCCTTCTAGATCTAGAAGGGTGCATAACTTTCTACTTCGTTTTGATGTCCAAAGACAATTATTGTTTTCCATCTCTTCTAATAGGTCTTGTGTTGCTTCATTAATGGTCATATGGTTCCTTGATGATAGGCATTAAACCCTGGCCTTGTGAAGTCCATAAGGATTCTTTGCTCTGCATATTGTGTTTCCTCCACCATCGTTCTTTCTATCTCTTCTTGGCATTTAACTCTTCGGATTACTCATTCTTATCTTATGATGTCTAGATTGATGTATCTTCTATGTTACATTCCAAAGTTTTTTTCTTTTTTAATTTTTTTGGTAGTGGATACCTCAGTCATATAAGAAAAGGTAGCAATTGCTTAAATCAAAGGAATTCAAATCTTCCTAATGCTAAAATCCCTAAAAATGACGACACAATCTTGTTGGGTAAGTTTTATATCTAATAAAACTCTCAATACCCACGAGTATACGAATCGATATTGTGTACCAAAATTTTCATTCCCACGAGGATTATGCAATTGAACCTAACTTTGTTTAAGGTTAAATAAATTTATTTTAATAAAAATAAAAAAATTGAAATAGAGTAATAAAACAAACAATTAAATCAAATAAGAAGTGAGTTGCCAATTAATTTAGGGTTTGACCAAGGATAAATGCTTAGGATTTATTCTTTCATTGTTTGTTTCCTTAACTAAGATCGATCCAATTTTATGTCGATCCTAGATTTGCTAAGGTATTGATTACTTTCTCTTAAGCCCTAATCAATTAATCCTTAATTGTATTCGAAAATTCCAAAATTGTAACTTCTTGATTCATAAAACTTTCCTATCGTTTTCAATTAGATCTGAAGTTATCTATTGGATAATTAATTTTTCACACAAGATCTCTTTTTGAATGATTATTAATCTAATAATTACATGACCTATTAAACTACCAACTCTCATTGCGTAATCTAATTTGATTACTTTTGACTCACTTTCTTAATTTGTTGTCAAATTATGAGCATGCACAATTATCACTACACCAGAATATGTATTGAATCAATAATAATCAAAGTCACAAAATAAATTCGGAATAAACCCTTATCTAGAACATAGTAACTCATGGACATAAGAAACATCTTCAAATTCAGTTTACACATCAAGTTTGATGAAATTAACAAAAGGAAAAGAAGAAAAACTCTGTTTGGAGCTTGATCTGGAAAGTTCAAATTCCTAGATGTTCTTCTTGATCTCATTTGTTTAATACACTTCGTCTATTGGTTGTTGCCTTTTTGTGTCTTTCATGTTCTTAAATATTATTTTAGGGTCCTAGGGTTGTTTCTAGGGTTCGTCACTTCATTTGGTTCCAAAAATACCCCCAAACCCTAAAAGATATGAAAAAGGTCACGCCTGGAAAGTGTTGTCACGATCGTGACATGGGTGTCTCAATTGTACTTCTGGAAATTCCTTTCTGTTGCAATCATGACCTACTTCATTCAACCTCCATCTTCTTCATTCTTTAATTTCCTAGTTTCCATCGCTAGCAAACACATCAAACACCTCATGAAATATAAAATCAAGATCCAATTCTTGCTCTAACTTAGACAAACACATAGAATACATATAAACATTAACAAAACATAATTCTAAGCCTATATATATGATAATCATCTAATATATACTTAAAAACACACTTAAACATCTAAGAAAACATAATATAATTTACATCTATCACATCACTTTTAGTTGCCTTAGATTTCTCAGGTTTCCCCCTTTTAATTTCTAAAGTAAAGTCCTTTTAATTTATGGATCTGGCTTGAGCAGTACTCTAATACTACTTCTGATCATAAACCAAATACCTAAATGCTTGAATTCCTTAAACAATAAATAAAGTTCTAAAATAAAATAAATAAATGTAAAAAAGGATGTTTAATTAGATTAATAAGAATTCAATGTTCCAAATATCCTAGTACTTAACAACAATGTACAAAACTTGACCGTATTGTTTACGATTTGATAATACTAGAGAGCAACTAAGCTAGTACACCTATCATTCTTATATTATAGTCTAGTGAATATATGTATTATTCCCATAAGAACTATAAGTACTAGTAATAACTATTTTTTTGTTATCTATCTAAACTAAAATTACTAATCTAAAATAACAAACTAAAGAAATAAATAAGAATGAAGCAAATAATTGATAATCAAGATCCAGATGTAGAATCCTCTTAGAATCTTTCTTTACTTAAAATTTTCTTGATTTAATTACTCACCCTAATTTCTAAGACTGGTATAAATTCTAAGGTTTAAATCATATTCTTTCTTATGAAATACAGCTCTTATCCTTAAGTTGATTGATTAAAATCTCTTTTTAATCAAAATTCATAAGAATGTATTAACTTGTTTTATAAACTACTTTATTAGATTTAACTTTAACCTAAAAGATATATATGTTCCTATCTATAAGATTCCATTGAACACTTATATTTCTGTCAAGATCTATTAATAGGTATAATTTCTCAATCCTTATATATGAAATCTAAAATTGAATCAAAATTTTAGAAGTTTTCAATTCAAACACAAGAAGTAATCATGAATAATTCATAAAGAATTTTAGATCTTTAATTAAATCAAAGAATCAATATATGCAAATAGTTTGAGGGTTCATCTTATCTAGATCTATTCTAATTCCGCTTATACTATGATAAAGAAAACCAACAAAAATTAAGAAATGAATGACATATAAAAGGATGTGTATTATATACGTTCATTCTTTTATCTATTTGTAAACTAATGAATGAATTATGTATTCTAATGAATGGTTATGGAATATTCATATATGAAAATTTCATAACAAACACAATAATGGTAAAATAGAGTTAGTAATTAGAGAAAAAAAGTTTTATAGTGTTTTGACTAAACAAACTTTGGTTTACATTCATTCTCCAAATAGACTAAACAAATCTTGATCTACATCCATTCCCCAAGTTTCACTTAGGAATTCACTATTTTCTTTCTTTATTGAGTGCATAGGAACCCTCCATACAACATCCTCTTTACTAAAATTGAAAAATAACCCTTTATGAAACTTATTAATATCAAAAGAAATCCTCACAATGTATATCCATCCAATTCCCTCAATTTTTGTACTAACACAACCATACAGAACTTAAAACCTCCTCCTCTTACTGACACTAATGGACTAAGATTAAATATATTTTATATAATGCACATATTCACTCAACTATTCTATCTTGCCTCTCAAGGCTTTTATAATATTTTTAGTATACATAAGGTTCTTCCCATAACTCATTTATGGCCTATTTATTCTTAAGCTGACTTAAATAGTAATTAGACAAATAAACTAGTCATTAGAATGACTTGTTTCTAGGCATATGTGGCAAGTTGAACACCCAATTTTGACTAGCCTATACTTGTTTAAATATGAGTTCAACTAGCGTATCCTTTAACCTAATTGATGGTATACATTATGTAATTTTTTGTCTTTTATCTAATTAGTTGTCTAAACCCTTAGATTAGTTGAACTTCTATAGAAAACAAGTTGAAAAGTTTAACTCCCCAGTTTTCTCAAAGATAAAATACGCTCATTTCATAAAAACTTAACTCAAATCCATTCCAAAAAATTCCTTAAAATGCTTTTAAATATCAAGAGGTTTTCTTTAAAGAAAAAATATGCTAATTATGAAATTAATTATGCATTATTCCCCATATTAAATGATCATGCAATGATTGAGCTCCTAGTTCACTGAAATGACCAAGATAGGATTATAAAAAAGATAAATTATTCTTTTATATGGAAATTAATTCATTCTTTCTTGTTCTTGGTCTCTTTGACTTAAATTGCCTTAAAGCTCTCTTGACTTGTATTTACGCTCCATTTTTCTTATTTCTACATCCTTTAATTTCTTAACTTATCCCTTTTCTCACTTTATCCTTCTATTGAACTTGATCTTTCATATATTTCTTAAATCTATTATAAAAGAGCTACTAATATCATATAAAATTACATTCATTAATTGCAATATATTTTTATCATTAAAAGCTTGCTTGCTCCTTTTCCTTTAATGTTGTTATTTCTTTAGTTCTAGTGCAGGCTACTGCCACCAACCTAGAAAAACTTCCCCCATTACCCTTTGTCTCTTCCCATCTCACATAAGCCTATAAACTCCCCTCATTACATCCCCTGGCTTCCTCTCCATCACACTAATATGTACAAGTTTTGGAACCACTAGCTTATTCTTTATTAAAACCTCTCAATTGGAAACAAGTGGTTGTTCACCTCTAATGCTTCTCTCTAGTACATTCGACCTCCCATTAAGGATGGTTCAACCATTTTTTCTCCCCCTATTAACATTCTAAAGTAAGGTGAAATTTTGTGGGAGTCTATACAGGTTAGTTTTTTTCTTGGAAAGAGATTGACCTTCCCAGTCATAAAACTATGGGCTGTTAAATGGTTTTTATGATGAACTAGTACAATTGGAAAATGTTCAATCCGTAAGTTCTAAGATAGATGTTTCTGAGGATTTAGGTGTGGTTTAAGGTTCCCCCAGACTTAATGTTAAAGACCTAATCAGAATATGGAAGTTTCTAGCTCAAATAATTTGTCTACTCATTCTCCTAATCAAATATAAGAGGATAATCTATTGTACCCAATTGATAAGGTTCTAATTCAAAGAGCTAGTGAATTGGAGCATCATCCCTACATCCCTCTAATCGATGATGATGCTACTCAATGAGCTTTTAAATCCATTAAAAGGAAGAAATCTAGGTGAAAAGGTAAGTACAAAGCTACAAAATCCTCTAAAAACTAACAACATTGTTTGTATTTAATATTAGGGGTCTTAATGATCCCAAAAAACAACAAATTATAGCTAATTATATCAAGGCAATATAACCAAACTTGTTTGTTCTTTCGAAAACAAAATTGTTCAGATAAAATTGTTTAAGTTGTGGCTATTCAAGGCTTATCGGAAGTTCATTACTAACCATGATAGGTGCCATAAAGTAAGGTTTATCGTAGCATATAATATAGATAAAGTTTTGGTGATGAATTACCAATTCACTAACTAATGTGTTCATATTTTAACTAAAATTAAAGATATGCCAAAGGTATAGTTCAATTTTGTGCATGCATCTAATTTTGCATTCTAAAAAGCTGCATTGTGGAATGCTTTGGTACAATATAAGAATATAGTGTATGCTCCTTGGCTCATCATTGGTGACCATAATTTTATATTGTTGGCTTTGGAATCTGAAGATGAAAGATGCTCAAGGAAACCTTGTAGGGAATTTAGAACTTGTCCTCAAAATCTAGAAGTCACTGATCTTAGATATAATGGAAGATTATTTACATTGCCCAACAATTAAGAAGGTTAATGGTTATTAAAGAAAAAATTAGACAAGACTTTAGTCAACTTATTGAATATTAACTTAGTTTTATTGTGGGTTTTCTAATGGCTAGTGTGAGAAGCTCCCTCCTCTCACTAACAAGGTTTCCCTACTTCCTCCCCTAAACCTCTTTAACCGTAGCTCTCTTTGTTACCGTAATTTTCTTCTCCTTAATTGTAGTTTGATTCCTTTGCTTTTACTACTATGGGAAACTATATCACTGCTAGGACTTCGCATTTATACCACCTTCACCTATAAGTTATTTTTTACCTCTTTACTCAAAGCTTCTATTTGAGCCTCTTTTTTTCAACTATTCATCCATCTGCAAAATCTTCACTTCAGTAGATGTCACAAAACATTGACAACTTTTTTCCCCTCATCACCATATTTACTGCCAATAAAGACTTAATTGCAAACCCTACTCCCTCATTACACCATCTACTAACATTCCAACTAGAGAATACTTATCCAAATCTAAATGTTCTTGGCTACAAGTTATGGTTGATTATGAGCCAAAGATTAAGCTACATTACTTATCACATATGAAAACAAATGACCATCCAACAGTCATATAAACCTTGTAACTCCTTAAAGAAGGCGTTGCATGTTAGGGAGCTACTCTTATTGCATA
>JANZXP010000007.1:9218806-9246416 GCA_027576715.1 Erythroxylum flavicans | reverse complement strand
CTCTGAAGCTTAGACCGATGCTACATGACAGGATCAGGAGAGTTCAGGATAAAGATCCTGTTATGGTGAAGCTTAGGACCAAAATACCCTTTTCAATAAGTGAGGGGATGTTACACGTTGCATGTTAGGGAGCTACTCTTATTGCATATTTCTTTGACAAAAGAATATTATACACCACCATAAAATCTTGGGCCTTTGCTAACTGGAGGCAATATGGGTTTACTGAAGTGTTGGTAAATAAAGAAAATGTCTTTCTATTTAGATTTTCTAGCAAAGTTGAAGCAATGAACATAGTTAAGGCAGGGCTTTGTCATGTTATGAATAAGCCTCTTTTGCCCCAGATGTGGAAACTTGGAATTTTAGTTAAGGACATTAAATCCATAAGCATGCCTATTTGGATGTTTATGTATGGTGTACCATTGGAGTATTTGAATACCAAAGGTTTAAGCTACATTGCAAGTTATGTAAGTAAGCCTCTATGTTTGGATCAAGCAATGAAAAAATTAAAAAAATCAATTATGCTAGAATATGTGAACTAGTAGAAGCTTTAAAAGATATTCCTAATGAGATACCAATTATGAGATTAAATGATGAAATGCATTACAAGGAAGACATTGCGAAAATAACTTACGCACGGAAACTAAAGGTTTAATCTAACAAAGTGTGGAAACTAGTAAGGAGCATGTTTAAAACTAGAGAATATCAAAAGTTAACTAATTATGTTGGAACTCAGACCAATGACAATTAGATAATATAGAGGTAGGAGAAGGAGGTCAAACTTAAGTGACTAAAAGATAAATAGTAGTGATGGAGAACAAAGTAGATAAGCAAATGCAGAAGTTAGTTGAATTATAGAGTAATAATCAGATTATGCAAGATGGAAATGAAGAGAATGAAGATGAAAGCCAACAAATAATCAAAATGATAGATGCATAAGAAATCTTAGTTGAAGACTCAAGACCTAGAAGTAAACAAGGAGATTTCTACACTCTAGGTAGAAGGAAATCAAATAGGAAGAAGAAATCACCTTCTTCTATGAAAATAACATATATATTATCACTTAGAATAGTAGGGGATTAAATTCCCCTCCTAAACATCTAATTATAAGGAATTTTGTCATAGATAATAAGCCTTTATCATTTGGAATTTTAGAGTTTATACTTAGAAAGGATAATTGTAATATCCTTAGTCAACTGCCTAATAGTTAAAAGATGGCTGATAATTACAATTGTCACTACAATGTTAGAATCTTGGTTCTCTATGATATAAGCAAAGTTGAAATTCTTAATACTCATACTTATGATCAGCTGATACGTATAGATGTCAAACTTAAGCAAGAGTCCTCTATTCTCATTATCTCTATAGTTTATGGTCATAATCATACATTTCTAAGGAAGGATTTATAGATCTGGCTAGACAACTAGTTACAACCATACAAGAACTATTTCTGATCCTTAGTGATTCAAATACAATGTTAAATCCAATAAGGCTGAGGGAAATAGTTGTATGAGGAATTATTATAAAGATCTAAAGTAATGTGTGCGAGACATTAGAGGATCTTCATATTGGTGGAAATTATTATAGTTGAAGTAATAGACAAAAAGGATCCTGATTTTTAAAGAAAAAAACTTGATAGAAGTCTAGCTAACTTATATTGGTTCAAAAAATTTCTAGATTTCTCATTAATATTCCCTAGAAAATCAAGCTCATACCATTCTCCTATCATAGTTAAAACAAATATTGAAAGCAACGTGAAAAAAGGTCCTTTTAGATTCAATAACAATCTTTATGAGCTTAGGGGGCTTCAAAAAGGCAATATTAAGGGAAAAAAGTACTTATGTGGTTGGCACAAACCAATATAGATTCATCACAATGATTTATGGCATTAAAAGAGAGCTTAAATGCTTATATAGAGACTTTATAGGCAATGAACATTTGGTAGTGAAGAAAGCAAAGGTACAAGTTAATTTATATTGTAATATTACTAACCTTATACTTTAAAATCTTGAAAAGCAGGCCCTTCTTAACTAATCTTTGGCCCTAGAGGTGGAATACTTAATATTAAGCAAAGGTCTAGAGAACAAAGGATACTAGAAAGAGACAAAAGCACATCCTTTATACAAAGAAAAGTTGCTGCCAAAAAATCTAAAAGTAGGATTGTCTTTATTTTTAAAGGAGATTCCCTAACCACAACTCAATAAGATCTACTGAATGAGGTAAATCCTACTTCTTAAGCACTTTAGGAACTTCATATGATGCCATATCCTTTTAACAGATTATTAAAGAGATTATTCATGATCAACTAACCATAAATAGGAAGGATTCCTTATATAAGCCTACAACTATTATGGAGATTGAAAATACTCTAAAAGTCTTAAGCCCTCATAAGGCACCAGGGCTTAGTGGCATGAATATTCGATTCTTTAAGAGGAATTAGTGGATGCTTGGAGATGTTACAACAACATCCATTGAGGAAAATTTAGAGAAAGGAAGCTCCTAAAAGAAATGAACAAAACCTTTTATAAGCTTAATTCCTAAAGAAGACCAATAGGAGTCCTTCCTAGACTACAGGCTATTCATTATTGCAATTCTATGTATAAAATAACCTTAGGGATTCTAGCAAAAAGTTGAAGGAAATCATATCTGCACATATAGGTTTTTAACAGGGTGCTTACATCTTTGGAACGACTCTGGTGATAATGTTCTATTAATGATGGAACTATTTAAAAACTACAAAAAGAAAAGAAGTAGTAGAAACAATGCTTTAAAGGTTGATTTTAAAAAGGCCTATAATACTATGGACTGGAACTATATGTTTAATTTTTGAAGGCTAATAGCTTTCCCATTACCTTTGTTTAATGGATGAAGTAGTGCATTATAAGGTTTTTTTATAATATATTAGTCAATAGTGAACCTACAAGGATTATTGAAGGAAGGAAAGGCTTAAGATAAGGAGATCCAATATCCCATTTTTATTCTCTATGGGAATGGAGGTTCTAAATAAACATGTAGTTAGAGTGGTTGAGAGGAGTAAGAATTACAAGTTCCATTCCAAATGTAAGAAAAATCACATTCTAATTTTGAATTATGCAGATGACTTGTTCCTTTTCTCTAAAGAAGATCAAGTCTTTATTAGCTCCTTAATGACTAGCCTCATAATATTTTCTAAACTCTCAGGATTACAGATTAATAAGGAGATGAGTGGTTTATATTTATCAACTAATGCCTCATAAGATTCAAACTAGTTCTTTGTTATGAATGGTTTTAAAACCTTAAATCCGCCTCTTATATATCTCGATATCCTTATTTCTTCCACTAGTTTATCATATACTACTGACTAAGCCTCTACTAGGGAGAATTGAATAAAGAATAAATTCATGGAGTGCTAGTTCACTATCATTTATAGCGAGGTTATAGGTAATCACTTCAATTTTAAATTTAGTCAGTATATATTGGACCTCATATCTTATTATGACAAGTTTGATTATGAAATTATGTTTTCAAACTCCTAGGAAGATTCTCGTAGAAAAGTGGAAATGAGAAAATCTATAAAGCTAGAGTTAAATGGAAGGAAGTCTACTCCCTAAAAGGCCAAAGAGGTCTAAGGATAATTCCCATAAAAGTGATGAACCTAACTTTGTTAGCTAAAAGAGCATGGAGATTGTCTATAGAGATAACCTCACTATACACCAACTGGATATATTTGCATGTTATTAAAAGAAAAAATGTATGGTGCATGGTCAACCTTAAAAACATCTCATATACTACTCAATGTATTTTTAACCTGAGAAGGAGCATAAAAAATATATCTTCTATAAGAATGGTGATGGTAAGAGAATAATCTGCATGACAATTGATCTCAAAATGGTCTAATGGAACATACTTCAAACAAGTGTTACAGCTTATATAGCTTTACTTTCTAGCTTAATAGTAGATGCTAGCCTATTGGATAATCTAATAAACATATCTTTGACAACAAGTAAATAGGATGGATAGCATGGATTCACACTAAAAATGACATGTTCACCATAGGGTATTGCTATCAGAGATATAACTAGATGTTATATAGCACAAGCTGGTGTGGATCAAACAAATGCAACCGAGAAATGTTATACATACGTGGTTGGCCATCAAAATTAAGCTACCAACAATTAAAAGAATTTATAAATAGACACAAATACTTAACAAATGCTATATTTGCAATACTGATCAGGAATCAATCGATCACCTCCTTTTTAAACGCCCCTTTTCAAATAGGGCACTGATAGAAATAACTTAAAGGTGTGGAATTTCTAATGCCTATAGACCTAATTAAATAGAGCAACATATATCGCCATAAATCAAATTAATAGAAATAGATGTATAGAATCACCTTAGCTTACCTTATGACTGTCGTATGAGATGAGAGAAATGGTAGAATATTCAACAACTAAGAAACGGATTGTTATACTTTCATCAATAATTTATCTAGGGAAGTGAAGCTTCATTTATATATGCACAAACAAAAGATACCCATCAGTAATCAAGCATTCGAGAGATGGGGTGACTAATGACACAACTTTCACCATCTATCAATCTCAAGCCAATAGAAGCTTTTGGAAATTAATTTTAGTATGACTACTTCGGCTTAATTTACTTTAAAGCCTAGTAGATTGAGGTTTCATCCTTGTATGGTTTGTCTAGTCTTATTTGCAATAACCCACGTTATCATTTTATGATTTCGTTTCTCGTCAATGAAATACAAATTTTATTTTTTCAAAAAAATATTAACTTACTTATAACAAAAAGAGCTCTCATATAAAGAGGAAAAGTTTTTAAGAAAGAAGTGAAGTCCATGTAAAAATAATAAAAACCAATGTACAACATCAACAAGATAACTAATACGAAAATTATAAGACAAGATTTTTGTTGCACATGTTGTTTTTCATATCTAAAATTCTCATAATGTATAAATATAGAATTCCATCAAACAATAATTGTTAGTCTTAGAATCATCCACATCTTTTGTGATTAAAGTAACATGAAATGTGAAATATTATTTCAAATTAAGAATTATGTATGTCAAAAATTTTTAAAATATATGGATATTTAACTATTTTATATATTTGCTTGAACTTTGATAAGATTTACTCAAATTTGTATATAACTTGTATTACATGTTAAAATATTTTGTTATTTTATTTTTAGTTAATACTAAATTCTTTAAAAAATTTAGGAGTCAAATAAATTACTAAAAAAATATTTTTATTAGGCGATACTTGGTTAATTGAGTACAATTTCTCTAACTGATTAATAATTTAACAACATACAATTAATTGACTAGTTAATTATTTAAAGTTTGATTAATTGAATTTTGATTAAATTATGTACATAAAAACTAAAAGAGCCTCAAACATGTCCCCACTTTCTTTTTCTTTTTAAATATCTTTCTTTAAATTTAAGAACTTTACAAGTTATCTAATCAATCTTTCTTTCTCAACTTTTTCTTTTCCTTTGTTCCTCATATTTTCGTAATTCTTCACAGTTGTCATAGGTTTCTTACTTTTTCTATTGGCCTTCACATCAAGTTCTTGAATGCCTAATCTATTTCAGTTCTTAATGATTCGTTGCTTAGTTATCTTGTTTTATTATTTTTAGTACCAAAAGAGTTCGTGCAAATAGAATGAATAAAAAAGTGCAAATACTTAAGAAATCAATAAGAATTTCTTGAGATATTTTTATTCTTTTTAGCTTAATTTTAAATTTTATTTCTAATCATTATAATACATTAATTTTTTTTCTTTTTGACTTGTTGTTGGTAACAATGATAATGAATTATCAAAACAAACAATGCCAGCGAAATAATGAAGCCACCTATTAGTTAGGGTTCTTTATTCCCCTTCACTTTAATGAATCTAGTTACATAAATTTTGAAAGACCCAAGAGGGTTATGGTGGGGTAGCAGGGGCTCTTTCATCCTTAACCAAAATCTCAAATTCGAGTCTTACGAATAGAGTCACTTTAAAACTTATGAGGGAAAGCTTTATTGCCCAAAAAAGGTACTGCCTGACTCGAATCTAGATTAGTTAGTTGCTCATGTGGCGCCAGATATCAAGTACTCTTCACCCAAAAAAAAATTGAAAGAAAACACTATCACACTTTCTTTTTTTACTATGATAGTCTGAAAGTCTACATCTAACACAATTTAATCTCTTCAATTATGTTATTATTACATCTAATCTTTTCTTAGAATAAACATAATTTAATTTAATTTAATCTCTTCAATAATGTTATTATTACATCTAAATCTTTTCTTAGAATAAACATAATTTAATTTAATTTATTCTCTTCAATAATGTTATTATTACATCTAAATCTTTTCTTAGAATAAACACAATTTTGTTGTTGCCAAATGAAATAAATCACAGCACATAAGCTAGCTGTCAAAATATACTTGATAGCTCTTAATTTCTTGCATTTATCAATCCATTGAAAGTAACTTCGAAATGTTGACTGATTGGAGTGCCAACCAATCCATCTCTTAATAGCCAACTACATAATACGTTAGTTTATGTTGCCTCAATTGAGATGAGACTGTAGTCGATAGAACTTATATCTATAATGACATGATTAATTATTTGAAGATCAATTATTTTATCTAGATTATATTACATGCCAATATTCGATCGGTACGTGTTAAATCTAAAACTCAAATATTCAAGAAACTATCAGTACAACAGTAGGGTCATTCAAACCACAGAGCGTCCTTTTCCTGTTAATAATGCCGCTAGTAGTGGTAATATGGTACACAGGGATAAAATTTTGCAAAAGAGATCCAAAATTCAGCTGCAGTTGAACTTCTTCCTTGATAAACTCAAACCATCGACAAGCGGCAAGCTTATCCTGTCCGCTCTTGTTCTAAATGAAAAGAGTACATTTCGACCAAAGGGCTAAGAATAATAGAGAGCTTCATTAATGCAGAGCTCATCAGAAGGGTAGCTGACGGGTCACTTTCCACTCCATTAACAGCTCCAACGTACCCATAACTCCATCATTAATTATTAATAGTTTATGTCATGTCGCAGAAAAGGAAGGGAACAATACACTGCCAAAGATCAGACTCTAATAAATGTAAATATATGAGATGAGTAGAAAAGAATAAATATTATACATTTTTCTATGTGGCAAATAAACTTCATGATAATTACATTTATTTCAGTATACTTCCTTACTTTGAATGGCTTTTATTTAATTAGTGCATACTTCCAAAAGATGCCCACCAATTTGCCCTGCCAATCTACCACCAAATGTTTTTTTTTGGAAGTTAAAAGAAAATTGTATTAACTATGGTGAAAACTATACACACATTACAACGAGAGCTATGGAACAGCAGTCCAAAAGATCCTAATTACAAGCACAAAATGCTACCACCAAATGTTAAGTATAATGATTATGACTATTTAACTTATTAGGCACCATTACAATTAATACTTCTTCTTTTTTCCTTTTCTTTTACTTTTGCAGCCCAATCATTTAAGTACTGCCGGCTAGTGCTGGACTATCTCCACAATAATGAAGTTGCTAAAGTTTCTTCGTTTGTTTTTTTTCACAAAGTTGTTATTTAACATTATTTCGTGCGTTTTTTCCAATTCATTCGTTAGATTCCAGCTTTGATTACTGAAATATGTTTTATTGTACAGCAATCTTAACCAAAAGGTAATTATTTGGGATGAAAAGCAGTCTAGTAGAATGCACTGCTAGAAGGTACGTAGTCCTTTGTCATGTTTAGGGGACATCAAGCCAGGTCTCGTAACATTTTATCCTTTCAAACTATTAATTTACGTGATTCCAATCTCTCTAATTCCACACTTTCTTAATTAATTAAAAAGTAATAACCAGTTTGTTGAGTACACTACTCATTTTGCATACCAAAACATGTAATGAACTAATGCATAATTGTAAGCTAATGATAATCGAGACGAAGACGCTCCGTTGGATGTATAACTTTATCAAAAAAGAGAAAGTTGATAATGTATTAGTAAGAAACAAATTAAAAATGACCAGTATTAGTGATAAATTAAGAAAGACGAGCTTTTGATGGTTTGGATATATTAATAGGAGCACTATGACGCTTCAATAAGAAGATGCGATAAAATAGTAATTAAAGACTGTAAAAGAAAAAAAAAGAGGCCTAAGAAAAATTAGAGTGAAGTGATCAAGGATGATATGATTTTGCTAGAACTTACCGAAGACATAATATACAATAGAAAACTTTAGTGTACTGATACAAATAAAGAATCTCACGTAGAGAGGTCTTTATCATTCTCTTAAGTTCTTTAAACTTTTTCCTTCCAGTCATTCATTTTATAGATAGACTTAATATTTTGATTACATAATACTTCTCTTCTACCTATTTAGCCTAAGTAGTTTTTTACTTAATCTATTTACTTTATTGTAATGGCTAGTGTGATTTTATTGGCTAGTGTGATTTTATTCTTGTGCTTGTCTCTTTTTTCCTAGTTTGTATATTTATATATTTATTTTATCTTGTTTCCTTAATCATTATCCTGTTCTATATGTATTACATTACATATTTTTGTTTGTTTAGATACACATATTTATTTATATTATTTATTATTTTTAATTTGCATTATATGTTAGTTTATCGGAAACGGTTTCTTTACTATATAAGGTAAGATTGCATATTATTGGACCTTCTTAGACTTTGCATTTCATCGGACTCTTTGTTTGTTCTATATATGATTTTCAAAGTTAGTTACAATATATATATATAAATATATATATATTTCTAGAAACTAATATAACTTAATAATAATTTAGTATGGTCAAAATAAACGTGAAATTATCATCACCCCCATAGTTTAAGAGTTTTCGTACATCATAAATTGCAATAAACATCAATTACAGGATAATATTCAAGTCTTAATATAAACTTTACTTAATGTAAAATAATCTATAGTGGTATTTATATTTATTATATAACATTGAAATGTCAACTCTCTTTTAAGAATATAGGTCAGGTAATATTTGACTCCGATCCTTTTCATGTGTCTTCGTTTAATAATACAGCAACATCAACAACATAAACTTTATAATATCTTTATAAGATAAAAAGATTCGCTCCAGTCTTCGTTTAATAATAATACAAGAATAACAACATAAACTTTATAATATCTTTATAAGATAAAAAGATTTGCACTGGAAGTTGTTCTCGATGTAGTTACTTTGATGTTTAAATAAACATACTCTTTTTATTATTTATAATATCACATTATATTATAATTTTTTAAAATAGTATTAACAATACATTAAATTATAATAAAATTAGATTGCAGTAACTTCTTTATATTTGAACAATTAATTTAATATTACTGTCATAGTTGATAATTTTGACCTAATAAACACTCACTTATTCTTAAAAACAATTTATTTAAACATTAATTAAATGTGTAATTTTTATTTTAATATTTTATAAAAAGTTTAATAAGTGCATACTATTATTTATATTAATATTTTTCATTTCAACATCTTACGAAAGAATATAATAAATATTGTTTTAATCATATTAAAATATAAGGTGATATTATTAAGAGTTAATTATTGTACGTAAATTTGAATCTTATGATTCACCTTTTGCCTGTGTTACTTTGGTATTTTGTATAGAGGGTGGTATATATAATGTATGCATGTAGCTTAGATAGGATTCTTGCGATCTTATTTGTAAGAATTGTTGAATGTCGAAATAAATTAACGAATAAGGTAATTAATAGCTTGATTCTTCATTAACCTTCATAGATACTTACCCAATGATTGCAGTCATTCTACCTTTTAAGATGCGCATGTGTTACTTAAACTTATGGAACATGACATTAGGTAATTGATAGGATGATTCTTCGTAAACATTTATTAATGCCTACTCAGTCACTCTACCTTCTAAGAGTGGAGGTTTCTTTACTAGGTGTCAATATTATTAATTACTGAACGTACATGTTTGATTTTACCCCAATTTGAGGATAACGATTTAAATATAGTGATCTATCCAATATTTTCATATATATATATATATATAAGGAGTAACTAATCACTTTTAGCCAACGATCAATGCAATTCCTCAACTTTTTCAATGTTTTTTTTAATATAGAAGATGGATATAGCTGCTAATAAATGCAAACTAATGGAAGGTTTGAAAATATTATGCCCTGCTCTGTATTAGAAAATATATTCTTATATTTATTTTGACAGAAAAATAAGATGTTTTAGTCTTATTGAAAAGAAGTGTTAGTATTACAAGTTGATTAGTTTTTCAAAATAAAAAGTCAACATATTCAATGCAAAAAGGCTCCCTACTTTGTTGGGATTTGAGAGGTCATAATGTACGCAGTCTTACCTTTGCATTTTACAAAGAGGATATTTGTGTGACTTTGTATTTTTACCAGTTGCTCCAAGGCTTATCCTCTAGTTTTTCAAAATAAGAATATGTTAAAAAATTTTCATATAAACTCTTTATGCTAACGTCTATAAATTACAATCGTAAAAAGAAAAATACTATTAAAATATCCAAAATCGATTGAAACTATATCACTATAAATACAATTCTTTAGCCAACTATAAATTATCTCATTATCAAAGGTGCAATTTGGGGCTTATGCTTCTTTTATGGAAATTTATTTTTATTGAATTGTGAAAACTTAATTTGATTTTTAATATAGCATGAACGATTCATCAGTTTAAATTAAGGGAAGGATCAATTTGAATAGATCTTGGTTGAACTTTCTTAATTTTATTTTCTTTATCAAAAACTAAAGCTTCTTTAGTGAACGGATTAATCTTTTAAAATGAAAAAGGAATCTAAGTTCTCATAGGAAAAGTTGTGCTATATCTTGGAAATTTATGGCCTTAGAAAGTTCTCATAGAACTTAATCTAATACTAGAATTAAAGAAAAGCATTTCTTCATTCAATATATAGGATAAAAACTTCTTTTTTTAAAAAAATGAATAATGTATTATAGATGAAACTATGTCTACATTACAATGAGTTCTTGGCTATTCGCTTATATTCATATTAACAGTGATTCAAAACAATTTAAGAAGAAGATGAATACATATGTCTTTTGTAAATATCAAATTAACTACAAACTCCATCTACACTTCATCTTTATGGAAAGGTTATGTTGTGCATTTTTTGCATATATGAATGCTCTAGTCTAATTGACAATTTGATCTACAAGTTAATATGTCTCTTATTTCATGTCAGTTAATCTCCTTCTGTTTCTTTCTTGCCAAATTTTGTAGATGGTGATCATTAGGTGATTTTGAAAAGAATGGCATTAGGGATGCCTTGTTGTGATTTGCTAATGACCCAATTCAGTGCTTGTTCCCAATTGTAGCTACCATTATTATCTAGTAGCATATGCAGTATTTTGTTCCAAATAGCCTTAGAGAATCTGCATAGAAAGAAAATATGTTCTTTATCCCTCATAACCATGTTACAAAGGACACATGTATCATCCACACTGCCTTGCCATTAAATCTTAGTTTTCAACCTATTCTTGATTGCCAGCGAAGTGATAAATAAGGCCTTGGGGTATAGAGTAAGCCTCCATAAGAGAGTGAAGTAAGGGACCACAACAGTATAATTAGTAAATTGTTTGTGGCAATAATGGTTAGAGTACTTACCATTCGGATTCAATCCCTAGGTAATGACATCGTCATTCTCTACATCATTTAGTGAAGGTAAGTAATCTATAAGAGATTGAAGGCCCCTAAAATTATTATGCCACTCACCATTCACAATCAGGTATGAAACTTTGAGGTTCAATGGCATTTTATTCCTTAGCTACTGAAATTCAGGTAATTGAACAATATGGTTGATATCAAGCCAATTGTCAAACCAAATCCATGTATTTTCACCATTCCCAATTTTGTTTTCGATGCAACGATAGATAATATCCCTCAACTTCATCATCTGCTTAATAATCCAAAAGCCTTCCTTTGTAAAATCAACTTGCCAAAAATTAGTATGCTTTGAGAAATATTCATAGATCCATTTAATCCATAATGCTTTCTAATTAGTAAATAATCTCCATAGCCTCTTACACATTAAAACATTTTGCATAGTTAAAATGGAGATGATCCCACAGTCTCCATGCTTTTTAGGAAATAGTAAATTCACTCAATTTAATTTTAGCATTCTTAGAATTATCAAGTTACCTGATTATAAGAATGTCTTCATTAACCTGTCCATCTCTTTAATAGGTTTCTTTGGCAAAGCAATATGCGCAGTCCAATGTAGCTGCAAACTATTGAGAATAGAAATGATGAGAATGAGCCGAGTAATACAAGAAAGAAATCTATTTTGCCATGTCATCACCTAGGATTTCGTTCTTTCAATGACAGGTAAGCAATTATAAATTTTTGGCTTAGAGACTATAATATGAATCCCTAGATAGCAGAAGAGAATAGGGAGAGTGTTCAAACCAATAAGGCTCTGTACATCATCCAGATTCTGCACATCTGTTGAAGGATACAGTTTACTCTTAGCAGATTATGTTTTAAGATTAGTCACTTAGGAAATAAATCCAGAACCTTTACATATTTACACATTGGTTTTCAGCTCCACACAATATAATAAAGTCATCAACGTACTTGAGAATTTGTAAGATTGATATCCCTACATTTATAATGAAATTTAAACCTTAAATTGCAAGATATAAGTTTGCTTAAAAGCCTGGAAAAACCCTCCATAAAAAGAGTGAACAAGTATGGAGATAAGGGATCCCCTTATTTAATTCCCTTAGCTGTTTTAAAAGACCTGGAAGGGATGCCATTTACTAGAACACTTAAGATTGGAGTTTGTATACATGTCATGATACATGTAATGAAAATTGAAGGAAGTTGTAAAGTTTGAAGACATTTTTTAATGAATTGCCAACTAATAGTATCAAAATTTTTGAAGAAATCTATCTTTATCAAGCAAATATTGAGTTTTTTACCAAAATTGTAATCTTTCAATAATTCTTGAATCAGCAAAATATTATCCCCAATATATCTTTAAGAGAGAAAAGCAACTTGGGCTTTGTTTTTTTTAAACCAGACAGATGAATGTATGATTAATTTCTTGAAGCAATTTTGAAGAATAAAAAAAATCCAGAATAGCCTTAGTGAATAGCTTATCGGTGATTTCCCGTGTATCTTGAAAGAACATAACAGTAAAGCCATTAGGTTTAGGGGATTTTGAGGGGTGCAAGCTAAAGAGGATTCTTTTAAAATCATGTTCAGCTATAGGAGACATCAGAAAATCTTTGATTCCTGGGTCAACACTACAGTTAAACAGCTTAAGCACATTAGGACTTAGTAATGCAGAGTTTGCCATTACTATCAGTTCAATGAAATAATTCCTGACTAGCTCTAGCAAGGAATTCTGATCTAAATGAGCATTTCCTTTATTATCTTGAAGCATGGAGATCCAATTGATGTTCCTTTTAGCAAGCAAGGATGAATGAAAGAATTTGGTATCAGAGTCATCTTCCTTCAACCAGTTGAGTCGAGCTTTTTGCCTTAGGATTGAATTATGAAATGTGAGAGTTTCTTGATATTACCAAAGACATGTTACTTCTGTCTATCTGAATGTAGAATTATGAGGAGAATTATAGCAAGTTTCTTGTGCAAGAATGAGTTTCTCTTTAAGAGTCTACAGATTTAGATTTCTTCCAAGCATAAACTTCTTAATAGTAGCCTTCACCATTTGTAGCTTAAGCATAAGTTGATAGGATTTAAAACCTACGTACCACTTTAAAATTCCAACAGTTGTTAACAACTTCTTAAAAGTCATCTATACCAATGATAGCATTAAGAAATCTTAAGGGGGCTCACATTGTTCTAGTTTCAGTCAGCCTCTGTATCAACATAAAAGAGTGGTCTGACATCACATTTCACCAAAGTGCACAAAGAGTTTGGAAACTAGGTCAGTCATAGAATTCACAAGTGAATTTTCTAACTTCTTCCTAAGAAGAAGGTTGCCTTACTGATTATTAGACCAACTGAGTAATCTTCTAGTGGAGTTGAGGTCTACCAATTCCATCCTTAGTAAGAAGTTGGATAGTTCCTTTTCAGACCTAGATGGAGACTTCTTTCATTCAGATTAAGTGAGCAATTGAAATCCCCTACCACATGCCATGGAGAATGGATTTTGAGCTGGAGATTCTGTAGATCCATCCACAATTTATCTCTTTGAAAGCTGAAGTTGGAAGCATATACTAGGGAATACCCAATTAATAAATATTTTATTCTTTAATTGATTCAATTAGAGGGCTAGTTCATGTAGTCTTAATTAATATTTAAAATGTTTGAATATAAATGTTAAATTAATACTGGAATACTATAAAATTCAATAGTTATGTATTTATATGGAAAAGCTCTTGGCTTAACCACATTTTACTTTCCTTTTCCAAAACTTCTTTTTATCTCTTTCTCCATTTAAATATACTATTCATCCCACTTTCTCTTCATTTTCTTGGATATCTATTTAGGTTATGCCAATGATCATGTTAGAGTGATGGATGTAACCTATGATTAACTTTTATTTTCCATTATTCTAAGTTTTCTTTTATTTGTACAATTTTATGTTTATATAGAATGATAATTATTTTATAATTTTTATATTTATATTAAATTTTGATTTTATTATCATACTTTAAAAATTTTTAAATACCATTCTTCTCACTATTTAAAATGATTTAACAAAATTCTCCCTTCATTATTATTTTTGTAAAGTTATTTGTGATAGTTTATACTTTAAGATGACACATTTTATTCTTTTATCATAAATTTAATGATGTACCAATGTCATTAAGTTATTCTTTAGGAAAGTAGTACAATTACGTGGAGTTCCTAGGAGTATAGTGAGTGAATGAGATATAAAGTTCCTTAATTATTTTCAAAAAATCTTGTAGGGTAAGTTAGGAAGAAATTTACTACTGTTTACTAATAATTATCCTTGAATCAATGATGAAATTGAAGTAATCAATAAGATTTTAACCACATTATTTCATGCTACCATTCAAATTATCTTTAGGAATTGAGAAGATTGCTTACTATTTGTTGAGTTTGCATATAATATGACTTTGCATTTATATACTTAATATTTACTATTGAGGTCCTTTGGATTTATTACTTTTACCCCTTGATGAAAGAGCTAGTTTGGATGAAAAGAAGAAAATTTAGATGGAAAAACAACTTCATGAAAGTGTAAAGCATCAAATAAAGAGGAAGAATGAGTAATATACAACCAAAGCTGACAAAGTAAGAAGAGTTATCTTTAAGTTTGGGTACATAAAAGGAAGGAAAGATTTTTATTACATAGGTAGTACAAGTTATAACTTATTGTTTTGGCATTTGTTTAATTTTATTTATGATATAATTTTTTCAGTTATTAAGTCCAAAATATGTTTCACATACATTAGTAATTATTTATTGGTTTCTTAGTTAGATTAGAACTTATTTTATGGTTAATTTCTAATAAGATTAGGAAAAATCCTAAAAGGTGATGCTTTCATCCTAAAAGGTGATGCTTTCCTTATAGTATTAGGGATTTTAATTGAAATAGGATTCCTAGAGTCCTAATTAAAGTATTGTACAAAACTCCTAGTTAAAGTAGAATTAGTAGTTAGTTTATAATTAAATAAGGACAATTACAGTTCCAATTTAAGTAATGTTAGTGATTTTTTTTATTTAAGTAAGCATTTTCATTACACTTGTAATTTGGATTTTTATCACATTTTCTAGGTTTACCATATATAAATGGCAGGTTTCATATCAATAAAGATAAATTTTATCTATAAAAAATTGACCATCATTAGTGCTTTATCCTTTGTTTTCCATTGAACATTAGAACTTTAAATAATTCCTTATTTGTGGATATTCTAAACCTCTTATGAACTTGATTCATGAGTTTTCATAATTAATAGGCCAGTTTCTTAGAAACTTAATTTAGCTTTCTTTAAGATTTCATTCTTATGTATGAGTTCTCTAGGTTGTATTTCTAGGCAGAGATACATCACATTATTTAGATACTTTAAAAAGTTAAAGGAGGGAAAATTCATGATAAAATTGTGAAGAGTATTTTATTCTTTCTCATTTAGGATTTATAGGTTCTTATTGTTTAATTCATCTATTTTACATTGGTATGACAATCATGTATTAGGATTTTGTTCTCTATTTGTTTTAATAGGTGTTAAGGCTGAGATTTTATCCATTTAGTATTTATTATGTTTACAATATGTTTTTTGTAGTCTGTTATCCTAATAATGCTTTGTGCTTGATTAATGTTACCTTTTCTTTTTATTTTTAAAAGATGTTAGGTTCCTAACATTTTCATGACTATGGTCACAAAACAGAAGGATGTTTGACATATGACAATGCCATATAAACAATAAAGGATACACTTTTTAAGAAATCCATTTACCCAAGATAAGAACTAACCCATGCTGAAATCTTTAGTAATATCCTCTTTCTTGGATAACTTCATTAACAAAATTCAAGATATTTCCTTAAGCATCAACAACTTTGTTGGAGCCAACTACAATAACGAAATCTAATTTTCTTATTATGAAGAAAACATGCTATTCATCCTAAAGTTGAAGAATGAAATAGTCCCTTATTTGTAGAGCATCCCTTAATAAACATTTTTAGTGTTAGAAAATTCTTGAACAAGACTCATACTTGCACTAACTCTTAGGAAGCTAGGCACAAGTCCAAAAGCACTACCTAATCTTCCCTAACATTCTAATATTCCCCATGTATCTACATTTTAGCATTTATTTGATTTCATATCTCATATAAGATTGCTTTTATTTTACTTGTATGAATGTGTAAATTCACTTATTTGCATTAGAATGGTGAATATATATAACTAAAATGAAAACCAAAGGAGATATACTGAAGTAAACACTAGTAAAGGAATATGTGGTTAGTTGATGTCTTATAGGAGGTATCAATATATAGTACAAATGGTGTCTTCCTTTTCATAGTAAGGTCAACTTGATTTGTTATCTAATTGTGGTCATCAATCATCTTTCAATCCATGCTTTTGTTAAATGACTATTCCTTAACCAACCTTTGTTTGCTTGGTTCTTTAAGTTAACAAATTGATAGAAACCTTTTAAAAAATAAGAATTTATTTTAAAATTTTTGTAAGATACAAGTATCTTTAATAAAATATTTAAAGAAAAGGATAATTTGATAGAATAAATGAAACAATTGGAGAAGCTATTATCTTTTAGCTTTAAATAAAAGTGTGAAGGATTTTACTTAGTCATTGGACGATGGTCATCAAAGTGTCTAATGCTACTAATGAAAAGAGTTATTACTAAAACAAGACAATGAACTTGAAAGTAAACATGTATTAGTAGGCTAAATTTTTTAAAGTAGTTGAAAATGCATTACATAAGATTGGCTCAATTGTTTCACAAAACTTGTGGTCAATTTGGATATAATTTATTGATTCATTGGTCCCATCCTCTTCAATCGATAGTCTTTTAATCACAAGTTATCTAATACTTGCATAACTCCAACATGGAAAATGTTATTAGAAAACCATCTTTTTAAAGCCCTTGAACTTTAATGTTTAGAATACTTAATATATTGAATTTTTATTTTCACCCTACAAACCCTTCAATTTTAAGATCACATCCTCACCCTTTATGATGAACTATATTATAAATATATTCTAACCATTACAAGAAAATGTTTATTAAAGTGAAAGGGGCAATAAAGGAACTTTGCACATAAGGATAGCTAGTTAGCTACAAATTGCTATGAGGAAAACTTGTTTAAGCTTTCATCCAAGCAATGTTCAACTCAACATTATACTATTCAAGTTCTCAATACCAACATAAATCTTATCTAAGAAACTATTTCCACTCACATCCAACATATTCAAGTTACCAAACCCAATAAGCTCATATGTGAAACTTCCTTGCAGGCTATTGCTCTATAAACTCAAGCTTTCAAGATGGGGTTAGAATTTGGAAAATTTCTAGAATGAACTCAAAAATTGATTATCCCCTAAAGATAACACTTTTTGCTTCTTATACCACTTAAAAATATAGGGAATTCACCTATAAAGAGAATCCCTTCAAAATTAGAAAAAAAAAACCAATAGGACACATTCCATAATCTCCACCGTAACCACACCAAGGAATGAATTATTGGCTATTTTCAACTCTTCTAACCTCTTTAAGCTCTTGAGCATTCACAATTATACTAAAAGATAAGTTCCTTAAAACATCCAATGTTGTCAAAGTAATAATCTTGTCAACTAACTAGGAAACCCACCTTGTGTCTCATTATATTTAATATCTAATACTTATAAGGCACCAAAACAAATCCCTAACTTTGGCCTAATAATATCTTCAAATAAATTGAAACCCAACTACATAATCCTTATAGACAATGACTAAATCAACTCATTATGGAACGTGGGAGAAGGAATTGATTTATATAACTTATATTTTTGAAGTAAAACGACTTCTATTTTTAAAAGCACTTTGATTATCATCAAAATAATGCATCCTAAAGAGTTTACCATTTGCACTCAAATTCATATATCCAACTTATTATTATCCAGCCATGGGTGTTGTAAATTGCATTGATAGTATATATAACATCACACTAGTAATAGGGGCCAGAGGGGTAGAGAGATTCTAATCATTTAAAGCCTTAAGTAGGTCTTGGAGATTTTCATAAAGGAGATTATAGGTTCAACTTCGTGAGACTGTCATTGTCAAGGTCTAAGATAAAAGGAGATTGCAGATGGAGAGTAATGTAGTAAAGGAAGAGATTTTAAGAAGATAATTCAAGGGACATTTTTGTCCTCTCATGAAAGTAACAATTTTTTAAAAAATTAATTTAATGCGTGTATAACATAATTAAACTTAATAATTTAGAGGTAAAAATTTTAAAGTTTAAAGTTTTGTCTGTTGTAAATTAAAGTTTAAGGTGTTAAGTATTCTAAGCATTAAAGTTCAAAGGCCTTAAAGGTTTTCCTATATGTTATAAGCATCTTAGACATTTTTAGTGGACTGATTCACTAAAATTGTCACTAATTTTCTAAATATTATTCTACAGGCCTCTCTTCTAAGTATATTCTTGATAAGAACTTACATTAAAAAAGTACATAATCTAACCTTCTTAATAAGGAATTTAGAAATCTAAAAGGGATATCTTATATGCACTTAATTTTACATAGCTAGATATCATGAGACTTCTTTAAGGTGTAATGGCATAGAACAAAATAGTTAATTCCTCGTGAGACAATCAAGTTAAGCCTACCAAAACTCAACTCAACCATGTTTCGTGATCTTCGACTAATAAATCCTTTTATTTTAAAACATATTGCTCATGGTTATATTTAAATGTTTTACTTACACTCATCACAGAAATCTTTTTGCAATTAACCCAAAAATAAAAAATTGATAGATACGATAAAGCAAATTGAATTGTTGTTCTTTTATCTATCATTGAACTACTGGTCGTAGATTAACAATAAGTTCTGTTAATCCCAGTTTTCCCTTAGGTCGTGTTTATTTAAGAGATGTTCGTTAATTTAACCTAGCCATAGAACAACCGAGGATACGATCTCTAGATTTAATTGGGCAGTCACATTATGAATTAGGAAAATAGACCAATCTAAGCAACAACTACATATGCTCGGGTCATTTAACCTAATTTAAGTTATCCCTAATGATTACAAACCATTAGCACTAATGAATATCAAATATAACAATTACGGATTATATTGAAATTATAGTTATAGGTTCATACACAAACAAAAAAATGATAAAGAGAATATGATCATTCATACACAAAACCCAAATCCATATGCATAAGATAACCTAAACAATTCCTAAAAAGAGAAAGAACAACAAAAATAACGGAAGAAAAGTTTAACCAGGTTGTCGGTGTCAATGTCACCTTCGAAATGGCATCCAGATGCTAGCCCTCCATGGGTCTCCAAATGGATGGAGCTTTACCCCTTCTCCTTATCTTCTCCCGAAGCTTCACTCTTTTCCTAACCGAAAACACCAAAACATTCATGTCTCTACCATCACAAAAATGAGACTTTTATATTAAAAACGTAGGGTTTCCTAGGTGAGGTGGTAGTGTCTCACATGCGTGCATAGCCTCTCATAGTCATGCATTACCTCTCACGGCCGTGCATTGGCCTCTCACGATAGTGCATGACTCTCACAATCGTGAGAAACCTTGTCACAGTCGTGAGTCAATGCTCCTAGACTTTTATAAACCATTTTATAATAAACATCATAGACTTTTATATCTCCAAACTTTCTCTTCATAGTCAGGTATTTTCTCTCACCATCAAACTTAGCAAAAGTTAGTTATATCGATAATTTTTATTCTCACATCTAAATCACCCACCATCGAAGATTGCTACCAATAAACACCAATGTATGCACACTCTCACTTGCTCTGGAGATTTTGTGAACATCTCACATTTGTCTTACCTACTCACATGGCTTCACCTTGTTCCCTTATTAATATTTCATCTTCATGTCAACCTCTATGTCAAGTATTAGCTAAAGCCCATTAACATTCATAAGATTTTATCATTTGAACTTAAGGGTCTAACAATAACTTCCTTAATTGGATTTATATTTAGAATAATGACATGTTTTTATCAATCTTATTCTTACGGGTTAAAAATGAATAGACAACCTCTTATTTATAAGAACACTATTTTTGTTGCTAAGAAAAAAGATAAAGATTCAAAAAAATTCATTTCAACAAATAATTTTATAATGTCATAATTTTTGTATATTTTTTGGAGATAAATCAGATGCAAGAATAATACATACAAGATATTTCTTCTGCTTTCTAGTTCTTTTCAAAAATAAAAATCTTATTTATATGCTGGTAACATCTCTCACATAATTATTAAATAAAACTTGAATTTATATGTCAAATCTACATGACAAAATTCTAAAATTTATGATTTTTTCTCAAATTTCATTGGTTATAAGTATTTATCTTTAATGTAGTTAAATTTACAATATTGTTTTATAAATAAAGGCTAAATATGTTAAATTCTCGTGTATTTTAATATTTTAAATGTTTTAAATTAAACTTTATATTTTAAAGCATTGTCACAATCTAAATTTAATGACAAAATTATTATTAAAAATAATTAAAAATAAATTTATATAATTCTTGCATATTGATGAAATTAGAAATGAGATATTGCACAGGCAAACGTTGGTCAAAGGGCATGCAGGGATAGCATTACCAAAGGTATATATCATTGTTACCACGTAAATCGAGAAAGACTCTTATCGTTGTGCACCTGAGCTCTTGAAATGTTTCACTCAGCTTATATACCAATCAAGTGATTTATAAAACAAGTTTCATAAGAGATCAAAGATAAATAAAGATTGATTATAGTTTAGATTTTAAATATGCTAGCTAAGATACAAGCTCTTTTTTTCTATATAGACATCAATTTTTAAGGCCTGCCTTTTAAAACTATAAACTGGCCAATTGCTACTAAAATATCATTAAATATAATATTAAAAAATATTTGATACAAGCGATTTAAAATGGAGTGAAAACAAGCGAGATAAAAAAGGGCGCGTGGTGGCATGACTGTGGGATGGACTGAATGCTGATGCGGTGATGATGAGCACTGCTTAGCCCAAACATTCATTTTCACCTGTTCAATTTTGTAATATAACAATAACAATAATAATAATATATCTTAAACAATTTTCAAAGTGAAAATTATTAAATTATAGAACAAGTAAAAAGGACAAAGTGCTGGGTGCTAGTCGTGGGGACAACAAAGTAACAGTATGATTGATGTCCTTTTCCTCACAAAACCTAATATGTGACGTCACATCACCCAACTTGTTTCTCTCTCTAATATTGTACTGTAAAAAACAAAAAGGAAAAAAAAAGCCTCTTCCCTATTTTCATGTATAAATTCAGAAACTGCATAAAGTGTATGTACAAAAACAGACCAATTTATTACTGACACAACACAAACCTTGTATGTGCAAGTGCAGCACATAACATAACACATTGTACTCGGTGCTCTACTCGAGTGTGCTCTGCTTTGCGGCTTGCTCTTACCCTGTTCTGTCTTTTCTGAAGAGGTGATCTCTTCCCTTTTCTACAATCAGAAGGCTTCCCTGTTTTGTTGCTCTTACTCTGTTCTGTTTTTCTGAAGAGGTGATTTCTTCCCTTTTCTACAATCAGAAGGCTTCCCTGTTTTTGTTTGAATATTTAAGGAGTGATTGCAGCACTAAGAGAAATGTATGCAGAGACTGGGCTGTTGTTTCCCTACATGCAGAATTTCTCCCAAGATATTCAGCAACTTGAAGAGTACTGCAACTACCAGAAGATCGCTGCCTCATTGGTAGACACTCCCTTCATTTTCTTTTCCCTCTTCCTCTTTCTATGCGCTCGTAATATGTGATGATCTTCTTCCAATCTATTCCCTTGACCTTGCGTTTGACTTTTGCCTTCAAAATTGATTTAGGTTCTATTGAGGCTTGTTCTCTGTTTGGTTTCTAGGAAAATGAACTGTCTAAAAGTGTGAAACCTTAACTTAAATCGCTTTCTTATTGTTGTCTGGGAATGAACTTTTTGTTGGGAAGTTCAATTTCTCATCTTGCAAGTTCTAGATTTCTTGAGAAAGTAAGTCCTTTGCTTTGCTTCTCTGTTCCTCTGCTTGGTTGCAGAGAAAGTGGTGGAAAAGACTAAATTTATTGGTACCTTTATTTATTTGAATGACTGGGTCTGTAATTTTTAACTCAAGATCAGTTCCATTTGTTCTCTCTCGGCTTTCTCTTGGTACATAAGTAGTCCAAAAAGGAAACAGTGAGTGTTCTCTTTACATATGTGGATCTAGAAAAGAAAAGCAAGAGCATAATGCATAATAGGAAAGTGATTTCACAGTTCCAAGTTCCATGTCCATAAAGCTCTCTTGTTTTCTTTTTTCTTCTTTTCCTTTTATGTTTAACCCATTTACAGAGAGCTAAAATAAGAACTTGTCCTCCTTCTTTTGTTTTCACTTTTGTTTTTCCCTTGTTTCTACTTTGATTTTTTGGCGCGTAAGCTTTAAAGAAAAAAATGATGTCCACCTCTCTCTTAATGTCTCTCTCTTTCTGACTCTCTATGAGGTGTGAGCAACTAAACTTGGAGAAAAGGAATCCAAAGAAAAGCTGTTTTCATGTATACAAGTGTGCTTCTATCAAACTGGTTTGTCTCTAGCAGGTGTTTGGCCTTTTGAAAATGCTTTAAATTCGTTTTTATAGTCTATCCTCTCTCCTTTTTTTTGGGTCTTCCTTTTATTTTCAGGTAAATTTGAGCAGATAGCTTTCTTTTGTATTATTGATTTAATTCTTTCTGCATCTTCATTTTAACTCGTAAAAAATTTTACCCTCAGGTGTGAGTTCTGAACAACATTGGGTGCATTGCTTATTTGGTATTTCTTTTAGATAAGTTTCAATTATTCCAATATTTATAGATTTTGATTGGATGAAGAGAGAAATTTTGGGATCCTTTTTCAACTACATCGATCTTAGTTCATTTTGACATGCGTCGAATCTGAATTTTGGCCAACTTTTAGTAGTGCAGGAATCCATCAAAGATGCCTCTTCATTTCTATACGTTTTCCAGAAGTGCTTGAAGTTGGAAAGTGTTTCTTTTCTTTACAAGTGATTCTAATTATTGACATGGAGTTGGTGAATAATGCGCACTGCACTTTTTTGTAAAATAAGTAAATCTATAGATGCCTCAAGTCAAGTAATGAAAGAAGTTTCAACAAATAAAATGTCTTGAGAAGTTTATCTGGGAATTCAAATTAAGCTTCTTGTTTGAGAAATTGAGGTATGAGTAACACTCTGACTCTAAGGTGTAATTAACGTTTCATTCTGAAACTCCACATTTAAAGTCACTAACTGGTCATTTTTGTCATCTGCAACTTTTTGTTGCAAGTTCCAGTCTCCTGTTCCAGATATGTATGCAAATGGATGCTTTTCTTATAAATTTGGTCAATGTTTCAAGTTTTGGTCAACGTTTCAAGTTTTGGTTACAGCATTGTAAATCAATACGCAACAGTTTCTTTCTTGGTTTATCTTATCTGATAGAGATGATCTACATTCAGACCTCCACGATAGCAGAATATGACCTGGGAGTAGAAGGAGATCTATTCAAAGCACCAGAGCCCATTATTGAAGAGCCAGTTATGGGGCTTGATCCTATGGCTGCAGCCATCTCAATAATGTCCTGTGGGGAAGAGGTCATCAGCCCACAAGGACTGAAGGTGTCAGATATTGAATCAATCCAGACTGAGCAGCTTCTAAGTGAGGTTTTCTATGAGTGCAAGAAGGACCTCATGGAAAAAGCAGCAACAGGAGCTTCACTGTCAGAGGTTCTGGATATCAAAATTCCCATTATTAAGACTGATGAAAACCAGATTCAGGAAACCAAGGTGCTTCCTGATCTATCACTGTCAAAAAGTGTTAGCTCAGGATCTTTAAGTTCAATGGAGTGGATGAATAGTGCTGCATTGAAGCCAAGTTTTATGGATTTTACTGGAATGGACTTTGAAACTGTTTGCGGCATGCGTAGAGCATTCAGTGAAGGAGACATAAAGGTCAGTTCATTGTTTTCCCCTCTTGTATGTCCGTCTTCAATCATTTCCAGACATGTCTGACCTATCCTCTTTTCTTCCCCACTTGTTTACTTCTACCTCTGGTGTAGAGCTGTAGAATTATATCTGTCAAGGAATCAATTTCATGAACGATTTACTTTATTCAGATGCTTAGAACAATTCTAGATGTTATGCATTTACCTTGATATGTGACTGAAGAGTTGCAGTGATTAACTTTAGAAGTTTTGAACTTCTGTTATCATCAACTCATGGCACATGTGAATATGACTTTCTGTTAAGATCAACCTTGTATTTCCCCCTGGTGGCACCAGTCATAACACTTCTATTCTGCCAACTTTTCCAATGTCAATTACCTTACCCTTGACATTGTTTCCAAAATATCATGTCCTCTGTCTTTTTTCTTCATGCGTGATGAGTTTTATTGCATCTGCCGTCATGTATCTTGAGCAAGCACTATCCTTAAACCGCGTCTCACGCTTGCCCTTGTTTACCTATAAAACCAATTCATCTAAATTGAGGTACCCAAGTATACACAAGTCCTTGGGTGTTAGTCTTGAAGGTTTTCTCAACCCACACTTTTTTGGGTTTGCTTTCAGGTCTCCTTCTTAAGATAACAAAACCTCTCAATATAATCAAAATCACCCCAATAATATCTTATATAGTATGTCCTCTATGAACTGTTATCATAGCCATATCTCGTATATGGTATCCTATATGACGTCCTAGCATGTCCTATATGAATTGTTATCATGACCATATCTCGTATATGGTGTCCTATATGACGTCCTAGGCTGCAGTACCCCTTTGCGATCCTTGAAAAGACAAGCGAATACCTTCCTAGTTCCTTTCCAAGAACGAATGTGTGGCCTCTTCCAAATGCATACTAGGACACAACATGTCCGCTTCTTATAGAATCAAAATCTATTACTTCTCTTTTCAGTTTTAATTTCTCTTTATCATTTGTCTGGCATAAACCACCAGCTTCTAGTGGCTCCTTGGTATGCAATACAGCATCAAGCATGAACTGGCTATGTAAGGAAGTCTATGGACTGAGAATTCTTTAGATGCTTCTGGCCATTTCCACCAGATGAGGCTGAGTCATTGATACTGAATTTCTATGACAGACTCTTGGTAATGGTAGTATAAGCCGTATTCACTCTGCCCTTGATCGTCCATTAGTCATTGGCAACTGCATTTCTGAAGATCGCATGGAAAAGCTTTCAAGGTATAGGAATAAGAAGACAAAAAGAAATTTTGGCAGGAAAATTAAGGTAAGTTAACAAATTCCATAATTTTTCAAGTCATATTCATCCTGATGCACAATCATAAATTCAAATCTCCTATATTTATGTTTTATGTTTCAAAATTCCCTTGTAGAACTTTGCTTATTATTTCTTTTTGTCTTAGTATGCTTGTAGGAAGGCTTTGGCAGACAGTCAGCCAAGGATCCGAGGAAGGTTTGCCAAGACTGAAGAACCTGATGTGTCGAGAAGGCAATAAATACTACTAATTTGGGAAGATTGATGAAGTAGACATTAAATGTTAAAATATCCTATCAAGTAATCGAAGAGAGCAGCTGTGTAAGCCTGGGAAATAGATGCAGCAGAAAGGAAAATGACTATTGATAATAAAACAGAGCGCCAAATAATTAGTAGTTCAACCGTTATTCAATGTAATAACTTCCTCAAACTGGACCATAATGGCTGAAGTAGAGCTGTATATAAGGTGGTTCTGAACAAAATGTTGTAAGAGTTGTTCAGAGCTGTATATAAGGTGTTTCTGAACAAAATGTCGTAAGAGTTGTTCATACTATCATGTAAGTGGTATTAATATGTGTTGTGAAATGGCAATGTTGTAGTCCCTAGTTTCTACTTTCTACAAGGTTGGTATTATCATCATCATCATCATAAACTCAGTTGAATCATGCACAATGCGGGGTCTAAGGAGGTCTAATAATATGTAGCCTTATTTCTACAAAGTAGTGCGCTGTTTCCAATAGACTCACAGACAAATGTGATATGAAGAGTTAAAAAAAAAAACTTCAAGTATGTGATGCAAGTTTAGAAGATAAAATAATAATAATAATAAGACAAATAGGAATACAAATATTAAGATGATAATAATAATAATAATAAGAATAAGAATAATAAGCACAATAAGAAAAATAATAAGAAAAGAAGAAAAGCCTGATCATCTGATCAAGCAGATGCCCAATTGATTAACCGGATGCACACGACAGGGAAATCACATACAAATTAAATCTAACAAATAGGCAGAAGAAAGAGACATGCAAAAATTAACAAATTAAAAGCAATAGTCAGAACACATGTAGCAAAAAAGTTAAGACAACTAGACAGTGATAGAGATACCGGGACCAAAACCTTTCTACACACAGAACCTAAATATGGGTAGCAGGGCTAGAAGTATATGCGAGCTCATTTGTAGATCTTAGAACTCCACTGGTTTGCCAATAATAGTAGTAATAATGATAATAAAAATAAAATAAATAAATATTTAGTAAATACAATATGAAATAAGTAATAGTCAATATGCAAAAGGAATAAATAAATAGAAATACTGATAGAAATACAAATAATAGTAATAAATAAATATTTATAATAATTATTATAATACTAATACTAATAACTAGAAGGAATTCTAATTAAATAACGGACAAGCATATTCATAAGAACATGAAGAAATATAAAGTCCTAGTCTAAGTGAGCCCCTTTAGTATAATTACTTTAAGCCTGTACAAAACAAATTATTCCAAAGAAGGCAACAAGGGACTAAAGAGTAAAGAAAGAACAGAGCAATAACAAGATCATAAAAGAAGTAGATTTGAGATCAAATTTTCATACATCTCTATGAACTACAACATCCAAACTAAGGCTGAAAATTGTATATTAGGGAAAGCAC